>CAMZMU010000085.1:149688468-150008441 GCA_947311845.1 Poa pratensis
ATTTACACGTTTGTCATTTTACATAGATCAGAATATAACATATTTCGAATCGAGGTTTTACACTCTTGTGAAATATATCATTAACAACATACATTAATTGTTTTCAACTTTTGAACTTACGAATGGATTTTCGATAATTTTATTTTTCAAAATAAAGAGATCACCGGAGTCTAGTAAGAAATCTGTTACTCTTACTGTAGAAGCCATCAAACTGCCGATTTTTTTTGTACCTCCTGACGTGCACCTGCGCCTGCTACACCCGCGAGTGACAGCGGCCGTGCATCATTCTGTTTCGTCGCAGTCCACTCTGAACCTCCACGTGGATGCTGCCGACCAACGTCTCGAAGAATTTTACTTCCTGATCCATTTCACTCACCGGTGACTTGGAAGAATTAACCAGCCACAGTGAAAACGACCCACACTCTGCCGAAATGGCGAGCTCGCTGGGATCTTGACACGTGGCGTCATTATCTGGCCGATGCGCCAGTTCAGTTGGTAAACAACAAAGGTCGTACTGTAGGAACCGATAATAAAAACGATGGCGCTTTCGTAGTACACCTGGCAATGTCGATCAGCAAACCGGCAATGATTAAATCGATGCGCTGTCAGTTAATGCACGAGAGCAAAAATTCCAACATCCTACGTACCCACCCACTAATAATTCCATTTCTTTTCGATCGTCGCTAAGGATATCAAATAGTGTACGGTTCGGAAATACCATCATACACCTGCCCGTATACTCATGTAGTACATAGGGGTGGGCAAAAAAAAACCGATGACCGAAACCGTACCCCAAAAGACCGGCACCGAAACCGAATATACTGTAAACCGATAATTTCGGTTAGCAATCTTCATGATTTGTGAAAACCGAATTAATCTCAGTAATTCGGTGCTTTGTCTTGGATGACCGAACAGACCGAGCAAACCGAATAATACGTCATAGGCTGAAAGATGTAAAAAAGCCCAGCCCATTATCTCCTATCTGTCACTTGTACATCCCATGCTTTTCTAGAAACACGTACAGGCTGTAATTAGTGCCTGCTTTCACGCGTAGCTAAGTGCAGTTACGCCTTCCATCTTTAATCTGCGACTATGTGCACAGAAATAAACTTCCTGCTTTGATTTATTGCTGTACTAAAGGACATCGGTCACTTCGGTTACAACCGAGACGAACCGAATTTTTGACAGACCGAATTCTCGTTAGTTAGTTTTCAATATGACCGATCGGTTCTCAATTTCAGGAACCCGAATTTCTTTATAACCCAAGAACCGGGACCGACCAGTTCAGTCTAACCGAATGCCAGCCCTAGTAGTACATATAATTATGCCGCTGCTAAATTTTGGTTCATACTCTCTCTCTGTTCTAAAGCATAAGATGTATTTTGATTTTTAAATCACACATCAAACACGATTAGTATTTTTTTTTTGCGAAAAATGGCCCCTGCGCGAAACTTTGACGTATCTGGCCCCTTCATGAAACTTTTTGAAAATCTGACCTCTCCATTGGCACCAACGTTGTGCAGCTCGCGCCAGCGAAAACCTGAAAACAAAGGTCGGTGACGTGCTCCATGGAAACCGACCTAGGTCGGCGCCAAACTGCATGGTGTTGAAACATGTGAGTCGTCTAAATTTCAAAATATTCGGCGCAGAGCTGTCCGTCCTCGTTGGCGCCAAACCTGGGACCAAATTTGGAAATATTTTATGGAGGGGTCAGATACGTTATTAGTTTTTGCCGTGGGGCCATTTTGGTAAAATAAATCACGAATTACTCAATAGACTTTTATTTGTGTAATAAAAATATAGACCTTAGATATTCACCGGCTCCACCACTTATTACTATCGGGTGTGCATGAGTCCTACTACTCATGAGTACATAAAAAAAAATACACATGCCAATCTCAGTATGGGTCCTCATGTCGATTTGCTTGTGCCACTATTTCCGAAGAAAAATAGTATCAAATCCGGCAAATAAAACTGTAGTACCCTTATAATTATATAAGTATACGACAGGGTTATTATTCGTCCACGTCTGTCGATGCCCAAAATTTGAAGTGTATCAAGCGTGCTGATATATATGTTCATACTCTTTTATACTCCGTATAAAGTTGGTCAATTTTTTGAAAATTTGACTTCGTACAAAAGCTAGATGTACACTTATTAGGGACAGAGGGATCATTTCGAGCATAATTCTGCTCTAAAACAACGATTCGTTGATAATTTCATGTTAACCATTGATTACGAAATCTTTCGGGTTCCTTCGCGGTATGCTTCCGCATGGAGGAGATCCTGCAGGGGGATTCTGTCGCCATGTGGGCCGCCCGGCTGCTCAATTAACAATCTCACGTACGTTTGCCGACCTGACCAGAGTAGTTAAGTTAATGGCCCTGCAATCCTGTCAGATTTCCTTCCCGATTTGCAATCTCACGTAGCAGCTGTTCGTCATTAATTATTTTAGTTGGTGGTACTACAGGCTTTTGACAACGGTGTACATACATACAATATAGCGTCAGTTAGGCTACGTACTTGGGCCCACTGCTCGTGATTAGCTAAGCTCATGTATGTTAAACTCCAGTGGGTACATCTGAGTAGGTCTCAGGTGGTCATATCTAGTGAAAACCAACTTCTGTGAAAACTGAAAAATCAGTGAACACTATTAAAAAAAAATCATGTTTCGAATTCTAAAAGATTATTTACATTGCGAAGATAGAGTTATACTCCATTCGAACCGTAAAAACTGTCGTTGGAAATGAGCTTAGCTAGTACAACTTCTTAGATATATCCGTGTGTCAATTCACTTTACTGAATTGTTTTAAGGAATTAAGCATAATCTTTTCGTATTTTTGCAAGTTCCCTCCCCCCCCCCCCCCCCCCCCCCCCCCCCCCCCCCCCACACACACACACACCGGCCACTGTGGAAAGGGTTGAAACGTGATTTGTTCTTGGAACTAGTTAATTCAGTTTGTGTCAGTTTTCCGTCCAGCTGAAAAGAAGAAGCTTCGTTCCCGGAGTTTGTGGACGCTTTTCTGCAAGCAAGCTGACCGCGCTGAGCTCATACGATGAGATTCGGCGGGATTGTGCCGCCATGTCGCCATGTGTTTGCCACCCGGTCGTGCGATTAATTTAGGAACCGAGATCAAGCTCACTCACCCTGCCGACATGAACAAGCAACCATATAATTAACGATCATCCGTGCAGACTGTTTCCATTTCCCTGTGCGAGGCCACGGTACGCAGCCCGAGATCCACCCCCGGATTTGCGTTTGCTAATTGCGGCAATTAGTTCGCTTATAATTAACTAATAGATGAAGCAGCCGCTACGCGCTAGCTGTTCCTCGCTAATTAATGTCTTTAGCAACGGTGCTGATTACTCCACTTGAGCAGCCTTAATTGATTAGGTAGAAGAATGTGTGGGCATGTTCTAGGGAGCAAACGAAATTGTCACTAGGCGAAACGGACATGATTTTATGGACGTACTCCGGATGATTGCCCAGAGGAACGAAATGGTTTGATTTTATACCAATAAAACCTTCGTTAGTATTGGTCCGTCTCGACGAACGAACATGATTTTATGGACTTGAACATAGCAAAGTCAGAGATGAGATCGAGACATGATCGTGTACTATTTCCTTCATATATTTTTTCCTTATGAGGATTTTTTTTGTTGTGGTTTATTTTCTCCCGACGTGAGTGTATGTGTGCATATGGGTGGGGCAGTGCGGTTTTTTCAGCGGGAATGTTTCTCTGTGCGACCATGGGAGCATAAACGGTTGGCAAGGGTGGGCCCAGGATGCGAGCAAGGCCGACCCCCTCCCGCCTCCGTTACGGACAGAGAGAACGAGCCCGTTAAGGGCCTGTTAACATTATATCATTCTAATGGTTTGTCTATAAGTCTCGGTCCGAGATTTAATAAAATCCCAATAGCCCGCGAAGAAAAATTCAACACAGCTTAAAAGAAAGAGCAACTCGTTCCGGACATTTGTCCCTAGAAAAGGCACGACTAAAAAGTGTGAACGGATGCAGGTCGCACTCTCTTTTCTTCTCATTTAAAAACAATTCCGTGGACTTATGCGTAAATATAATTAAGTTGTTAACCCAAAAAAATTCAACAGTTTGCTCCTATACGATGAGTGTCCGTTTTTAAATACTAGACCAGTATAAATATAAAAAAAAGTTGGTGGCTTTGTAAAAAAAAACATGTCCACCATTTCTCCTAGAGCGACGTGTGGACATGTTCTGGCGTTTTCCGAACCCGTCGCACTTGCACCGTCAGCCGCAGCCGCGTGGAGCACGAGGGAAGAAGGGAAGCCCATCCATTCCATCCCCCCACGATCGAGCCAGCGAAGGCGACGACTGAACCCAAGCCACCGCGAGTACAAGTACCCCGCGGAGACGACCGGGAGCAGCCCAGCAGCGGCAGGCAACTGAGATCGTCCAGAGATCCCGATCGGAACCCGCGCGATGGCCCGGGGCTGCACCTTCCTGGAGATCCTCATCGCCATCATCCTGCCGCCGCTCGGCGTCTTCTTCCACTACGGCCTCTGCAGCGTAAGCCCCATCCATCCCCTCCCCTCCCGCCTCAACTGGATCCATGCTGGCTGGCTAGAACATGCTCTATTCGATTGACCTGCACCTTCATCGGTTCCTCGACTGATCTTTCTTCCTTCCACCCGTCTTGAAAATGGAACAGAAGGAGTTCCTCATCTGCGTGCTGCTCACCATCCTCGGCTACATCCCCGGCATCGTCTACGCCGTCTACGTGCTCGCCACCATCGACCGTGCGGAAGAGGCAGGCCACGGGGAATACGTCTCCGTCGCCTGATCCGCCCGCCGTGATTCCGTAATGTTGACTTGAGCTTAATTTGGGATGTAATCCGGCAATGTAATGTCTAGCACGGCAGGCTTTGTACGTGCTCTGTGTAAGCTGGTGCTACTCCCTGTCCCTGGTCTCTCGTGGTTTTCCCTTTTCTGTAATCCTGATACAGTCTGAATAAATTCTCATTTGTGTGTGTGTGTGTAATTCGCATCTGCCTGAATTCTTGCAACACAGCTGCTAGCTGAGTAGGTGAGACCCATTTGTATGTCAGGCTGAGGTGGCAGAAATTTAATTACCGAGGTCCCACACGCCAGTTCCAATTGAAAAAAATCATAATATCTAGGAAAAAGTTAAAATAAACAAGAGAAATTTATGAGCTAATTGTCCTAGGGATATGCGACTGTATATATACAGAATTTAGATTTTTTTTCTTCTTCTTCAAGGTGTTTTCTTCATGTTTAACTGTTCATCCAACAGCTACAAATAGCGTTAAAAAAACAGATACAAATAAATATGAAGAAAGAAAATGTCCATTGCTCCTAGTGCGACGTGTGTACATGTTGTGGCGTCGTCACAGCTTCCCGGGCCCACCCGTCAGCGGCAGCGCGCGTGCAACACGAGGCCTCCGCGAGGGAAGGGAACCCCATCCACGATCGAGCGGCCAGCGAAGGCGACGACGACTGAACTCGAGGCCACCACGCGTCGACAAGTAGTGCAGTGCTGCCCTCGGAGACGGCAACTGAGATTCCCTCCCCATCCCGATCCCATCGGAATCACCGACGAGATCCCCAGCGATGGCGTCCCGGAGCTGCACCTTCCTGGAGATCCTCATCGCCATCCTCCTCCCGCCGCTCGGCGTCTTCCTCCACTACGGATGCTGCAGCGTAAGCACCCCCATCCCTCTCCCCCCCACGGCCGGAGTTGCGAGCTCCACAGAAACGCCTGGCGGGCTCTCGCGCGACAGTATCATCTGTTCCTCTGTTTTCTTGGACTGCGTTCGGTTGGGGCGGACAACTACCGTTCCATTTTTCACCGTCAGATGCACAAATGCGTGCCTGTACTGTACTACCACGCTATGTATCTGTGTCAATTCTTACAGCGCACTCTAGTTCGTCAGGGTTTCCTTCTGTACGTAGCATCTGCTCCCTCTGCTGACAACATAGCGCCACGCCGATCAGATCAGTTTGGGTTCTTGTACATGTAACATGTCGAATTCTGAGTTCTTAGCATAGTGCATACACACACGGAGGCTCAAGTGTTATACTTAGTGTACACTTCTACTGGTAGATTGTAAGGATCATGTATTCTGGCCCCTACTGCCATGCCAATCATAGCAGATTGGATTTTGTAGTACGTACGATTCTTGAGATAGAACTTACCTGAGGGAGCACAGACATACAGAGGAGCTATAATGATGCTGGTGTCACGTTTGCTGAACATGCTGAGAAAGCTGCTCTCTTATTAGACTCCTACAAGCTGCGGTTAGGGCAGGCAGAGCCAGTGCAGAATTCCTTTGACTTGCCAGCCTTGCTTGCTAACTCTGTTGATCTCTCTTTTCTTGATGAGCCTTTTTCAACAAAGGAGATTGATGAGGTGGTTGCTGCTTTTCCCAACAATAAATCCCTGGACCGGATGGTTTCAATGCAGAGTTTCTTAAAAAATGCTGGCCTATTATCAAGTCTGATTTCTATGACTTATGTAATCAGTTTCATCAAGGGAGCCTCTGTTTGGAAAGCATTAATGGGTGTTTTATCACTTTAGTTCCTAAGAAAGAGGATGCAGCTACTACTAATGACTATCGGCCTATTTCCCTCCTTAATTGCACACTCAAGTTGCTGACCAAGCTTCTGGCTAACAGACTCCAAACTGTGATTATGCAGCTTATTCATGATAACCAATATGGTTTCATCAAGTCCAGAACCATCCAAGATTGCTTGTCTTGGGCATATGAATACTTGCATCAATGTCATAAGTCCAGGAGGGAAATGGTTATTTTAAAGTTGGATTTTGAGAAAGCCTTTGACAAGGTAGACCATGGTTTTATCCTTTCGATTCTGCGTGCAAAAGGGTTTAGTTCGAAGTGGTGCTCTTGGATTCAGCTTCTTCTGTCTTCTGCAACCTCTTCAGTTTTGTTGAACGGTGTGCCTGGACATCTGTTCCATTGTAAGCGAGGTGTTCGACAGGGCGACCCTCTCTCGCCTCTCCTCTTTGTCTTAGCGGCTGATTTCTTGCAATCTATTGTCAATCAGGCCATGACAGAAGGACATATTGTGAGGCCCCTGCCACTTACTAGCTCAACCAAATTCCCAATTGTCCAATATGCAGACGACACACTGATCATTATGCCTGCGGATGTTTCACAATTGTCTCACCTCAAGATGTTGCTTCATCGATTCGGAGAGGCCTCAGGCCTGCGAGTCAACTACAGCAAATCCAGTTTGGTACCGATCAATATTCCTATTGAAAGAGTACATCTGTTTACTGACGCACTTCAATGTCAGCTTGGTAGTTTGCCGTTCACCTACCTTGGGCTGCCGCTTAGTACCACTAAGCCGAGAAAGGATTGTTTCATGCCTCTGCTTCTTAGTGCTCAGAGGAGACTCTCTGCTTGTTCAGTATATCTCAACTATGGAGATAAGCTCAGAATGGTTAATTCAGTTCTATCCTCCCTGCCGACTTTTTATCTGAGCACCTCAAGGTTTACAAATGGGTCATTGAGGAATTTGACAAATATAGGAGGCATTGTCTTTGGAGAGATCAGGATTTGGACAAGAAAATCCCTCTCTAGCAGCTTGGGACATGGTTTGCAAACCCAAAGATCAGGGGGGATTAGGAGTCATTAATCTCTTTGTCCAGAATAATCTCTTGTTGATGAAACATTTGCATAAATTTTTTAACAGAGCCAAGTTGCCCTGGGTGGAATTAGTGTGGGAAATCTACTATCAAAATGCTCTTCCCCCAGCCAAAGCCAGAGATATCTCCTTTTGGTGGCGAGACTGTTTAAAATCTTTGGCATCGTTTAAAGACTTGGCACAGTGCCGGGTTAGATCTGGCTCCTCTGTTTTGCTCTGGAATGATCGATGGCAGTCTGAGCCTTTGCTTCGATCACTTCCCCATCTGTTCTCCTTTGCCAAAGATGAATCGGTTGCTATTCAGACTGTTCGTGGCCTCGACGATCTTGCAGATCATTTCCACTTACCTCTCTCGATGCCAGCTTATGATGAACTGCTTCAGTTGCAAGCCATGTTGACTGCCCTGCCTGAGTCCCAGGAGCATGATCAGTGGCTGGTCTACAACAGCACAACTTTTTTCAAGGTCTCCAAGGCTTATCAGACAGCTATGAGCAATCACCTCGTTTGTCCTGCTCTCAAATGGACTTGGAAGACTTGTTGTCGGTCTAAACACAAGGTCTTTTTCTGGTTGCTTCTTCAAAACAGATTGAATACTCGAGCTTTATTGCAGCGCAAGAACTTCTTCATGCCAGATTATTCGTGCCCAATGTGTAGCGCTGATGTCCAGGAGACTAGGAACCATTTGTTCTTTGAATGCCCCTTTGCCTCACTCTGCTGGACCTATTTGTGCCCTTCGTGGACAGCTTTGCCGGCTACTGTTCCCCAGGTGCCCCCTTTGAGTTATATTGAGGGTCTCAAGATTGCCATCGGTCAGCCTTTTTCCATGGAACTCATAATCTTGGTGTGTTGGGCAATTTGGAAGACCAGGAACAGCTTCATTTTCCAGGAGATACCTCCCAATATCTATAGCTGCCGACGGATCTTTAAAGAAGACTTGGCTATGCTAGTTCATAGAGCAACTCGTAAAGCCTATACTGGCTTAGCTGTCTGGGTTCAAGCTTTCTTTTAGAGTCTGGACATTTTATTTAGCTCTTGTTGTTTTCTTGTTTTTTAGGAGCTACCCTCTAGCTCCTTGTACAGACTCCTTCCCGTTTTAAAATTTATAAAAAATTGCAGTGGGGAAACCTACTGTACAGCTTCCAAAAAAAAAAGTCGAGCCATAGGCATAACTAGCACGATGTACATCAACGCAACGATTTGTCAGTGAGTTGCTCCGAAGCATTTGCCACTGAATTAATCTGTATGTTTGGAATGACTGGGTGATGTGCAGCATCCCCCAAACACATTTCGTGTTGGCAGCGATCCAGATAGTACCTTGTTCCCCTCAGTTTTCGCCATATATGCTGACAATCTAGATCTTCGTTTCTTTCGCCTTATTTAAAACAGATGGAGTTCCGCATCTGTCTGCTGCTCACCATCCTCGGCTGCATATGTTTGGATTCTTGTCGCCATTACTGTACTGATACTGCGCTCTTGAGTTGTTTGCATACCAGTATAACTAACTTTAGCGCTAGCGCCGCGAATTTATTCCTGTCAGTAGAGTGATCTGCTGGAGTAGACTGAATGTATGGAATGAATGAATTGATCAAAATGCACAACAGCGCAAACACGTTTTATGTCGGCAGCAATCTTGACAACATGCTAACAGTTGCGATCTTCTTCTTTTTTATCCTTAAACAGATGGAGTTCTGCATCTGCCTGCTGCTCACCATCCTCGGCTACATCCCCGGCATCATCTACGCCGTCTACGTGCTCGTTGCCCTCGACCGGCCGGAACAGGGCCAGGGGGAATACTATGCCGTCGCTTGATTAGCCTGCCCGCTATCCTAATAATAATTCTGCAATGGTGATGACTTGTGCTTCGTGATCAATCCACCCCCTCGAACCAGGATCGTGTAATTTTTTCTTCATCTGGGTTGTCCGTCTGGCATGGCTCTGTGCTCTGTAAACTGGTGCTACTCCCTGGTCTCGCGTGCTTCAGTCTGGGCCGTGGTCCAGTTTGTTTCTGTGTTCTGTGATTCTGATATACAATCTGAATAAGTTTCATTTGTGAGTATGTGTTGGTGCGTAATTCACATCTGCTCAGACTCTTCACAGGTCACGCGTGTCAGGCTGTCAGCTGCTGCGGTCTGAATTCCGGCACCGTCGTATATGGTTCAGTTTGGCGATGAGTAGCTGTGCAAAACAACCATTGTTGGGAATTTTCAGTTCTGAGACCCATTGGCTCTCTGAACACATGTCGGAATCGTGATTTCAGTAACCCTGGACGCACCGAGGCATAGCCGGATTAAGAACCGATGAGTGGAATCTTCGAACGGGAATCGATGTAGATCGTGTGGTCATTAGCATAACAAACATGGGCCGGGCATCGTGGTGGTCGAACAGTCGGCAATGGTGCTTGCTGGACGCCTTTCTGTTGCTTTTGGCCTCCATCCCCGGGTGCCGCTGCCACTCGGCGCCGGCGTCTTAACCTTTTCTGTCAGGGGAATGGTATCTGGAGATTTCCACTAGGAGGAGGGCCAACGATATCAGAAGCCGGGTGTAATACTTAAACTTTGAGTAATAAAGCCCTTTATCTGAAAATCATTCCGAGCAGGTGCAAAAGGGGGCAGCGTCGACGGCCTTGTCAACACCTACCAAATAGTAGTAGTACAAATTTACCAAGTCGAATAACCTGGTTTACTAGTTGATAGCCATGTTGGTTATTTCGTGATTCTTGCTTGGTTTAGCGTGCTTCAGTCTGGGCCTTTCCCTCTTAAACTGTGGTCCAGTTTGTTTCTCTGTTCTGTGATTCTGATATACAATCTGAATAAATTTCGTTTGTGCGTATGTGTTGGTGTGTAATTCACATCTGGACGCCTTTCTGTTGCTTTTTGCCGCTGCCACTCGGCGCCGGGCGTCTTAACCTTTTCCGTCAGGGGAATGGTATCTGGAGATTTCCTCGTTCCACCTTGGAGGAGGGCCAACGATATCATTCCGAGCAGGTGCAAAAGGGGGCAGCGTCGACGGCCTTGTCAACACCTACCAAATAGTAGTACAAATTTACCAAGTCGAATAACCTGGTTTACTAGTTGATAGCCATGTTGGTTATTTCGTGATTCTCTCCATGCACCATACAAACTTACCAAGTCAAATAAATAGGAGTACTATAATTATTATGCTCGTAGCTTGGTGGATCTAGAAGCAACACAGCGAAGTGATCTTCAAAATGCACAATAGAAAGACTGCCGGTTGTTCTCTATTATCCAGGTGTGTGTAGTCATGCGGCTAGCGGAGGTGCTTCCCGCAAGACTTACATCTCAGGGCCGTGTGATCTCGCGTGTCTCCCATTTTCTGGCTTGTAAAAGACTCTCCTTTCAATGATGCATTCAGACATAAAGTTTTGCGTTGTCTAGAACAAGAAAAAAATCAATATAGCCTCGAAAAGTGAGATGTACAAAGATTCTGCATTTTCTCAAAAAATAAAAAGCAAATATAGCCTCAAAAAGTGGGATGTACAAAAACAATTACTGTCCATGTCGTAGCAAGCAGGGGCTTCACATTGGAATTCTCCTCCGCTATTGGACCGAAACTTCAACAACTTTGTTTATCATATGCTGGCTCTCTTGCAAGAATTCCGTTCATAGAACACTTGAGAAAGCTAGAAAATGTGAGGTTGATCTTGCCAGTGACATGAGCAGTTTTCGTGGATTGTAAATTGATAAAATAGTTGTAGAACTCACTAAATTTTCATGAACATGAACAACTTTTGTGGATTAAAGTGATCAAATAGTTGCAAAACTCAAAAATTCCATGAACACTATTTCATAATGCCTTTGTAATTTTATGATACCTATTATTAATAGAAATGAGATCTCTCATGTGACATTAACTGATGAATAGGGGACCTTCCTTTATGATTACACCATTTGATTTAAATCAATTACAAGGATCCACAACCTTAGGGGGATTAACCACAAATTAACATAATTTTATGTGTACTTATAGACAATAAGAGTATTAGTGATATACACCACTTCACCCAAACCTATCCATACACCACGAACTTGACATATATATGACGCCACCTAGCAGGGCCCCGTGGTGTTGCTAATCCCACTAGGCAGACATGAAGATCTTATTATGGTCGAACAAGATCAAGACAAGTGCAACAAACACTTTGCTCCACTGTCTTATTTCTCGCTTGCCTCCATATACGGGCCGTCCCGGCGGCCCGGGTCCTGAGTGTGATATAGATGTAAAGGATACAGTCTCAGTCGAAGATGAGGAATCTGCACTTATCGTTGATGAAAAAATCTTTCGGAGTGGAGCTAAGGGTTATACTAAACATTTTTACTTAAATAATATTAAGTAGTTGTTTGATGCATTTTTATCATATATTCTTAATTATCATTTTTATTTGCATCTAACAACATTATTCACGTGATTATATTAGAATCTAAGTAACAACTTAAAAAATATAATTAAGTTTTTGATAGTGCTAAGAAAAAATGCTATTTCTGATTATTCTTTTCTTTTCAAATTAGAGAGTTTGTCGAATTAAATTCATCTGAACATAAACAAAGTACATGCGACAAAAGTACAACGTTCATTTACAAGTTTTTTGACAGTTAAATGTATTGATGTGCGTTTATATAAGTGTGTCCATATTCTATAATAAGTATCTCGATAGATGGTTGTAAGTATAAGTAATGGGTCTAAGAATTATCTATATAGAGGTTCGTACAATAAGATGCTGAAGGAAAATGACTGGAAAAAAAAAATGACTGGTAAGACTACAATGTTCCTACACAATCTAAAGATAACATCCTTGGGTGAGGACCGGCGTTACTCAGAGCTCAGCGATTCTCGACCATCCTATAGAATCCAGATGCGATCTCAGCCGTCCGATCGTGTGGTGATTTTTTTTACTGTCGCTGGTCCCACCTGTCATCGACTTGGTGGCTGGAAATTTTGGTGCACACAGCTTTCCTCGCAGCGACTGGCAACCGCGAGCCGTCCGATCAGAGGGTCAAAACCCGCGTCGATCCCAGCCGTCCATTTCCTATGGGCAAAATAGTCATTTTACCCCGCGGTATATAAGCTGCAGCACCGCGTAGAAACCCTAGCCGCCGGCACGCGCTGTCCTCCTCCAATCCCGCTCGCGTTCGCTCCTTCCCCATCCCACTCGCTCCGCTCCCGCCCCTCCGCCTCTTCCTCGCCGTCCAGCCCGTCGCCGCCGCAGTCCTCGCCGTCCTTGGCCATCCCTCGCGCGCCTCCTCCTCGTCGTCCAGCCCGCCGCCGCCAAGAGAAGGAGGCAGATGTGGAGGCACGGTGGTGCAGGAGGAGTCACACCGTCAACATCGTCCTTGACGTGAGCCTCTCCGTCCGTCTCTCTCTCTCTCTCTCTCTCTCTCTCTCTCGTTTTTTTCACTTTTTCCCTTGTCTCAGCAGTGGCTTTGAAGGGGAAAAGGAGGAGCTGGCTGGGAGATGGTGTGGCAGTCGTGGATTTATCTTCATCTTTGTCTGGCTTCCCTTCCATTCTAGCAAGGTGGAAACTAGTGGAACATGGTTTTCTATGTACCTGAACCTCCCAGCCTCAGATCCGCTCGACCTTGCCGCCTTGGACTCTCGCAGGTACCAACACTCTTTTCCTGATTTGCGTGCTGCCCTCTCTCTTCCACTCATCCCTTTTTCGATTTAATCCCTAGAACCTCTCATCTTTTTGTGTGCAGATTGTTTGTTATCTCTGCATGTAAAGTGTTCGATGGAAATCCAAGCAGGTTGTTTGGGAAGATTAATCTTCAGTTAACGATAAAGGTCATTTGCTCCGTGTAGCTATTTGTAATTTGCATATCTTATTTTCTGTTTCCTGAACGTAACTATCCATTTGTGTATATGCAATCTTCATGCTGTTCGCACTGCCCACTCTTTCGATTTTGTAATTTGGTGGTCTTTTTGTTCAGTACAGGTTGCCCCTAAGCTGCAGCTCCTACATCTATCACATGGAGCCTAGCTGCATCTATCCTGTCCGCAGGTTACCATCTCATTGCTCTCTCCCCCTCTCTCTGCTACCAAGACCCCTATCCCTATCTTGAATCTCCAATATATATATGTTCCACTGGCTCCAAAGGATTTAGTTAGGTATTCTTCTTGCAAATTGTAGGATTCCTTCAAGCTCTTTCTTGCTGTTCATCTACTTTGTCTGATAAGTGATTATCATTACTGTCATTTCTCTGTCATGAATATATTGTAATGTATATCCTTTTTGTCTACTATTTAGGTTCTCTCCAAATATTATTGTTGTGTAGGATGTTCGTTGTTTATTCTTCTTGCATACATCTGCTGGAACGTTCTTGCTTCACAATGTGGAATTGCCTCTCCATTCTTATGTGAGTGAGGTAGCCAATGATGATTCACTGTTGTGATGGGTAGAGATCCAGGTCACCGTTGTGAGGGGTAGAGGCGATTCTTTTGGGCATATGCTTCTGCCGTTTTGCCCTCCCCGTATAATCCCATTCGTCTCACCGCTTAGAGTTATGGATGTATTTCTATCAATTTTAGTTATATATGCCGTCTCACCGCATGATGTTTATTTTGATCCTTGCTCACATTCTGAAAATTCTTGATTATAATTATTTAAGGTGAAAGAAGTATACTTAGCCTACTGGTCTCTTTCGATTTTGATCTTCTTTTCCTTTTTTGTAGGATGGCAGTGAATGGACTATAATGGAAGCATTAAACTTGGCTACACTGAAGTTACTGAATATTGATGTTCCCATTGCAGCAGGTGCTTTACTTCCCCTCCTCGCTTTATTAGCTCTGTAGATTATATACAATCCTATTGAGGATTGTATTCCTTCGGTCTACTCTATATTTTTTATACTTTCTTAATTGATATTATATTCTTTTGTGTGTGTAACAATCTCTTTGGTTCGCTCTTACATTCCCGTTTTATTGTTCATACTACAGTTTTGCATTCCATGTGTTTTGTTTATCAAGTGTTTGTACTATATCACATTGTCAGCAGGATAAAAAGTTCAATGGCCTATATTCACTTATGTTAATGTTCAGTTCATCGACAAGGCACAATATTAGGCATTGACATCCTCTTTCCTATGAAATCTATTTATCTGTGTGCTTTGTGAGCCATTTGGTTATCTTTCTGATGTTTAGTGTTCAGTTCATCGACAGAGCAGCGACATTTTGTCATTCTAAGTTACTACATAAGCGATCTAGCCCAATTTTTGTAACACTACTTACTAAGTTGCTTGCTGCTTTGTTTTTCTGTTTAGATGCCTATGTGGCTCTCAGTGGCAGTTCTTCTGGTTCATTGGTGAATGTGAGTGTTCTGCAGCAACTTCTATACTCACATTTATCAGTCTACGGTGAACTCCCACAGGCAAATCAGATTGGTAGGTAAAAATATGTTGCCCGACGTAACTGCTGCTTTATCGACAGATCTTTTTTCAGTTTGTGTTACCTATGTGCTATTTCTTATGATTGAATAGGAGTGGAATGAAAACCACCCTTTTTTTTCTTTCAGTTACATCCTTCATAGTGCAGAAGATATATTCAATACTTGGCCTTTCTTTTTTGCATTATCTGTTAACATGTGATTAGTCGTGTACTCCTCCTGAAGCTAAATTAAATAGTACTTATATATGTTGTGTCTATCCAGCATTACATTAACAGATAAAATAGTTTATTTCATGCTCCATATTTCAGATGTTTCAGTTTTGCTATTTTGGTATGGTCCATTTATATTATCTAATTAGGAGCAAAGATAGTTCTTATGACAGTTTGATTTTGTTTACATCTTTTTGTACAGCTTCAGGTTTTATATCTGATGGGAAATCTAATGATGTTTATGTGGATATTGTACAGATAGTACTTCCGGATCAGTTCTACAAAGGCTAGGATTCTCAGTTTTCTCCATGCTTATGGTGGAGATCTGACGAAATGTAACCTTCCATTGGTGTATTTGCATGTTCTTTAAAGGTTTGTATTCATCCTCTTGCAAATGGCAACACCCACCTTTTCAGTGTGCAATTTGGTTCTCTTTTAGTTCTTATAATGTACAGAGTACATCTGAGCTGTTTGGCTGCTTCTACATGATAAATGATACTGGATTAGTGTTATACTTCATACTTGTGGGAGAGTTGCTAATTGTTTTATCGGTCTTATTTACAGATGCATGTTACTAAACTTTCTTTTTAAAATAACAGTTTTACCGCGTGCTAAATAAATTTAATCATTGACTCCTATGTGCAGAGATGAGAGGATAAATCATTTATGATGCTGTCTTTTCGTACAAAATTCTTAATTCCATGAGTGCTAATGGTGCAGGCTGGCTCATGAGGTGCTGACGGTGCAGGCGGACAGTCGAGTGGATAGGTGCAAATCCTTTATCGGGGACAATTTGACAGTTGCCACACATGGTATGTTAAAGATCTATCTCCACTATACTGCAATATGTCCTCCGACCTGGAGTTTCCTTTTGCCTTTTTTTGTACTGTGATATGTCCTCCGACCTGGAGTCGCAGAACAAAATTTCGATCATTTTCAAGAATAACTAAGTGGTTTCCCTCTCAACATATTGAGTTTCCCCATTATTTGAAAAACTGGATGGTGCTACAATGCTTATACCATTTATGTTATCTTTACATTTACAAAACATGTGAAAGCAGTCATGTTTTCCTGTTAGTCACTCAACACTGAAAATTAGCACCTGGTTTTAGTAGATGATATAAAAGGAGTACATTATAGACTGATTTTGTTGGCAAACAAAGGAATTAGCAAATGCCAATGCGTCAAATACTTGTCGGTTTTTATGTTTTGGGCATAGTTTGTACCATTTAGTGTTTCCGGTAGCCCAATCAGTGAGCTTTCAGTATTTGATTTGACTTTTTGGTTCATTATTGAGTTGGTTTCAGGATCTTTTTTTTTCTTTCCCTGGTTACTGCATAGGTGGAAGAAGAAACTAACATACTACTTTTATCTCATAAGATTTGTGGCGTAACACTGCTAAAATTTCATTGAAATAGCTAGAAGAGTTAGTGCTTGATATATGAATCTCTTGATAATTTTGTCCGTTTAATTCCTGATTAATTGACTTCTGTTGGCTACATGTCCAAATACAACTGAAACCTTTTGCCTTTTCAACTGAAACCTTTAGAGCATGCTATCTTCCATTTACATTTATATATGTGAAAGTGGTGCTTCCATAAGCCCGACTGTCCGAGCTTTACATCCTTCTCTTTGTCTGCAACTATGGTGAAGTTGTAGAGACTATTTAATTTCCTTGATCTTTCTTTCTAATTAAGCTCATGGTGTCTTGCCATTGTTTATATTGCCATGCCAATCCATGTGTATGTTCTGTTGGGTCTTCACTCACGTTCCCACAATTTTCTTTCACTATGAAACTTTTCTTACTGTGACCCTTTATTGGTATTTGATAACAGGAAACAAGACATGATACACAATGCCACTTGATTAAAGAATCAAACGTTTTTCAGCTTGAGATTATGGCTGTATGCCTCTTTAGTTGTCGTTTATTCCACACGATGCTTTTTCTGTCCTCAAGGTTCATTTCATTGTCCCCTAAACATAGGCATTTATATTTTTGTTAGCAGATGCAGTGTTGTGCTATTGGCCATCAAGTGGGTGAACACTACTTACTCTGTGTTTAGACAAAGCACTATTGAAGTTCTGGTTTGACTCACTTTCTGATAATACGGTGCCTACCATGTACGAGCATCTAAATATAGTTGGTCATGATAAATCTCTAATCTGGCTCTGTTCATGTGGATTTTTAGAAAACCAGATAATGCCAATTACATTTTTTACTTCCTTTCTAATATAGTTTACCGAGATCAATTTCATTTTGTATTCTTTCTTGATTTAGAATTTTTCCTGGGCATAGTAACTGATTTTGTTTTGCCTTGCAATTAGCAAGGAAGTCTGTTCCGCCTCTCTTCTTTGGCGAACAATGGGACAAGCTCACAAGCAGACAGCCGCAGCAGCCAAGCACACATGGAACATCCATCCACTCCATTTGCAGCTTTGGATCTACACGACCTCACTCCATTTGACCCTGTTACAGGTAATCTCCACTCCTCTCTTTGTTTCCTCGAACGCTCTGCGCTGTGCCACTGCAGTTCATCAGACTTAACCAACTGATGTACAAACAGGCCCACACTGTTAAATTCTTTCTTTTTCTTTCAGTTTGTTTGGAAACTGTCATGACCTTTTCGACCGTAGCCGTTGGCCAAAATTAATCCCCAAACTTTCTCATTTGCCTCTTCACGTTTAATCTCCATCTCAGATGTCCCTTTTTTGACAACTGGTTTTCTTTTTTGTCCTCCGTCTATCTTGCTTCGTTTATAAGAAGAAATCAAGAGAGAACCAATTGTTGTTGTTGATGACAATTGATCGGCTACTATAAATAAATATGTGCTTCAGCCTTTGAGTTTCTTTTGTCCTCTAAATGATAATGTGAGGCAGACAAGTTCGATCCTCTATTTTCTATGATACAAATACAAGTAGTGCATCTACTGTTTTCAGCAAAAAAAATTGCCTTTTATTTAGTTCGTGTATCTCTTTCTTAGGTGGCACCATATAACTACTTGCTGGAGTTGATAAATGCATATGCATATTTCTTATATAATAGAAACACTGGATTTAACCTGTCAGTCCTATGGTAGGTTATGCTGAATACTTGATTTGTTACTCTATGCAATCAAATTTGTGGTCTTTAACGATATGTTTCATCTATGGAAAGATGCTTGCATTATTTATATTCTCCCTAGCTGTAGGTATTTGAATTTCAGCTCTATTTTCTCTCCAATTTACAGGTTGAAGCTATAGTCTATGGTAGCCAGTCACATTTCGATATATCCGTCACTACCATCATCGCATGCCTGTTGTCGTGAATTATAAGCAGGTATCCAGCAGACTGAATCCATGTATCCATAGCTGAGATTGCTTACTTTGCCCCCTCAGCTGTATAATCTCGAATCCATTATTAAATTATCTTTTCCATCATCATTGTTTTAGGCAAGAAAAATATTCTAGGCGAGGAGGCTATCATCGAGGCCCCTTGCAAACAAGCCTATCATCAATGTTTGTCAACTTGACCTAATCTCCACGCTAGATAGAAAATCATTCATATAGTCTACTTAAGAGACCAAAGTACCTGCTCCTTGCCTGCACATATTTCAATCTCTTCTCATGTTGATTTCCCTGTTTCAAGATTCCGCCGATGAAAAATCTATGTCTACTCTTCAAGCCACAACTACGGAAACATCGGCTGGGCAAACCTGAGTGCTCCAATTCAAACATTGTTACAATTTGGCTCCACCTCTCTACTACTTTTTGTGTTCCTAAATATGAGAACCTCTTCTATTTAGGAACAGAGGGAGTAGTATGTAAGTGTTGTTATGTAGTATTTATTATGTTGTGGTTTATATGGCAGTGCGCCTAATTGTATGATTTTTGTGTTGAACCCTAAATATGAGAACCTCTTCTATTTAGGAACAGAGGGAGTAGTATGTAAGTGTTGTTATGTATTTATTATGTTGTGGTTTATATGGCAGTGCGCCTAATTGTATGATTTTTGTGTTGAACCCATATGTATTTACACTGCTATTAACATCGTCTCAGCTTATATTATTCTATTACTGCCTGGGATACTGATTGTCCTATGTACAATACATGAGAACAACCGACAAAATATGTTTAGAATCTACATGAGGCACTTGAAACTCGTTATGTGTTTGAGATTGTGCTTCTGAACTGATCAAAACTTACGTATTTAATACTACTTCCATGTGTGCATATGTATTATGTACACCTAGATGCGACTATCATAAAGCCATCTTATGTTATCTGAGTGTGCTGTGAATTTTTATATTAAATTTCCCGTGTGCTTTAGCATTGCTTTGATCTTCTTGTTTCTGTAAGATTTTTATTGTATGACTCATTATGTGATTTAAATCTATAGACCTATGATCAACTTTCCGATCTCTGTACACAAACCAAATATAGTACAACTCCGAGTACAACTTCTCAGCATGACTGCTATTAACATCCTTTTTTGCTTATACATATGGATATGAACCAAATATTGTGAATTCCTCTATTACTTTCCCTATGTATTTGAGCGTTGCTCTTATCTTTTTGTTTCTTTAAGATTTTGATAATAGAATGGGGGTGATTGTTGATTTCATATGATCTCACAAATTTGATTTCAAATCTATAGACTTCTGATAAATTCTCTAACCTTTCCCAACACGACTACTATTCCTATCCTATTTCGCTTATAAATATGGATATTACTCATGCATTAGTAATCTGTACAAACTGTGAGAACCACGGGCAAAAAATTCAAAGAATTTACAAGTGTTGCGCGGCGAGCCGCGCCGTTCGAATCTAGTTGTTTACATTACTAGTCTATCTATTTCATCACTATGGAGGGACGTTCGCTTGACTAGATATAGGGCTAGCAATGGAGATGATTTTTTTATAGAAGAGATTCTAGATACCGGATTGCCGCAAAGGATTATCTAGGTTCGGCCCCACGATCTGGAGGTAACGACTTTGTGTTACGTGTCTCGTTAATAAAATAAAAAGAGCAACTTACGAGGTACGTAAATATCGACCTTACAAAACAAACTAGTTAGGAAAAACCTATGCGAAAAGCAACGCCTATCCTCGCCACCAAAAAGAAAAGAGATAGATCACATCTTCACCCGAGTTTGATGCGGTTCCATCGCTGATAAGCAACTTTTTAAACTGTAAATTAGTTTTGTCATAGGACAAATCATTGGCGTTGAAAGAACAGACCAGAGAAAGGTCGAGTATCAGTAGGACTAGGTGGTGGAGGAGACATGCCGTTTGTGGCTGTGTCTCGTGTCGAAAACTCTTGTACATTGTTATTCTCTATCTTAATATAAAGATACGCGATACTCACGCGTGTTCTTAAAAAAAAAGTCATACTAGGTGTAAAACCTAAGTAGTATGAAACATCTTACGCGGTTACGCCCTCCGTTCTAAATTAGTTAAAATTGATTTGTGCTAATATGGATGTATCTATACCTATTTAGTTTTTACATATATTCGTGTCTAAACAAATGCGTGTCGCATAATTTGGAACGGAGGAAGTTGTCCATAAAACTGGAGTAGTGAAATGCATGCATAGTTAAAATCGGAAATGTCAACATCAAATTCGGATATAACCCGTTACAAACGGAAGGCCTGTAATGTCTGATATGACTGTATGCATCATGCATGAAATCCGTCGAGGTTGGCTACTTCATGGCGTACACGAACTGGTTGTTAGACCTTGGCTGCTTCGAGGCCTACATGAACTCCGTCGAGTCGTGCTGCCCGGCCGGACGGATGCCATGCGTGCATGAACTCCGTCGGGGTTGTTCTAAAATTCGGTTGTCGTTCTGCCGGCCGGCAACCATGAGTACATGAACTCTCGGTAGGGAGCAGACATATCCAGATTGTATTACTCACAGAAGATCACGGAATTGAAAATCAGGATTTGGTTACAAAGATTTTAGGCTGAATTAATGGAATAATTTTAGTGCGAATCGTTTGGCCCCTATAAATCAATGGCTAGATTTTAATCCATGCTACTCACTTCTCATGGGTAGTAAAAGACACCTTAAAATAGTGTATATTAGAGAGAATCAACTAGAATATCCATTTTGAGCTGGGTTTTAGGATCAACACCCAAAATACACCGACTATCATACATGTAGAGATACTCCAAGATCATCTATACATGCTTTGCTCAAGGCATTGAACATGCCACCATGAATAATGCAAGGAACCTGACATCCATGCTGAAGCATGGCCACCATATATAACCACGTCCAAGAAAGCAAAGCAAAGCAGAGCGTGCAACGACAACGAGCGTATGGAGTCCATCCGGGTCGTGTCCCGGCGCACCGTCCGGCCGTCGTCGCACGGTGCCATGCCGATGCCTTCCGATGACATCCAGCTCACACCCATGGACCTCAACGCCATCCGCATCGGGTACAACCATAAGGGTGTATTCCTTCCCAGGCCTCCCGCCGGAGGCGAGACGCTCATCGACACCCTCGCGTGCTCCCTTGCACGCGCCCTGGGCCGGTACTACCACTTCGCCGGCCGTCTCGCCGTCGAGGAGCACGGCGACGACACGGTCACCGTCTCGCTGCGCTGCACCGGGGAAGGCGCCGAGCTCGTCCACGTGGCTGCCCCCGTCGTGGCCGTCGCAGATGTCGTCGGCTCCGTGTATACCCCGTCGTCGCTGATCTCCGCCTTTTTCCCACTGCGCGTGAACGGGATGGTAGGCGCGGACGCGGCCATGGACCCCTCGACCCCACTGCTCGCGGCGACGGTCACCGAGCTCGCCGACGGCGTCTTCATCGGCATGTCGATGAACCACGTCGTTGGCGATGGCACCTCCTTCTGGGAGCTGTTCAACGCATGGTCCGCCATCAACCGAGGTGGGAATCAGCTCCTCGGACCGCCGCCGGCACTACTGCACCACCAGAGGTGGTTCGTCGACACGAGCCCCGTCCCGATCCCATTGCCGTCTAGCATGTTGCAGGACGCCGTCCGGCGGATCAAGTCCCCGCCGGTGCGAGTAGGCTTCTTCACATTCCCCGCGGCGAGCGTCAAGAAGCTCAAGGCGAGAGCGAACGCCGAGATGTCCTGCAGCGGCATCTCCTCGCTCCAGGCCCTGCTCGCGCACCTCTGGCGGGCAGTGTCCCGAGCCCGACGCCTCCCGCCGGGGCAGGAGACGACCTACGTCCTGCTCATCGGGCTCCGGGGGCGCATCCGCGGCATCCCGGCCACGGGCTACGTGGGAAACGCCATAACGCGCGGCGTGACGCGCTGCACGGTCGGAGAGATCCTGGACAAGGGGCTGGGCTGGACGGCGTGGCGGCTGAACCGCGCCGTCGCGTCCTTCGACGAGGCGGCCGTGCGGGAGAGGCTGGATGGGTGGGCTCGGAAGCCCACGTTCACGCCGTCTCTGACCGGTTGCGGCACGAGGATGCTGACCTCGGACTCGCCGCGGTTCGACGTGTTCGGGAACGACTTCGGGTGGGGGAAGCCGGTGGCGGTGAGGAGCGGCCCCGTGGACATGATGGACGGGTTGGTGATCGTGTTCGAGGGGCCGGAGCGGGGAGGGAGCATGTCGCTGGAGGTGCGCCTGCCGCCCGATGTGCTCGAGAGGCTTGTAGCGGACCAAGAGTTCATCGTGGACGCCACACAATGACCGAGCCGCGTGATCATGTATTAGGCATGCATGCACTCGAGTGGCATCCATTGTCGTGTTTAATCTCGGTGCACACGTCCATTTATTGCCCTATTGTATTTCTCACCGGTGTTTCACACATCAAAATAAAATCTCCGTCAAACATTAATAATGTCCAAATAAAGCATAAAAAACACGTTTCCTGTTAAACAGCTAGCTGTATTGCAATTGGCAAACACGACCGTCCGATTTATTCATGACTCTCATCGCTCTCTCCCTCATTTCCTTTTTTTTGGGTGCATGGCTGAGTCAACACGATCTTTTTTTGAGTAGTTTTTTTATTTCATTTTGTGTCGAAAGCATTAAAAACACGTTGTATTTGGTAGGTTAATTTTAGTGCAATATTTCATGGCTGAGTATATTATTTGGACATTTGGTAGGTGTATTTTTAGTGCAGTATTTCATGACGAGTTTTCTTCGCATGACAGTATGACGATCGAGCCGTCTCGGGTGCTACTCCCTAGTCTGGTGGTTTAAACTGTGGTCTCTGTAATCCTGATACAATCTGAATAAATTTCATCCGTGAGGTTGTGTTGCTTCTAGTCTCTGGTGGTTTAAACCACAGTTCTTTACTTCCAGCTATGGTTGAGAAACTTGTGTGTGCTTCTGCCTGGATACAAGGTTCATGCAAAGAAAATAAATTGCCAAGAGTTGTGGTATATCTCAGTTACTTTTCTAATTGGTCTACATACAAATTTACAAATACTCTTTCTAACTTGCATGTCTTCTGTTGTGTATGTACAGGTTAAAGATGAGGATGATGATATTGAATTGGTTCCATTTCCTGAATGTGTGGTGGAAAGTAGCTAGATTTCAATTATGTCTTTGCATTTTGTGCTATTTAATTTCTGCCTTCAGCTTTGTACTTCATAGTTCAAAACCTCATGTGTTTCTTGGCATTGTACAGATACTGATGACATTAGACAAGTTGGATTTCATGCTGCAGTGGAAGGCCTTTTGGAGTTTCACTAGTAGGAAAAGGCTTTTAGGTGGAACAACATTTTGTGGCGCACGGAACAGCCATGCGCCACAGAAAATATTTCTGTGACGCACGGTTCTGCGTGTGGCACAGAAATTTACAATTCTGTGGCGCACGGAAGTCACATGCGCCACAGAATTGTGGCTTTCTGTGGCGCATGTAGCTGCATGCGCCACAGAAATCCAAAAAGGTTCAAAAAATCCAAAAAATCTGCGCCACAGATTTTTTTTTGTGCGCCACTGATAACTGTTTTCCTACTAGTGTTTCTACAACTTATGAAGACAAGATGGATCCGATTCCCGGCATTTGATGCATGCGTCCACAAGACTATTACTTATGCTTTTTATTTTATATATTTCTGAACTATGCCTTGTGGATGAACTGCGTGAACCCTGGACTTCAGACTGTTATTTTGTTAATCAATTTAGTGAACCTAAGATGAACTATGTGATAAGTTAAACTTCTGTTGAAATATGCACTAAGTTGTGTTATGGTTCCAGTATTATTCCTTTTATCTTTGTGACACTATTATTCTTGTGAATTGTGTTATGATTATCGATTGTTGTGGTTTGTCCATTATAATGTTTTGCTATAATATTGTTGTGATTGCACAACGTACATGTCCAAATAGTCAGGAAACATTGCATCATAAATTCGTATTTTGCTGGTTGTCTATTTTTACCGAGCTACGAGTCGAGCGGAGTGGCTCGAATTCCAAGCCTAGTTGCATGTGTTGGTGTGTGATCACATCTGCTCGGACTCTTCCAACTCGCGCGTCAGCTGCTGCGGTCTGAAGGCCGGCGCCATTCGTCGTGTAGGTCGATGATCATGGTTCAGTTTGGTGAAGGACTATCAGTTGGCTAGCTGTGCGAAACGGAGCAAGCAAATCGAGCGTTGCTCGTTCGTCTGTTCCTCTAATTTTGCTGAGAGCTCTCGGTTATATCTCTGAAGTCTGAACATATGATTACACACCGATCGAGTGGCTGCGCTCTCTGTTTTCAGGCATAGCCGGTTGAAGAAGCAGTGAGTGGAATCTTGGAATGGGGATCGATCGATCATGTGGTCAGCAACTCAGCATGACAAAAGTGGACCAGGCATCTTGGTGGTCGATCAGTCGGCCATGGTGCTGCTGGGCGCCTTTCTGCTGCTAACGACCTCCATCCATTTGGAGGCGGCTCAGGCGGTCGGCAGCACCAGCACTGGTCGACTTGGATGGTAGAAATGCCGTCTTGTGTATGAAACTACTGCATCCGCGAACCTTTTCCGTCAGGGCAATGCTATCTGAAGATTTACTCACTCGTTCCACTGGTCAGCTCCCGGCCTCTCGCTGCCTGAAAAGGAGGCCAGTGTCTACCTATCCGTTACCGATCTGGTTTCTTGGCAACAGCCAGTAAACACTATTCTCTCCCATCTCGAATTCGCCGACGAAAATTTGGATGCATCTAAAATATTTTTGTATGCGGATGCATCACAAATCCACATCCACTAACTCGGAACAACGGGAGTGATACAAAATTAGCAATTAGCATGCATTGCCGATAATTATTGCGACGCCGGACTAGAATATTGCTCTAAATAGCGGCCCCAATACAACGAATCTGCCCAGACAAGACACTTAGGTGTGTTTGGTTTGAGGAATAAGTTAGAATGTAACGGGTCCATTCCGCACCTGCACCCTCGTGACCTTCTTGTGTTTGATCGGAGAAGGAATATGCACCTAGTATGCCGAACGGAGTGATTCCTTCGAATCGGCGGTCGGTTCGAGGTTAGGGCGTGTCGCACCGTCCCGTGTCAAAACTCAGGAGTATTCTGACAAATGGGAGCACACACTCTTGATTTTTAAAAATCGATATGAACATATTTTGGAATGTTCAGAAATTGTTCGTTCATCTCAACATTCTACGTGCTCACAGGATCGTTTCGCGGGAAACAAATACCTTCCACGCCACGTGTAAAGAGGTCAAAAAATGCTACTACATTGGCTTTTTACGGTACATTTTATATCTACTCTACATATATGTAAGTTTTCCACGAAACTTGGCATAGGCATGTAGAATTCCGAGATGTGGTGCGTTTTTTTTTTTAACATTTCAAAATCTATTTACACCTGCATGGATGCTTATCTTTGTATTTCGTTATCTGATGTTAATGGAATTTGATCCCGTGGGATCGCGTGGAGAAAAAAAGTTGTTTCAGAACTACAGTTACGTGGTAAGTCCCGGGGACCCGGCTGCTACCAGCTGGGTCAACGGCTTGAGCAGCGGTAGCCGTCACAGGGGGAGATGGGAAGAAGATGCCATGCCGCCACCAACCGCGGGCCGGGCGGAGTGGGCTAGTGTAGCTAGTGCGCGGCGGAGCGAGGGGAGGGCAGCCCCACCACCAACCACCACGGTCCGTTGGACTTACCGCCGCCCGCCGTGGGAAACGAGGCCCGCGTGATTCCTTCCCCTGGCCGCCCCCACGCGACAGCGACCAATCCATCCGCTTCGCCGCCGGCCGGTCAGCGCGCGCGTCACGCCCCACTCCCCCGACCGCGTGGGCAGGCTAATGCGGTCCGACGCGACGCGCGCCTCCCCTCGCTGTCATCTCCGTCCGCGCGGTGAGGGAGAGAGAGAGGGGCCAGCTGACGCGGGGAGGGCGGCAGGTGGCCACCCGGCCGGTCAGGGCAGGCCTCCTCCCCTCCTCCCGGTCTCCCTCCCACTTTCCGCTCCCCACCACCCCTTTCTCCCCCACGCGCCGCGCGGTGGTAGGCGACGGATCCTCCCGGCCGCCTCCCCTCGCTTTTCCGCGCATTCCACAGCTAAATTCCCTGCTGCTCCATCCCAGCCGTCCCCGCTGCTGCTGCCTATGCCTTCTTGACTGTTCTTGATGCTCTTGCTAGCTTCTCTCTACCTCCTTCCTCCCTTTGACCAACTGCTCCAAAGCTCCTCCCGCTTCTTCCTCACTCGACTGATCGATCACAGCTATGGAGCTGTGACGACAACAACCGGAATTCCCCGGTGAGTCCTCCTCCCCCGCCCCGTGACTGGCAGCAGTGCCCTTTCGATCCGCCCATCCGGGAGAATTTCGCCATCCTCTGGTTACTGCTCCCCGCCCCGGGGACTAGCGCTAGCGGGCAGCGGCAGCAGTTCAGTTCTGCCGGCGAGACGCCGTCTGTTACTGCTGATGCGGAGAAAGGAAGGCTGATCCCTCGATCTGGGAAGTTCCCCTCTCTCGGTGTTTTCCCTCTTTTGGTGCTCCCTTTCTCCGGGAAAGGAAACAGGAAAGCTCCGCCTTTGGTTCTTTCCGCCATCTTTTCTTTTCCCCCGTGATCTTTCGGCCTGGTCGCTGGATCAGTAAAGCTCCGCGAGGCGTCAACAGGCTGCAGCTCCCTCTCGAGCTGAATCGGAGTTTGGTGCGGTTCGTTTGAGCTCGTGCGGCGGCTCCCAGAGAGATCCCCAGGCCGGAGACCGTGATCAGTAAAGCTTCCAGCGTCAACAGGCGGCTATCTTCAGAGCTGAATCGGGGAGCTTTGATACAGCGGGCTTCAGCTCACGGCGGGAGATCCCAGAGCCGGAGGCCGTGATCCGCCCGCGGGATCCAGTGACTGATACGGTCTGCGTCCGATTATTCCCCTGCCTGCCTGTCTGAGCTGCGGTTCCAACTTCAGCCGCTGTGCAGGCCCGCCCCATGGACGGCCTCCCCGACGCGGCGCCGCTGGCTGCGGCCGCCGCGCCGCCGCAGCAGCAGAAGCGGGACGAGTGGAGCGAGGACGGGATCTCGCGCCTGCTCCAGGCCTACGAGGGCAAGTGGCTGCTCCGCAACCGGGCCAAGCTCAAGTGGAGCGACTGGGTCGACATCGCCAGCGACGTCTCCGCCCACTGCACTAGCTCCTCCCACAAGCCCGGCCCCGGCGGCAGCGCCAAGACCCCCAACCAGTGCAAGAACAAGGTGGAGTCCATGAAGAAGCGATACCGGGCCGAGTCCGCCGCGGCCGCCCGCGCCGGCACCAGCCCCGGAGCTGGAGCCGCGGGCGCCGGCACGTCGTGGCGGTTCTTTGGCCGCATGGACGGGCTGCTCAAAGGTCCTGCCGTCGGGTCCTCCGGCCAGCTGCAGATGGAGCTCAGTAACAGCATCATCAGTGTGGACCTGCTTGCAGCACCACCGTCGGCAAAAGCGGAGCCGGATGTAGGTGCCGAAGCCGACATCACCGCCCCTCGGCAGCCGCCGATGGACACAGGGCCAGCCTGCTTGTTCCCCGATCTGCTAAATGCAGATGCAAATGGTTCTGCGGTGGAGAAGGTTGACCAGATCGTGCAGAAGGAGAGCAGCAGGGCTGCGGACAGCGACGCCGCCAACGTGAGCTCCCCAAGGAGCAAGGAGGAGGCTAACGGCGGCGCCGAGGAGGCATGGGACGACGTGTTGCCCTCCAGGAAGAGGAAGGGTTCGAGCTCGGAGCTCGACGTCGCGAGGAGCATCGAGCTGCTGGCGAGCTCGTTCGTGAAGATCGAGCGGGCAAGGATGGAGATGTACAGGGAGACGGAGAGGATTAGGGCCGAGGCCGAGGTCAGGAAGGGCGAGATGGAGCTCAAGAGGACGGAGATCATGGCCAAGACGCAGCTGCAGATCGCCAGGCTTTTCGCCAAGAGGCTCAAGGAGTTCAGCGGTAATGGCAAGAATGGTGCCAGCTCCTCTGAAGTGGATGGCTTTACCAAGAAAGGCGAAAATGGTTAGTGACAACTTAACTAACTTACCAAGAAGATGGTTATATATATATGTAGTGCTGCAAAAAACTCCTAATGAAAGTATGCATATTTAGTGTGTTTCAGCTTGCATTCTATATCTGTCACTTGCTATGTTTGGAATTCTTCTTGATTGATCTATTCCTGGGGTTTGCAGATAGAATATGAAATTCCAGCGTAAAGTTAGTCTTGTAATGTAGATATGAATAAGACGATCTCCGAATTCACTTTTAGTTTTTTCTGTATTATGATGGTAATCTTAGCCCGGACATTTTAAGTTTAGAGTTCCTTATTTAGTAAGATTATGTGAGCAAATGCACTAACCGAGATACACCATTTTTATGAAATAGGCTGAACTTTTTAGCGTCTCCTTGCTATCGAGACCTATATCTTTTTTAGAAAAGAGGCTCTGGGAGCCCTGATTTTATAGAGCATAGAATATTTTTGGCAGCCAGCCAAAACAAACCGCAATTTTTATCTTCTTCCATGACTCCATTTAGGGTTAGTTGCTTACAAAAATAAACCTTGTGAAAACTCTTAGCACAAAAATAGCGTCAATCCCTGACTAGAAGAACTAAATTGAGCATATTCTGAGTGTACGTTTATTACCAAGGTACACTAGGATCAGTTTTGTTAATTTGTCATGGAAGGTTCTGGTTGTGTGACACAATGCAACCAGAAAATGCTTAGTTCCATTGCAAGATTGTATTGTAGAATTCAGATATTGTCGCAATGCATGCTCTAAAATACTCATCAACTGGATTAAGACTCTTGCTGATACTATATCTGAAGAAGTTCGACTGTGGTAGTCTATGGGCAAATATAGAACTACTCTTTTTGGATACTGAATCTGCTGAACTTTTTTTTGAGGAATCTGAATCTGCCCATAGACTACCAGAAAATATAGACTGTGGTAGTCTATGGGCAAATATAGAACTGAATCTGCTGAACTTGATAGCATGTACACAGAAATGGCAACGTGCCTCCTGGGCAGGGTGGGTAGGCCTAGTCCGGTAGTCCCTGTCTTGATTCTTGGAGGATCTGTGTCCAGATTTTCAAACTGTTCTTGAGTTATTCGTTGTCATGAAACACTGCCATCTTTATACTGCACGCAACAAAAAAATACTAGAGAACTGAAGCGATGAGCGTGGCCTGGCTCAACTTTGTTACACACGTTTTCGAATCCCATGCTTGCTTATTTAGTTAAAACACTGCTACTTTTCCTTTCATCATCGTCTAAAAAGCCACAAGTCGCAGGGTCTATGCACTTTTACACTAACTAATCTTGTTTTCTGGTAAGTTTCAACTGTCTTCTCACTTTGGTGCTTTTGGATTCCAGGTTCAGGGTGATTGGCCAATCGGAGAGAGCAGCTGCGACCCTCCTCTCAGAAGCAGCTCGACCGTCAGTGCGCCTCGGCATCGCACGGAATTTAGGGAAACGGCGGTACTGGACTGTTCTTGTGCAGAAAATGTAATTGTGTCCGATCGATCGATTCAGCTTCACCATCAGTGAAGGCATAGTTTAGCTGTAAAATCAAAGTCGCGAAGCGGCAGGAAACAATGATCAGGAGTAGTGGTGTTGCTGGTCCAAAATTCGTTGACCAGCGTTCCTGAAGTATCTTGATTGTAAGATTGTGCAGTGGTGCTGGCTGCCGATAGAGCACGATTCTTCCATGTATTGTACTGTCATTTCTCGTGTGCTGCATAGCCTGGCCTCATGTTCAGTAACATTCGTACTCCTTAATGTGAGCCAAAACAAAACAAAAAAACAAAAGAGTTGGGTTTATATTGCCAAGCGCATGTCTCACGCGCTGGTGCAGTCAAACCCTGGCGGTGGGTTCGACCGAGCAATTAACAATGCCAATTTGGTTGTCGCTAAATGTGCATACCGCACATGCCGCCACAGGACGAGCAGGCTCCTCCTGCCCGTGAGTCGGGTGTGCCTCCAATTCTTGCATTGGGGCACGGCGATTCATCCGCAGGGCCGTCTTATAAAGAGGGTGACGTTTCCTTGGCTCCCCGATGTGGGACTAAACTTGATTGATTAAGCTGCTTTGGTCTGTCAGACCGTCATGTACGTTTTTTTTTTTTTTTTTTTTTGAGACTAAAACCACTCCCATTTATTCAGATCATAAAATTAACGGGATACAAACGCCCTCAGGCGGCACTATCAGCCATAAGTGGCGACCAACATCAAGACCTAGCGAAAATTTGGCTAGGTTATGAGCTTCCTTGTTTGATGCTCTTCCTTCGTGGACAAAGCAAACCTCCTCCAGCGCTCTTGCTCTTCCTTTAATTTCGTCTATGATCTGTGCATAGGAAGGCCTGGATCCATCATGCAACGTTTTAATGACTCGTAAGCAATCACTCGCAATTCTAGCTCTTCTAAGAAGAAGATCTTCAGCGAGGACAATAGCTTCTCTAACTGCAGTGACTCCATCACTTCGGGGTCTTCTGCATCTTCAAAAACCACCCCAGAAGCTCCACAAAACTCTCCCGCACTGCTTCTAGCAATAACTGCGACTGCTGCTTTCCATTTTTCAAGGCAGCATCCACATTCAGCTTAGTGCAACCATGGGGGGGAGCGATCCAGCTCGGAGCATGCCGAACACCAGTGACGGTTGGCCTCACTCGAGCAACAGGTTTCTGAACAACTTTCAGATCAGCTAAAAACCTCTCTATGAAACATTTCGTAGATAGGGGGCTCTGAAACAAACCTTCATGAATTACCTTCCTGCGTGCATACCAGATTGCCCATAAGGTTACCAAAATCTCAGTCATCTCATGTGGCGGCATCTTTTCTATCAACTCAAAAATCCAATCTTTTGCTTTGCCATGATTAGTACCACCACTTGTTCTGCTACCTCCTCGGTTGCCAACGCCCAAACACACTTGGACATTGTACATTCGATCAGGGAATGTCGCCATGAGTCCTGCATTCCACATACTGCACAATTATCATCTGTTGCCATATTCCTATGGTGCCTAGTATCGGCAGTAGGCAAAGACTGCTTAGCCAGCCTCCATAAGAATATTTTAATCTTTGAGGGGACTTGCACTCTCCACATCGAAGTCCATTGCTTTTCCTCCTTCTTCACATCAGAAGTAGATTCAGTACCGTATAACCATGCCTCTCGAATTGTTTTTGTTTGAACCAGCATTCTATATGCAGATTTTACTGTGAATATCCCCTTACGGTCATAATGCCATGCCCAGAAATCGCCTTGGGCTCTTGTCGTAAGTGGTATGTTCTTGATCACTTCTACATCCATTGGCAGAAAATGAGCCACCAATTTTTGGGTATCCCAAGAAGCAGATGTTTGATCAATGAACTCCTTAACCAAGGAGGGAGATCAACTCCGAGACATGCAAACGGTCGCAACGATCCATCCCTTGGCAACCAGTTATCATTCCAGGGGTGAGTGTTTCACCATTCCCAATTCTCTTGATAAGTCCCTGCTTCAAAGTGTCACGGCCATCCAACATTGCCCTCCAGACTTGCGACGGCCGGGACCCCAACTCTGCATCAAGAAAATCCTTATTGGGAAAATATCGGGCTTTCAAGATTCTAGTACATAAGCTGTCCGGTGCTTGCACAATTCTCCAGGCTTGCCTGGCCAATAGTGCCAAATTAAACAGCTCCACATCTCTGAAACCTAATCCACCCATGAAACGAGTTTAGTCATTTCCGACCATGATACCCAACATGTTTTCCTCTCACCATTCTTGCTGCCCCACCAAAATTGACGAACAATGGTGTTGATCTTTTCGCACAAGCCCCTTGGCAGTCTGAAACATGACATTGAGTATGTCGGTATTGCCTGCACAACTGATTTAATCAAAATATCTTTTGCTGCGGCAGACATTATCTTTTCAAGCCATCCTTGGACCTTCTTCCATATCCTGTCTGTAATGTACCTGAACTTCCCATTTTTGTCCCTCCCCACATCAGTGGGTAAGCCTAGATACTTGTCACTCAACGATTCCACCTCAACATTGAGTATAACTTTGATTTCTTGTCTTGTAGCTTCAGGACATCCTCTACTAAAAAGATGGAGGATTTATCAAGATTTATCCTCTGCCCCGACGCATTACAATAAGAATCCAGAACAGACTGTATCTGATGTGCACTCTCCGTTTCAGCTTTGAAGAACACAGGCTATCATCTGCGAAAAGAAGATGACTGATCGTCGGAGCCGACGCTGCCACCCTTAAACCCTGGAGCGCTGATGATGAACAACGATGTTTTAAGAGGCTAGAAAAGCCCTCTGCTGCCAACAAAAACAAATATGGAGATATGGGGTCCCCCTGCCTTATTCCCCTCGAAGGGGAAAACTGCTGGGTCTTTGAACCATTGAAAAGGACCGAGAAAGAGACTGTGGAGACCAGCCTCATTATCATTTCCACCCATCTGGCATGGAAACCTAACTTAACCATTATCTCTCGTAGGTATTCCATTCCAGTCTATCGTATGCCTTCCGCATATCTAGCTTTAAGGCACAGAATCTGTTTTTCTTCGCTTTGTTACATTTCATAAAGTGAAGACATTCAAAAGCCGAGATCACATTATCTGTTATAATTCTGCCAGGCACAAATGCTGACTGCTCCTCCGCTATGATCTCCGGTAATACAACTTTCAACCTGTTAGCGAGAACCTTAGATGCAATTTTGTAGAGAACATTGCACAAGGCAATCGGACGAAATTGACTCAATTCTTCCGGGCTCGCCACTTTTGGTATTAGTACAATGAAAGTGTTGTTGACCTCTTTCATGTCCTCTTCACCCCGCAGCAAACTCAGTACTGCATGTGTCACCTCTTCCCCACACACCGTCCAATGCCTCTGGAAGAAGTGTGCTGGGTACCCGTCAGGACCTGGTGCTTTAGTTGGAAACATCTGAAACAGAGCCGATTTCACCTCAGCCTCCTCAAAAGGAGCGATTAATCCTGCATTCATGGTTTCAGTCACCTTGGCTGAACTGTATTCAGTACAGGCTGCATATTTTGCGTCGGTTCAGATTCATATAGATTGGTAAAAAACGCTGCTGCCCTTCGAACCATCTCATCCTGGTTTTCTGTAAACTGACCATTCTCCGTTTTAAGGCGTGAGATGTAATTCTTTTTCTTCTTTGGCTAGCTCGAAGATGGAAAAATTTTGTGTTCTTATCCCCTTCAGAGAGCCATTGTATTCTTGATCTTTGCCTCCACATTATCTCTTCCCTGTGGTGCAATTCCACAAGGCGATCATTGATTTTAACTTCCTCATGGCTAGGTCCAACACGCAATGCATCTGACCTCAGCCGAGAAGCTTCTCAGTGAGCTCTTTTATCTCTCTCGCACACTGCCGAACGTACCTCTTTCCCACGTCTGCAAATGCGTAGAAATTCCCTCTAATTTTTGTTGTAGTTCAATACAAGTGTTAGCTCTTCCTTTTTCCTGCCAAACCTCGCTCAGCATTGGGGAAAAAGTTTCATGGGTCTCCCACATAACTTCATATCGAAAGAGCTTCTTTCTCCTTCGTGAACGACTCCTTTCCAACTGCCCGTCGAATTTTAGGAAGATCGGACAGTGGTCAGAGCATGCCGCTGTTAGGTGAAAAACCTTTGCCTGTGGGAACGCACTTACCCAATCTGGTGTTGCTAATGCTCGGTCAAGTCTAACTCTGCAAAAGCTTCCACCTGTAACTCTTTTTTCAAAAGTCCAACTGTTTCCAACATAACCCAAATCAACAATTGGCAAACATCCACCATTTCTCTAAACCCTGCCATCTGTGCATTACTACGAAGTTGAGTGCCCACATGCTCGTGCTGATGCAAACTTCGTTGAAATCACCAATACAGACCCATGGGAGATCTGTGGAAGCTTTAATATATTTCAGCATATCCCATGTCTTATGTCTCTCGATACCTTAGCCTCTCCATACACGCACGTAAGGCGCCAAGGGTCCTGCCAGCCCCTGTCACAATTGAATCAATATGATATTGCGAGAAGGGTAGAATTTCACTTTTATTTCATCATCATTCCAGAACATCCCAGACCACCAGACCGGCCTGTACTGTTTACAGCAAAACTATTTTTAAAACCTAGCGACGAAGCAAGACTATTCACCCGATTTCCATGCAGTTGAGTCTCAACTACACACAAAACGGTAGGGGCATGGGTTTGCACTAACGTGCGGATTTCGCGAACCGTCGAGTCCATGCCTAACGCCCGACAGTTCAGGGATAAGACACTCATTGCTTCCCGCGGCCCTCCGCACCGGAGGCCGCTTCTTCAGAATGTTTCACGGTATTCCCAGACGCCGAAGCATCCTTCTTTGGCTTCTTCTGCTCCCTAGTCTTCACATAAACCAGGGGCGGGGAGGTGTAACATGATCGTCTCCCGGCACTGAGCTGCTCCACTGTCATTCCAAGTAAGAGATAGGTTTTTCTTTACTAAAGGTGCAGTCCCCTGTCCTCCCTCATTTGCTGGCTTCAGAGGGCTAGCCAGTCCTGCATCTGCCGATGTCCTTTTGCGCAGTATCACTCTTGATTTCCAGTTTGGTCTCTGGCTGTGATATCCGTGGGTCTCTCGTTTCTGTTTCCGTCAGCATTCTGTGACACTCGGCCACTCCCACGTCCAGCTCTTCCTGCATTACGGCCACCCGTGCGACCGCCTCGAAAGCCGAAGCGGCCTCCATGTCCAGCTTCCTGGCCCTGATGGTTCAAGCCTCTCGACCCCCTCAGTTGCCAGTCTGCGAATGGTGCCACCATCCAGTTTCCATACTGCTTGATTGATGACTCATGGACACCATCACCACACTCCAGCGTTTCATGCCCTAGCAGTCCACAAATCTCGCAGAAACGAGGGATCTTTTCATATTTAACTTGGAAGTACAACCTAGGCTGACCCTCTGGACTAAGGCTCACAAACCTCGTCAGCGGCTCCGAGACCTTTATCCGAACCCGAGCCCTGACAAAATCAGCACCCGTGTAAGATCTTGCTGCCAAGTCTACGCCCATAACCGTTCCGACTCTCCTTGCGAGATCTTCCACCACCTGCTTCTTGCGGAACACAGGTGGAATTTTATGGATTTGAATCCAAACAGCCAAACTCCCCAACTTGACCGATTCTGGTTGGGTAGTTCCGTCAAAAGGTTCAATCATCACTGCTTGTTGACGGAACAGCCATGGCCCCTCCTCCGTGACTCGCAGCCAATCTCCCAAACAAAACATCTGAAGGACAAACAAATTATGACCGTCATGTACGTACGAGCGAGGAAGCTCTGTTGGGCCGAATTGCCCCAGGTCCTATAAAACCAAGGAAGCTCTGTTGGGCCGAATTCTTGTAGACCATGACGTAGAATATAATATGGATTGCACGTACAGACCTGATGACTATGAAACATTCACTAAACAAAATGACTATGAATCACTGGCATCTTGAAATTTGCACGTTTGTTTGGTTCGAAGAAAAAAATACACTGAATTGTGAAGAGATTTCGTGCTCCCGATTATCTCCGATGATCCTGGTTTCTCTTTTACAAGTCAAAAAATATTTACAGGTTTCAGAAAGGTTCCCCATGTAGCCAAGGATGTATCCCAACCAACGTGTGAAATCAATTTCAGATACTTTTCATTATGTGCTACACAAAAACGACAAAAGTGTGGATCCAAATATGCCTATTTTCAAATCTCCAAATTTATCGGACCGTGTCATTTTGGTGTAGCGCAGAATACAAAATATTTGAAGTTGATTTTTCGCAAGCTTGTGAGATACTCCCTCCGTTCCATTTTAGTTGATCCAAAATAGGCGTATCTAGACATGTTTTAGTACTAGATATATCTATTTGAGAATCAATTAAAATGGAACGGAGGGAGTACATCATTGGGTACATCCAGGATTTTTTTCCAAATTTTCTAAAACTAGTAATTTTCTTTTTCGATTTTAAAAAAAGATCGGGATCACTGGTGGTCGCTTTTCGAGTAAACATAGCCTAAATAGAAGTCGAACCACATTATATAGTACCTCTGTTTCATAATGTAAGATGTTTCTAGATCTTCCAGTGTAGACTACATACGAAGCAAAATGAATGAATCTACACAATAAAATATACATCTTATAATATGGAACGAACGTAGTACATTGTAACTAGGATGTTACCATGTCACTAGAGACTAAATAGATACTGCCTAAGTGGGTTGTAAGATTTTTCTGCATTTTTCCTTTAAAGATGAGAGCAAAGGATCCGTTCCTTTAAACCAGATGCATGCATGGATGCTGCTGTCAAAGGAAAATCTCATGTTCATATTCCTTTTCTGTGAGGAGAAGATGTACGGAAATTTTCGCTTGTTTTAGTGGCAACTAATGCACACAGCTAATCACATAGTAGAAAATAAATAAATATAAATAAATTCCTATGTATTTTCCGTCGTGCAGTCAAGCAACATCTATTATCTTTCATTTGTTTTCAATTTCTGTATGATCAAGTATGCTTGTCACCAAATTTCCATGGTTTGCCTATCTAAGCGATTACAAAATACTCAAAGATGCGACGCCTTTATGTGGATGCCTTTATCTAGATCCCTTTTGTCTAAAGCTCCCGCGTACTGAAAAGCCCCAAATACTTTTTACCTGCTTTCTAAGCTGGTATTTTACAAAATAAGTATACGGATTCAAATACTGGTAGGTGCAAAATTAGCCGAAATTCGTTCAAACAAAGGAGAGGTGTGCTCGTGTACACTTTGCTGTGTGGCCCAAGCTTTTCTAAGCTGTAGCACGAGCACGAACAGGCAGTCCACCCGGTCCACCCTCTCTCTGTAAAAAGAACTGCAAAAAGGAGGAATTTTTTCCGCCTCCATTCCATTTCAGTCCCGGGATCGCCAAACCGCGCAGACACGAGCCGGTTCCCGATCCTCCCATGCTGGTGATCCGGCTCCGGAAGCTTCCTCGGGCTCTGTCCTGACCGGCCTCCGCCCGGCGCGAGATTCGGCGGAGTCGTCGGGGAGCAGGGGCAGCCGGCCGGCCGGCCGCCATGTTTGGGTCCAGGGTCCAGGATGAGGTGGAGATGCAGCGGCGGACGACCAACAGGTGCGTGCGCCTTGTGCTCGATTACTGCTTTGAAGTTCGATGCTGCTTGCGGTCGCTGTGCTACTCCTGGACTGGATTTGACTTTGGGGTGGGTTGGGGGGAGAAGAGGACTAGCTTAGGCGTCAGCGAATTCTAGCTTTTGCTTCGAATTTGGTTGCCTCGATTTGAGAAACCTGTAGAGGGTTACTAACTAACCCAGTGAATCAACATGAACTTTCGTGCTGGTTTGCTTCAGGTAGGTGGACGGTGATGCTAGTTTTGAAGATTCAGAATAGCAAGCTCAGGAGCTCATTTTGTTTCAGGCATAAATTTGTCGATTCCTATGCGCCGATGACATAGGATGTGATTTCTAAGTAGCCTAGATAATACAATGATGCATATGAGAAACTTCTATTTTCATATATGCCTGCTTGGAGCACTCAATATTCACTAAGACATGCATTAAGCTACCATTCTTACGGTCTCCTTTCTCTAAGTGGTGTTCCGTTTACAGGATCTTTCCTGATGAGAGACAGGACCAACCTAAGCTACCATTTCAAGCCGCGCGGGTCGACAGATTCGCAGCAAACAGGATCGATGCGAAGAACCTCGAGAAGCTCAAGCTGTTAAATGAAGGCAACAAGCCATGGCAGCGTGGTGCCGACCCTGGAAGCAGTATGGTACTGAGGTGGAACAGGGTGTATCTGATGGCCTGCTTGTTCGCGCTTTTCATCGATCCTTTCTTCTACTACCTGCCACTGGTCAGAGTAGACGGAGAAACTTCGTGTATTGCCAAGGATCGGCGATTGAGATCGACTATCACTGCTCTGCGTTCGCTTGCCGACTTGTTTTACGTGCTGAATATCGTGGTCAAGTTCCATACTGCATATGTGGATCCAAAGTCCAGAGTCCTTGGGAAGGGAGAGCTTATTGTGGACCTAAAGAGGATCCGCCGAAGATATATGAGAACATATTTGTTTATAGACTTGCTTGCAGCTGTGCCACTTCCACAGGTAAATATGGCTTGAAAAATACAGTTGTTGCTGTCTTTGTTAGATTATTGTGGTTAGATTGTTTTGGCAATTGCTTACATTGCATTTTTGTTGTTTCCATTTTGGGTACCTCGATTTGTTTCAGCAGATGTTCACAATTTCAGTGGCGTTCCATATTCTTTTGTCCTTAAATTGATTCATTAGCATACGTGTGGCAAAGATCACTAAGGTTATTTGGGTGCATGACGAGCCTTTGGGTTGAGCATATTGGATTATTTCCCTTTGAATCAGCCACTTTCCTAAGGAAGACATCGCCTTGTTCCTGATTTTATAGTAACCACATGATTTTCAGCAGCAGCTTGTAACTTTTAAAAGGTGGACCCAACTAGTTTTTCACTGGCAGAGCCTAAAGATATTCCAAAGATTTTTTCCATTGTATTCCCTCTGTTAACTGCAACTTATATTCCAAAGGTTTTTCCTTTCTCATCTTTCATATGTTTTTCACCAATTACATATTAAGTTAAGATTCGAAATGAACTTAAATTCATCCGGAATTCCAAAATTGTTTCAGCCAATGTGTGTGCAAAATAAAATTATCTGTATAGCTGAATTATTTGATGACTGATTATTCCAGATATTGAATATACATAACTCGATTGTTAGGATAAAAAAATCTAAAGTCATAACGTGAATCTCCTTGTATGTTTTTGCAGGTTACTGTGTGGTTAGTCATGCCTGGGATAAAACGCTCAGATTATAACGTCCGAATCACTACATTTGCTCTTATTATTATGACTCAGTATGTATTAAGAATGTGTCTCGTTGTACCTTTAAGCAATCGAATTATCAAAGCCGCCGGAGTGGTTACAAAGTCAGCCTGGGGAGGTGCAGCGTACAATCTTCTGCTCTACATGCTTGCAAGCCATGTATGGTGATCTCACCTATCATCTTCTGACTTCATGTATAAAATTCATAGTCAAGCATATTTGGAAAAAGTTGTGGGAAAGTTTTGCGCGTTATGTTTGTTGAAACACTTATGCACAATTTATATATAATCAAGAGGAAGTAGTCTCTGCTACATATGGAATAAATCTCGTCTAGATTAGTAGTAGACGAAAAAGTGGGTTGATGTCTATCTATAATCCTATAATGCATTATTCAGTAATAAAATTTGCCGAAAGAAATACCAATATGTTTTCAATTAGACATGTATGTGACTCACTGTAGAACTTTTTTTCTAACCCCTTGCATGGTTTTGATCACATCGTGTAGTTGTTACTTTAGTGTCACTTACGATTTATGTGTATCGCTGCAGATTACTGGAGCAATATACTATCTTCTCTCTGTTGAGCGGCAGATTACATGTTGGAATCAGCAGTGCCTTCTTGAGTCAAACACATCTTGCGACCTTAACTTTATAAACTGCGAGAATACTGGTTCTAGCAGATATATTGATTGGCGAAGTAAAAAACCACAAATATTTAACTACTGCGATGCGAACCTCAGTCCTCCAAATTTTACCTATGGTATGTTCTCAGATGCATTGACTAAGGGCGCTGTCTCAACTTCATTCCGTGAGAAGTACTTCTATTGTCTGTGGTGGGGCTTGCTGCAACTTAGGTAGTGATCCACTGTTATATTCTGTTACTTGTAGTTCTTTCCTTGTGTATGCATTGGTTTCTGTGCCTCAAATGACAAATACTGTTGATCAGTTTAAAATATTTTGGTGTCTCTTGTCACCTTTTCAGTTCGAGTGGAAATCCGCTTAAAACAAGTGCATTCATTGTAGAGAATGTATTTGCCATTGCAATCGGTGCTCTCAGTCTCATACTCTTTGCTCAGCTGATTGGCAAAATGCAGGTAATATTACGTTGATGATTCTTATTTATTATGCTCGTATTTCCTTGTTACCTTGAGGATCAGCTAAGGATGACACGCTTACTGCACTGTTTGATATTTTCTTCTAGACCTATTTATTAGAAAACTAGCTCAGCAAGTTTGCTGCGTTGTAAGTTTTGCCATGCAGAATAAGTGTTAATACTATCAGTGCTATTTTGTGTAGCGCTTTCATGGATTGTATTGTTTTAAATAATGGATGTATCAGGTGTTTGATGTATGCCGGTGCATGTCAATGGTTTAAATTCGTTAAAAGAACGTAAATTACTTGCATTTGTGCAGTTGGCCATTTCCATGTCGATAGCTGCTTACTTTCTTTTCTACCTTGTAGACATACTTGCAGTCTGTTAGCAAAAGGCTTGAAGAATGGAGATTGAGACAGAGGGACATGGAGGAGTGGATGAGGCATCACCAACTCCCACCCTACCTCCAAGAACGTGTCCAGCGGTTTGTTCAAGTTAAATGGCTTGCAACACGAGGAGTAGAAGAAGAATCCATCTTGCAAGCTTTGCCTGCTGATATACGTCGGGATGTACAGCGCCATCTTTGTTTGGATCTTGTCCGACGTGTAAGTTGGGGTTACATCCTTATCGACTGCCTTCAGCACTGCTAGTCCAAACTATGTCTTTGTTCCTTGGCAGGTTTCTGATACCTTAATACAATGCAGGTCCCTTTTTTTGCCGAGATGGACGACCAACTTCTGGATGCCATCTGCGAGCGGCTGGTGTCGTTCCTGTGCCCGGAGGGCACATACATTTCTCGCGAGGGTGATCCTGTGAACGAGATGCTTTTCATCATCCGTGGCAAGCTGGAGAGTTCCACAACCAACGGAGGCCGGAGCAACTTCTTCAACTCAATCCTCCTCAAGCCTGGTGATTTCGCTGGCGAGGAGCTGCTCACCTGGGCCCTGCTTCCCAAGACCAACGTCCACTTCCCGCTCTCCACAAGGACCGTGCGGAGCCTCACGGAGGTGGAAGCCTTCGCGCTGCGAGCCGAGGATCTCAAATTCGTCGCGAACCAGTTCCGGAGGCTTCACAGCAAGAAGCTCCAGCACACGTTTCGGTTCTACTCCCACCACTGGAGGACATGGGCAGCCTGCTTCATCCAGGCAGCATGGCGGCAGCACCAGCGAAGGAAGCTGTCCGAGAGCCTGAGCCAGTGGGAATCATACTCATGGTGGTCAGAAGAACACCCTGTCGCTGACAAGCCTAAACAGGAGGGCACCTCGAGCGGCGCAAAGACTGCTGCCGAGGGTGCTGCTGCCCAGATGCACAAGTTCGCCTCCGCGTCCAGAAGGTTCGCCCGTGCCGACGACACCATGATCCGTAGGCTGCAGAAGCCCGACGAACCCGATTTCACCGCTGACCATTTCGACTGAACCCGATTTTTGTGAAAATATATATCGTACCACTACTACTACCGTCACTCTTTGAGGCGCATCACATTGTTCCAGACATTAGCTATATTGTAAATTAAGTACATCAGAAATCTAGGAGTTGCAGTGTCACATATCACACACCTTACTAATGTATAAAATACGTATTTTTTGTGTGTATGTCACATTCTCATGTTAATATTCAGATCATTTCGTGTTAAGGTAACAGTTTTAGTAATCATTTGTTTCTTCATGACCTATTCAACTTATAGTGATGATGGTCTGCAGTGTTCTGTACTGATGCATGTGTGGTATTTAGTAGTCATTTGTTTCTTCATGACCTATTCAACTTTAATAATTTAGGAGTTGTATTCCATCTTTCCGTGCTAATATTTTTTTAAGATAACTTAAATCATGACCGATATGTTGCGAGGATTCGTTAGTATGTGTTATTTTGTCCAATGTGGCGTGGAACGAGCTTCATGATAGCTCTTGACACCTTGTCTGTTGCGAGCAGCTAATGGTATGAGTATATGCTGTTTTTCATTTATTTTTAAGATATTGAGAAGCATGGCCATGTACGTAAGATGACGCATTGTGTAAGATTCATGGGGCTCAGCTTTTGCTCAATACGTATGATTATGCCGTGAACTGATCCAGCTTTATGTTTTATTGCGTGCGTTTGCTTATCTCTTGTGTTGTACTGTATCAGGCAGCAGGATCAGGTTTTTGCCTATGTTCAGTACCTCGAGCTAAGTTCTGGCTAATGGATGTTGAACCACGTCAGTGACAAGACTTCATAAAATAAATAGCTATTGGCGCCGGTTTAGCGGTATGTAAAAACAAATAGCTCTTAAAGGTCGAGGGTTAAGAGTATGAGCTCCAGTTGTTCCAAGAAAAATCTTCATGTCAAGGGTGACCACTGGGACAGAGAAACGCTAGAAGAAATATAAGTTGCCAGTCATGGACTAAAAAAAGGCAACCTGTAAACCGTGAGAATACATGTCATCGAGTACAGCGACCTTGCCTCCTGCTCTCATCACAAAGCCGAGATTACTCATCTTTCTTACGAGGAAGAAGCTTTCCCAACTCCCAGGTCGGAGCGAGACTATTTGTGCAATTCAACATTCTCAGTCAGTACAAACATTCTAAAAATCAACAACGTGATGGAACATATTCTAAGCAGAAACCCAACGTCAGAAGCCTGATACAACACCCAAGTAAACACACGCACGCAGAGGCCAAAACGGAAAGCATAGAGCAGCAGACGTAATTAACCACCAGGCAAATAGTACTAATAATTAACCGGAGAAAGTACCATGATCCCAGTTAACAAACGGCTACATAGATAGATTAGATAATAGACACCAATTGGTAGATGTAATTCCTACAGGCCCGCTTCACACCTGAACCATGGATGCCACATAGATGGTCAATCTCACATATGAAATGGAAGAAACTTCACCAAACAACCCATTCCTGCATCTCAGGCACCAGCATGTAGCTCTAGATACCTGCAGTGCAGAGGAAGTAACATCATCGGTCAAGCACTTTTGTACTATCCAAAGCCGTTTGAGTTATTCTCGTTTTTTATATGACTCAAATTAGAACACTAGCTTCGCCGTTGTGGGAATTGTGTCAAAAGCTCTAAAGTTGAATCATATCAGCATTATTAGACAAAAACAACATTTGAAACATAGAACAACAATAGGCAATTTGTAGTTTAGTGGCACACACTTCCAACTTTAATGTTAGTAGTATTTAACTACAAGAACAGTGAGCATATGAGAGGCTCATGGAGTAAAGAGCATCTGGTTTCTAGCTCACACGCATAACTGATAGTAATAAACCGAATTTCCTCAAATGTATGCAGTACAGGCCTGAAGCAAGGGATCATGTATTCCTTATTTAACCGATACTTCATCAGGCCAAAATGACTCTCATCTGTTCACTCTCCACAGCATGAACCATGTCATGTGCTAAGATTCGTGCTGGTCTCAAGACCAATGAATGTGACAGTGTTCCAACATACATCTCAAAAAAGCAAGGTTGTCTGGCCATGGTGTCGGGGATATGAGCGAGAGAAGGTTGGGGGCAGGGATTAGATAGTTACTAGCTTACTCTTGTTTGGATATCCAATAGGGGCCATGGTTTCCTTTTTGCCTAATAAAACATATCTCTATCTTAAAGGATTAGATAGTTACTAGCTTACTCTTGATGCCTAAGAACAGAAATATAATCCTACCTTTCCTAACAAAACATATCTCTATCTAACAAACTAAAAGGATCACTTTCCTAACAATATATATAATTACTAAGTAGTCTATACTTATTACTGATGGGCTAAGGGGTTGGATTCCACACCTATGAAAAAGCAGTACTTCCACCATGATAATATGCGAGTAAGAATAAAAATAAAAAATGGTGATGAAAGCAAGATTAAGAGTCATGCCATTTTGATTATGTGTTAGATATGAAGTATTAAACATTTAGTTGACCACAATTGAAGAAAATAGGTATCACAACGATTAAAATATGTGAAATACTGAAATGACATAGGTATAAGTCTAAAAAACCAAGGGAAATTTGAAACCAAATGGTCAGGTACTGGTATTATCAATTATCAGACGAGACAACACGCAAGTTACACTACAAATTCATAGGACCCATAACCACATAAAAGGTAAAATGCAATGCAGCAACTAGTAAACATAAACCTGATATATACTATCCCCAAAGCACAGCAAATTAAGTTGCAAGTAGTTCATTTGCTATTACTTGACATGATAGAATTCTCATCTCGGGGCAGGTACAAGCATATGCACAAATAGGGAATGTTGAAGGGACCAGTCATGGGAGCGGCTAGAGCCTAGAGGGAGAAGAACATCATTCTATGAACAAAAATAACTTGGTTCTCTTATGGCTGGAGTCTATTACCTGCAGCAAAGACACTTTCGAACGGATGGCAGGAATGTAATGGAAAATCGATGGTTACATCATCATCCCTGAGCAGCCTGAACTCCAGTGACTGAAGCTGGAGGATGAAGAGAATTTTCCCTCTGCCGAGGAACACATAATTGTTCTTTTCATCATACCCTAGTAGCAAAATTTCCCAATTCTCTTCTAGATCCAGGGAGAATAGCTTGTCCAGTTGAATAGTTCTTCCGAGCACCCATGATGCGACCCCATCACTATCGGTCTTCCTGTTCCATAATTGGCCGGTGAAGCCTGAGAGGGAGAATAAACCCAGTCCACCATCATCTCTCCGTATAACAGAAAAGCAACCGGAATCCATACGGTGCGGCAGCCGTATCACATCTAGCCTCTGCCTTTCCAAATTAAACTCGAGAAGTCCACAATAATTCGTACTCGTTAGCTGCCAGTAAAGGGAATCCCCAACCAACACAGCAGGATAGTCATCCACATAAAGAAACATAGTAGTTGGGATCATATAAGCCTCGGGTGGAAGCGGCACTGAGATGAGATCACCCCATAAGTTGGTCTCTGACGAGTAAATGCGGGCGAGCGCTCGTCTATCTTGCGCGTCTTCATTGTTTCCCAGTACCAAGACCACCCGGAAGTGGACGTCGTCAGCATCGCGAAGCACCGCCCCACCTATGTTGGCATCCTCTTCTCTGAAACCCGGCGGAATGCCAATGCGGTGCTGGTCCCCGGTGACGGGATCCCCCACCAGGATATGGCAGGAATCATCACGGTCCGTCTCGAGGATGAACAGGAGGCCATGGCGAGATCCCCAGAACTCGTAGCGGTCGCAGTCGTCGTCCAGTCAGGAGAAGCGACCAGCTGGGACAAGATCAGGGGCATCGAGAGTGGGCATGAATTCGTATCGGTCGAAGACGCCGAGGAGTGGAGCGTTGCGGCGGTGGTGGCGGCGAAAGCGGCGGCCGAAGCCGGGGTCGCGGGCGAGGCTGTGCCAGCGCTTGCAGACGGCGGAGGCGCGCGGCAGGGAGGACGGCTGCGGGGGCAGGCGGAGGAGGATCTCGGAGAGGATGTCGTCGTCGACGCCTTCCGGCAGCGTCCAGCCCTCGGCGGGGAGTGGAGGGACAGCAGCCGCCGCAGTGTGGTGGAGCACGTCGTCGGGTAGGGCGCCTATGCGGTCGGCTCCGCTCGCCGGTGGCGCACTCTCCTCTTCCTTTTTCCCAGGAGGCATTCCGTCGAACAGGTGGCGGGCGGCGGGGAGTGGAGTGACAGCAGCCGCCGCAATGTGGTGGAGCACGTCGTCGGGAAGGGCGCCTATGCGGTCAGGTCCTCTCGCCGGCGGCGCGCTATGCTTGTTCTTTTTCCGAGGAGGCATTCCGTCGAACAGGTGGCGGGCGTCGTCGGCGCTGCGAGGCAAAGGAACTGTCAGACGGCGCGAGGGTGGATGCAAGGGGTCAGATGGTAGATGCATGCCTTGCAGCGTCGACGCCTCACCTCGCTGCGTCAGTCGTCGGCAAGTCCGAGCCGGGGTCGCGAACGAAGACGCCGAGGACGGCCTCGCGCTTTCGTTTCTGAAACGGCTCGCGAGCAGGGCAGGGGGATGCGGCTGGGCGGACCGAGTAGGGGCAGCCGGGCAGGGCGATGCGGAGGAGCTAGAGGGAGAGGGAAACGGCGCAGCGGCGACGGGGCATGGGGGTGCGGCGCGCCGCCATGGACGGGGAACTGAGAGCAGTGTGGAGGTTTGTCTTTTTTTTTTTTTGAGACTATGTGGAGGTTTGTCTGTGACTGAGTGAAGTGGAGACGATCCTTCAAGTGCAGGCCTAGAGCGGCAATGGATGGTAGAAAGCCCACTAGAAGCCCACTAGAGTATTTCTCAACGCTTGTTCAAAAAATACTCCGTATATTTCTCGACGATCCGGCATTCGAAATATGATTTTCTCTTTTTTTTTTGAACAAGAGATGCCCCGGAGGGCAGGAGCTTTCATTATCGCGGCATATACAAAGTTACAAGGAGGAATCCAAAGAAAAGGAAAATTACAGTCGCATCCTCCGAAATTACAAACAGGACCTCGAGATTAAAACACAAAACGCAATTGGATCCTTCGTCTTCGCCGCCGACAGCCATGGACCTCAAGGCAAGGGCGTCGCCATTATCACCGGGGAACAAGCCACTTGGGACAACGGCACCGGAGTTTCCCTCACCGAGATCAAAGATCCTCCAGCAAAGGAGGAAGAAATACCTCTGGTAGAAGCTCCAGAGCACGGATCGGCGCCTTTCGCCATGGATATCCTTGGTCGAGCTTGGCCGCAGCTTGGGATTTCCGTGATTGAACATAGCTCCGCTGGCGCACTTCCTCACACACACCAGCTCCGGATGTGCATCTGCAACGAGAAGAGGAAAAGGAGCAGCAGCTCTGTCCCGTCGATCCCCACGACGGCGAGAACAAGAACTCGCCAGCTCCAGCTCCACCCTGCACAGAAGCACAACGACTTCCAGAACCGAAAGCCGCTCTTCAAGCTTATGAGGGAAAGAGGATGCAGCGCCGCTTTCTTCAGCATACGGCTCCGTCCACCGGAGCGCCGCCAAGAGAAAAGCAAGCACCGCCGTCTCGCAGACACGGCTTGGTCGCATCTGCGAGCAGATCCTCACGGCTTTTATTACGGAGATGCCTCGGCTGAACTCCACAACCTGCCGTGCCTGCCGGAGCGTAGCAAGCAGGCGAAGCTTGTCGAGGGCGCGCCGGATCCAGCCGAAAGGGTCCGGTGACCTACTCCACTTCTCCACATAGGGCAAAGCTACTAAGAGCAAGGAAAGGATCCTACAGCTATTATATACAAGGGGAGACCGACCTCCTACACCATCCTTCCGCCGGGCGCCGTAGCCACCGGAGAGAAGAGAGGCGAGGGGCGCGGAGAAAGACGAGAGTCGACTCTCAAGGTTAGCTAGATGGGGACGCAACTATCTCTGAAATATGATTTTCTCATCACTTCGGTTTACCAGCATGAATGATGGGTCAGCTTGACCAAATCCTCAATGATGAGTTCGAAAAAGCAAAATCCAAGTAGTACTATGTTTGTTGTCCCTTGGTTCCAAAATAATTCAAGTGTTATCTTTGTTGTCCCAAGCTAAATTATTTCAAATTTGATCAGGAGTTTATGGAAATATATATAACACCAGTTTAGTTTTATTAGATTAGTGGTCGGATATATTTGCATACAATACAAATTTTGAAGATTTAGAGATTGATAAACTTTTCTATAAACCCGGTCATATTTAGAGAAGTGTGACTCATGTTCTAAGCTGGGGTCTCACGCTTCCCTTGGTCCGCCCTCCGAGATCTTGATCTCGTCGGTGATTTGACCCCCTCTGCTACCTTGCCTCCGGTGAGTTGCCCCTTTCCGCTGCCGATCTCGATCAGCAGGTGGAGTATATCCTTACCCCCTATCACTCAGGCCTCCAGGCAAGCGTCCATGGCGTCTCGCTCTGCTCCGGCCGGATCTGGAAGGGGGAAGAACAAATTGCCCGCAGAATCAGCGCCTGCTGAGGAAGATGTGGACTCGTTGATGGACAGGCTCGTCCTGGCTGATGAGATTGAAGTGGTTGACATGAGTGATGACGAAGAGGAGGAGGAGGCGCCTTCGGAGAAATGGTCGCTGATTGGGAAGGTGCTCTCCCCTTTCGACACTCGCATCCAATCGATTCGGGGTGCTATGAAGCCGGCCTGGGAAATCCGAAGGGGCTCCGTTGCAAACCAGTGACGGAAAACATCTTCATTGATGACTTTGCTTGCTTGAATGACAGAGACAGGGTGCTTGAGGGCACCCCATGGATGGTGGGCAGGCATGCTGTCCTCCTTCAAAACCTTGATCCCCGTATGCGACCTTCTGACATTAGGTTTGACTCGATGTTGATATGGGCTCGGATCCTGAACCTTCCCTTTGAATGGATGAACAACAGGAAGGGGTTAAAAATTGCTCAGATGATTGATAAAAACTGCTCGCTGGATGTGGATGAGCACGGTGATGCGGCAGGATGCTTTCTCCACGCTAAGGTTGCTATTCCCATTGACAAACCGTTGAGGCGCTGGGTCACAATCACCAAACATCAGGAGGTATTCCGGTTTGATTTGCAATATGAGAAGCTTCCCTTCCTTTGCTTTAGCTGCGGGCTGAATGGTCATGGCGATCTTGAATGCTTAACTCCTGCTGCCCGTGATGGGCCGGGCGAACTTCCCTTTGATCGCAACTTGAGAGCTCCTGAAGATAGGAAGAAGAAGCCTCAGTCGTTTGGCCAGGTCGCTGCATCAGCGTCTTAGAATAGTGACTCCAGGGATCGTGGAGGGGGAAAGAAATCCTACCCTGGGTCGGCGGCTAGCGGAACTTCTAAAGATACTGCTGAAAAATCGTTGGAAAAAATCAAGGAAGAGGAGGTCTCCTCTCCGGTTGCCAAAGACAAGAGTGTTAAAACGCATCCGAGCTCTAAAGTTGTTGAAATTGCGAAGCAACTTTTCCCTGACTCAGGTGAGGCCAATAAGAGCGCCATCTCTCTGAAGAAAAGGAAACCTGCCTCTGGAGGAGGCAATGCCGCTAGCGCTGAGTTGCTAGTAACTAGCTTGATCGCTGAACCTGCTGACCTGACTCTTGCAGTTGTCAATGAAAAGGCTACCCCTGGCTTGACAGCGGGTCTGTTTCTTAGAGGCGGTGATGGTGCTGAAACGGTGAAGAAGCACAAATCGGAGACTGTGAGTTCTACAACCATGGAGGTGGAGGCTGCCAATGTCAAGCAGCCCCACCGCAAGCAATGAGTATCCTCTGTCTGAACTGTCGGGGCTGCGGGCGGTCCGAGACAGTTCAAGAAATCTACCACTTGGTGCATACCCATCGTCCGTTCTTGGTTTTTCTCTCGGAGACCAAGATGCATGCTACGAGAGCCCAAAATTGACGCTTAGGGTTTGATAACAGTTTTGGAGTGAGCAGTGATGGCCTGAGTGGGGTCTGGTGCTCTTCTGAAATAATGATGTTAATGTGGTTGTGAAGTCTTTCTTCAAATCGTACATTGACGTGTTGGTGACTTGTGAGGCCACTGGCAGCAACCCGTGGCGTTTCACCTGTTTCTATGGTGATGCTAGAAGAGATTTGAGGAAAGATTGCTGGACAAGGCTGAGATTCCTTCGGTGTCAGTTTGATGTTCCCTGGCTATGTGCTGGGGATTTCAACAAAATTCTGTGTGCTAGTGAACACTTTGGCGCAAGGACATGGAGGAATGGACTATGGAGGGCTTCAGGAAGGTGGTCGATGATTGCCTATTCTCAGACCTGGGCTATTCTGGTCTGCCTTTCACCTGGGACAACCGGCAGAATGGCTCAAATAATATCAAGGTGAGGTTGGATCGAGCTCTTGGGGATGGGGAAATTCTGAAATCCTTTGATGCTACTTTGGTTCAGCATGTGCAAACCACTGAATCAGACCATTGTGCTCTTCTGGTGTCGGTGGCCTGCACTGTGGGTGGACGTGTTGGGGGTTTTGTCAAACCCTTTAAATATGAAAATATGTGGCGGCAACATGAAAACTATGAGAGAGTGGTCCGGGAGGGCTGGAGCAGCGACAACCATGACTTGGAGGGCATCCAAAAATCTCTGGGCTCTCTCAAATCTACTCTCTGCTCTTGGAGTAGTAATGAATTCGGCTCTGTGAAAAACAACTCAAAGAGATGAGAAGAAGACTGGAATTCCTCCGTTCTAAGTCCGTTCGGACTGGTCCGACTAGAGAGGAATGCAACATTATGAAAAAGATCTTTGATTTGCTGGCAAGGGAAGAGACTATGACCAAGCAGCGTTCTAGAGTGAAATGGCTTAAAGAAGGTGATCGCAACACAGCCTTTTTCCATGCCAAGGCGAAAGAGAGATTTCGCTCTAATAGAATTGTGGCCCTAAAAAAATCTGATGGTTCCATGTGTTCTGTGCAAAAGGAACTCGAGCTGGAGGCTAATAACTTCTACAAGAATCTGTTCCTGGCTCAAAATGACAATGACCCCTCTCCTATTCTGGATTTTGTGCCGTGTAAGGTCACGAACCAGATGAATGAGCAGCTCAGTAGACCATACTCCTTTGCCGAAATTGAAGAAGCTCTTTTTATGATGCAGCCAAATTCCTCTCCTGGGCCTGACGGGTTTACAGTGGGCTTCTATGTCAAACACTGGGATCTGCTGAGAGTGGCGGTGTGTGAGGCTATCAGGAAATTCTTGGAAGGTGGACCAATGCCTGGTGATGTGAATCAAACTGTCCATGTGCTGATCCCTAAGGTAAAGCAGCCGCAGGAGCGTGCTCAGTTCCGTCCTATCGCTTTATGCAATGCGTTGTACAAAATTGCTTCTAAAGTTCTTGCAAACCGACTCCGTCCTGTCCTAGATGAGATTATATCGGAGGAGCAAAGTGCCTTCGTTCCTGGCCGCCTGATTACCGACAATTTCCTCACTGCATATGAAAGTGTTCACTATCTAAAAAGGAAAAAAGGGAAATATGGGGCTTGTGCTATCAAGCATGATATGGCCAAGGCCTACGACCGTGTCGAATGGGTCTACCTGAAAGCCATCATGCTAAAACTTGGGCTGGATGACAAGCTCGTTAATCGTATCATGGCCTCTGTGGAATCAGTCTCATTCTCGGTCAGAGTTAATGGCCAGTATTCGGAGTTTTTCAAACCTTCTAGGGGGATTCGCCAGGGTGACCCAATCTCGCCCTACCTTTTCCTTTTGTGTGGTGAAGGAATGAGCAGCTTGTTAAAATTCAGCGGCCCAACCTACCTTTCAAGGGGTGTTAGGGTTGGTATTCATGCCCCGTGGGTTTCTCACCTCCTCTTTGCCGACGATAGCATGATTTTCTCAGAAGCATCCTCTGCTAGTGCTACTAGGCTGCATGATATTCTCGAAGCTTATAGAAAGGGCTCGGGCCAGCTGGTGAACAAAGCTAAGTCGGCCATCTTTTTAGCAAGAATTGTTCTGAAGGTATGAAGGAGGCTATGCACTCGGGCCTGGACATTGAAGCTGAGGCTTTGGTTGAAAAATATCTGGGGCTCCCTACTGCCTTGGGCAGGTCCACTTCGGAAGCCTTTGAGCACTTGCCTACTACCGTCAAAAAGTTGGTCTACGGTTGATGCCCTAAGAACATGAGTGGCGCTGCCAGGGGTGTTCTCATCCAGGCGATTGCTCAAGCCATTCCTACCTTTCCAATGAGCTGCTTCCATCTGTCCGCTAACACTTGCAAGAAGATGACTGATGACCCACAAGTATAGGGGATCGCAACAGTCTTCGAGGGAAGTAAAACCCAATTTATTGATTCGACACAAGGGGAGCCAAATAATACTTGTGAGCCTTAACAGCGGAGTTGTCAATTCAGCTGCACGTGTGAACAGTCTTCCTTGACACAGATTATCAGTAGCAACAGTTTATAATAGTAGCAGCGGTGAAATAATAGCAGCGGTAAAGTAATGACAACAGTAGTGATTGCAGTAAACAGTATGATTAAAACACTGTAGGCATAGGGATGGATGAACGGGCGTTACATGGATATGATAGTTCATATAATAATCAAGACATAGGCATTGCAGATAATAATGATAAAGCATCCAAGTACTAAGTAACCATAGGCATGTGTTCCGTATATAGTCGTACGTGCTCGTAATGAGAAACTTGCACAACATCTTCTGTCCTACCAGCCCGTTGCAGCGAGGCCTCAAGGGAAACTACTGGTAATTAGGGTACTCCTTTTAATAGAGTACCGGAGCAAAGCATTAACACGCCATGAACACATGTGATCCTCACATCACAGCCATCCCCTCCGGTTGTCCCAATTATTGTCACTTTGGGGCCTAAGGTTCCGGACAACAATATGTGTATACAACTTGCAGGTAAGATCAATAAATAGTGCATATCATCATGAAACAATAACATGTTCAGATCTGAAATCATGGCACTCGGGGCCTAGTGACAAGCATTAAGCACAACAAGTTGCAACAACGTCAATAAGTACTAACAACAGATACTAGGCACCATGCCCTAATGATCTTACATTTATTACATGAACAATCTCATCCAATCCCTACCATCTCCTTCAGCCTACAGCAGGGAATTACTCACACATGGATGGTCGATGGAGAGGCGTCGGTGATGATCTCCCCCAATTCCCCGTCCCGGCGGAGTGCCAGAACGGAGTTTCTGGTCCCCGAAATAGGTTTCACGATGGCGGCGGCGTACGGAGGAGTTTCTGGATGAAGTGGACGACCCCCCTCTGTTTTTAGGTCAGGAGGGTTAAGTAGTCGAAAGGGGGGCTCGGGGGCGTGACCGAGTCGGTCACACCACCCCTTGGCACGGTGGGGCCCTTGGCCGCGCCACCATGTGGTGTGGGCGACTCCTCGCCCCTCTCCGACTCCCCTTCTGGCTCAGTGAGTCTTCTGATAAAATAGGGCCTTTGAGATCTTTTCTGGTGTTTTTCCCGAAAGTTGACTTACTGCACAAAAACAAGACACCAGGGTAATTCTGCTGAAAACAGCGTTAGTCCGTGTTATTTGTATTCGAAACACACAAATTAGAGGTAAAACAATAACAAAAGTGTTCGGGAAAGTAGATACGTTTTGGACGTATCAACTCCCCCCAAGCTTAGCTTATTGCTTGTCCTCAAGCAATTCAGTTAACAACTGAGTGCGATAAAAGAGACTTTCACGAACACATTTGCTTCATAAGATGTATATATTCTCACTATATGAACAAGTGCTTAAGCAATTCAATATGAGGCAAATGCAAATAATGTCACCTAATAGGCATGTAAACTATGAAAAGATGCCAACATACTAATAGCAAACAACATGAAACATATCAATTCACAAGATTGTAATGCTCATAATAGGATATGATAAGGTGGTATCTCGCTTGCCCGTTTTTGTATAGCAAAACATAAATTCCCAGGCACCTCTGAAGTTCAAGGCAGGACTAGAAGTAAAGATATCAAAGATAAAAGCATCAAAGTTATATCACAGTCAACTGCATTCTAGGACAAGCACATTACACTAAGAACGACAACTATGCTCTAGAAAGTGCTCAAAGAAAGGATGGTGACTCAACATAAAAGTAAAAGATTGACCCTTCGCAGAGGGAAGCAGGGATTATCATGTGCTAGAGCTTTTTATTTTTAAAACAGAAGCAAAATTGTTTTGGGAGGTGGTTGTTCCTGTCAACGAATGGCAATAGAGTTTCTGTTATCTTCCATACTAAACAAGTTGAGAGCGGTTCCGAGATGTTGATATTAAGCATGTATATCATGCACTTTATATATGTTGTTTGACACTCCTCCCCACCTTGCTTACACAAGCCATGGCTAACCGAATCCTCAGGTGCCTTCCAACAATCACATACCATGGAGGAGTGCCTATTTTATTTGTTTTAGCTTTTTGATATTACAATGGTCTAACCAGCTCTTTGTAATTTAGTGACAAGCAGATGAAGCATGCAAGTCGGGGTACTTAATTTAGTATGGAAGATAACAAACCCAACTACTACTTCCTCATGAGCTAAAAACAGTGTCACAAAATGAGAAGTAATTTGAAGGTTTTAAAGGTAGCACATGAAATTTACTTGAATGGTTTGAAATGCCATGCATAGGTATTTATGGTGGACACTTTGGATAACTTGGTTTTCATGGATTTGGAAGCACGAGCAGCATTCCCGCTCAGTACAAGTGGAGGCTAGCAATAGACTGGGAAGCGACAATCAAGAGAGCAATAACCGTCATAATCATGCTTGCGACAAAATGAAATTAATTGAGGCATAAAAGTGATACAAGAACTCTGAGGCAAAATAAATCATCAAGGCATAACTGACTTTTGTTTTTCAGTCATATGCATGCATGAGAATGTGCCAAGTCAATTCGAATGAATTAATCAGAGGAGGATACCACAATGTCATACCCTTTTATGAATAGAACAATGCAAGCAAACATCAACATAACATGCTGCCACTATTAATAAATTGGAACTGATCATGAGAGAACAAGAACTACTAAGCATCCACTAAATGACATATACCTCACATGAACCAACTAAGCATGCTCACATAGATGAGTATATGTACAAAAATGAAAACAAATAGAGTTCATACCAGCCTCTCACTCAACTCGAATTGTTGCAGATCATCCTTATTGCTTTTTCACTTGTGTTGCTTCGAATGATATGAATGAAAACCAAGCTCCACCGGAGTCACGGAAGGCTGTCCAACTCTGAAATAAATTATACCAAACCAAAAAGAAACAACAAATATTTTTGGGTTTTCGAATTTTTGAAACAAGAGCAAAAAGAAGCAAACAATAAAGCAAAATATTTTTGGATTTTTGAATATCAAACCGAAATTGAAAACTAAGCAAACTAGTACTGAAACTTAAAGAAACAAATGGAGAGAAACAACAGAAATATTTTTGGTCTTTTTGTGTTTTGAAATGCGGAAATAAAAAGCAAACAACAAAAAAGAAAGAATGAAAATCGAAACATGGATATACAAAGTATCGACAAGATATGATATGTGAAAGGATCGAGTAGGTTGACTAGAGGGGGGGGGGGGGGGTGAATAGGCAACTACCAATTTTAAATTTCTTTTCGATAAGTTAAGGAATTGCTCAAATATAAGTTCTCTAGATATGCAACTAGGTGAACAATCCTATATGATGAGCAAGAAGCTAGCTAACAAGATATACTAAACAAGGTAAACTAGCAATACAAGTAAAGGTATATATAAAAAGGATAAGCACACGGTGACACGGAGATGATTCCCGAAGTTCACTTCCCAATGGAAGCTACGTCTTCGTTGGAGCGGTGCGGGGTCACAAGTGATCCCCGAATAGCCGTGATATGGCACACCGTATCTCCTCCACTATATGATGCCCTCGAGGTCGGCAACAAACCTTTACAAGGATGAGGCACACTCCACAACCGAATTGGAGGCTCTCACCAATTCCCACGGCTCCCAAAGCCGCAAGAATCACAAGGCCGGGGCACGTCTCCACAACTCAATTGGAGGCTCCCGGCTAGTCCCCGCGGCTCCCAAAGCCACAAGAACGACCAACGACCGTCTAGGGTTCCAATGAACCCAAGATGCACAAGTTCCTCTAAGGAATGGATATGGAAATCAAATCGCTTTGGTGGAAGGGTAGATCTAGGTGAACTCTCCCAAGTCCTAGAAGGACAAGGTGTTTGAGTGGCTAGGGAGAGAGATCTATCAAATTTAAGCTTGCAACAATGGTGGGGAAGATATTTCTGGTCTTGGTAGTCTTCTCAAGGTAAGAGAAGGCCTATATATAGTGTTCCACCAATTCTGCCCGTTGGAGACAGAAATCTCGGATAATCCGAGACAAGTCCACTCGGATAATCCGAGTACCCGGATAATCCGACAATTTGTAGCCCGGATAATCCGACTAACAGCAGTACGTATTTGCTTCGAGTCCTTAGCGAAATTCTGCGTTGTGCTTGAAGCTCGGATAATCCGACTAGGGGTAGCCCGGATAATCCGACTAACATCAGTACGTATTTGCTTCGAGTCCTTGGCGAAATTCTGCGTTGTGCTTGAAACTCGGATAATCCGACTAGGGGTAGCCCGGATAATCCGACTGACAACAGTATATTATTGCTCTTTTCAGTACTCTTTTTGGATTTGATGCAAAGATGTTTTCAGCATCTAAAACCTGCACCACTTAACATATATGTTAAATTATCGCTAGTGTTGTTGCCTAACACACAAAAACATAAGGGCTTAGACAATGTCCTTTCAATCTCCCCCTTTTTGGTGTTAGATGACAACACTAGGATTTGCAAGAGAAACACAAACATATTGTCTAGAGACTTGAGTTCATGAGAGACTCCCCCTCAATGTGTGCATATTGTTTTGTTGCTTGAAATATAAATGCAAACCACATAGATATATGAGAGACATAATATAAAAAGGATAGATATACCTTGTGCCACATAGAGTAGAGATAAGCCATATACCTCATAATTAATTAAGAAATCCGGTAGCACAAGGAATTAACTCATAACCATATACGAAATCCATATGTCTCTCAAATAGCAAAGCATAGCACAATGGTTCACACATACATAAGTTCCACAAATAAGCACACATAAGTTCTACAATAAGTTTGACATAAAATGGACACAAGCATGATAAGAAAGATAAAAGGTTAAGCTTGTGCCCGAACCCATGCAAATCCCACACGGAGACCTAGTAGAACTACTTCTCCCCCTTTGGCATTGACGCCAAAAAGGGAAAAGAGCGATGCTACGACCCTGGTGGATTACTCCGAGTTGTCTCTATCCCCATCATCACTCTCTTCGTCATCATCATCATCATCATCATCATCGGTAGCATACTCATATTGGGGAGCACGGGTGTAAGAGGTCGTAGAAGGGCCAGCAGCGGCTGTCTGACTGAGATGGGAGTCAAGCTGAGCCCAAGGAAACTGAGACTGTTCATGTTCATTCCACTGAGCATAAGAAAGAGGGGCTCTAGCCACTGTAGGATCAGTAGGAAGGCGAGGGAGACGCTTGAGGATTTCCTCCTGCCTCAGGTAAGACTGATATTGACTCTTTCTGATGTCTACATTCATGCAAAGGATGTTCCGCTGGAACCAATTCAGCTTCTTAATCTCTGGAGCAAATGAAGGAGCCGTGGTGGCTCCTCGACGAGCATCACCCATGAAGGAGCTAGGAGCAGCAGCAGCAGACTTAGGGACCACCTCTTTCTTTTTATTGTACACTCTCTTGAAAGGATGAGGAGTCATCTTGTATTGGCTGAAGTCGTGATTCTTCAATGTGTCCTTGATAAGCAACATGATGTATGGAGCATAAGGAATAGAGTACCCATTGATGAAGCAATCCCATAGCTCATTGAATAGAAAGTGCCCCACATCCACAGTGAATGAAGCTTGGGAATCTTTATCCTCAATGATCTCCTTGGCAAGTATGAGCAAATGGGCAATGGGAGCGACAATATTGTCATTGTTACCTCCACTTGGACAAATAGTAGAGCGAAAGATACGCACAAGCTGATCATAGACTGGAAGAAGACCCTCCTTTCCTCCAACAATAGCACCAGCCCCATATAAGTCCACCATCTCATTTTTATCAGGATAACGTTCATGTTCAAAGTGCATGCGATAACCATTAGCTTGATCCCGGGCATCAAAGGAGTATCCAAGAAGATCAGCCCAATGGGAGAAAGACGATGAGCAATAGGTGGTTCCTGACATCCACTTCATGGTCTTGATCCGGTTGCTCTCGATCACCAAGGTGGAGAAAAACTGTAAGATTAGGTCTTCACTGTAAGGGCATTGTTTCTCAATGAGAGAAACAAGCCCCATTTGTTGAATCACCGAGGCGGCAATAGCATAGCTGGGCTTGTCCTTGATATCTTGCAAACGGTATGGCTGCATTGGGCGAATGGGGTGCTGATAATGCAAATAGATATCCTTGTGTATATAGAGCTGCTCCATACACCAGAACCTCTTGTCCTCAATAGTTTTATCTCTGAGCAGATTCTTGTACCAGTCAAACTGACGGATTTCAGCATATTTAGAGCGAGGCATAGTCATGTAGTTGGGGCGAGTTTCCTTGCCCCTCTTCCTAGTTCCCACATATCTCCCACCAACCAACATCCCAGTTCCTCCAGCGGCAGCAGCCTTTCCTTTTCTAGCATACTTCTTTGGAGGACTACTCGAATTACCTGTGAGATAGAGCAATAGATAGATAGCATAGATAAGTACACACAAGCCTCAGAGCAAGGAATAACACTAGGTACAATAGGAGAGCATCCCTAAGTTGAAATTACTCAGACCTGGACAAATCATACTGTTCTGAAGTTACTCGGATAATCCGATTCATCCTGAATCGGATATTCCGACGTATCGGAATATCCGGTGTCCAGAGAACCGGAATATCCGAGAAAGACGATGCAGCAACAAATTGATTCAAATCCAAGGCCTAGCAGTAGATCGACTAACAGGGAGGCAAGCCTAGTGTATCTAGAAGCAATGGGAACCACTACCCTCGAAGGATTTAGCAAAAATAACTTCTTTCATATGAACTAGATGAAGAACACCTAGGATTTGAGAAAAAAGAAGTTACCCTCATCCATTGAGGAAACTGCTTGGAGGGAAGGGTTCCCGGAGAGGAGCAGCACCAGATCTGGCCAAATGCCGGAGATGGGGATGATCGGAGTCGCCGGGATGGAGATGGACAGCCGGGGTCGCCGCTGTGAGAGAGAGGGAGGACGGGGGTGAATGAGGGGGTCGAAAGATCCCTTCACCCCGTCCCTTAGAATAAGTTGACCCAGGTCTCGGATATTCCGAGATAGGTTGTGTCGGATTATCCGACGGGTCGGATTATCCGGCGCCACCAACCTCGGATATTCCGGTTAATTTCAGTGAAGGAGCCCAGCGAAAGCATAGCTCCCAGATTTTTAAAACGAGACTTGTGTGCAATAGATAGAAAGTCTTTAGGTAAGACAGGCTTGGGACAAGATTGTCAAACTGATGTTGGTACTTCACACTCAAACTTTGCAAGAATCGAACAAATGAAAAGCCAAAGTGAGTGTGTTTCCCATAAAAAAAAAATCCATTGGACCAAAAAAAATAAATATAATTTCTAGTTAAGATCAATAAGAACCAATTCTTCGTAAGAAGAGGGTGGTGGCCAATGCCACCGTGTATGAGTTTGTGGTGTGACACCGCGAAGATGTATCTTGGGTTCACCGCCACTACTCGTCAATTAAGCTCAACGTTCATCAAAATGAAAATATAGAGGCAAAATGAGTTCTTACTTTCGGCATAATGGGGGGAGGGATGGTCCAACGTATTAGGACCGCACTCCCCTAAGTCCATGCCTACATCTAAACCAAATGAGTATCGTCTAATATGGGTAGGTATGCAAGAAATCCACTAAGTCCAATTGGATATGTCCACCACATTGAGTTCTCCTCTCAACTCCTTGAATCTTGCTTCACCAAGAGGCTTTGTGAACATGTCGGCGAGTTGATGCTTGGTGTTGACATACTTGATTGCAATATCACCCTTCTCAACATGATCTCGAATAAAATGATACCGAATCTCAATATGCTTGGTCTTGCCATGAAGAACCGGGTTGTGTGCAATTTTGATAGCACTTTCATTGTCACATAAAAGAGGCACTTTGTCACAAATGACACCATAATCCTTTAAAGTTTGCCTCATCCATAATAATTGTGCACAACAACTACCGGCGGCGATGTATTCGGCTTCGGTGGATGACGAGGCCACACAATTTTGCTTCTTGGAAGACCAACTCACAAGGGACCTACCAAGGAATTGGCAAGTACCCGAAGTTGATTTTCTATCCATTTTGCAACCCGCCCAATCCACATCCGAATAACCAACAAGATCAAAGCTTGTACCATGAGGATACCAAAGACCATAGTTGGGAGTATCCAACAAATATCTTAGAATCCTTTTGACCGCGGTTTCATGACTTTCCCTAGGACTTGATTGGAATCTTGCACACATACCCACACTAAACATAATATCCGGTCTAGATGCACAAAGGTAAAGCAAAGATCCAATCATAGAACGATAAAGCTTTTGATCAACTTCCTTACCATTCGGATCTAAGTGAAGATCCGCTTTGGAGTCCATTGGAAATTTATAAGGCTTGGCATTGTTCATATCAAATTTCTTGAGCATGTCCTTAATGTACTTGGCTTGACATAAAAATGTTCCTTCTCTCCATTGGTGGATTTCAAAGCCAAGAAAATAATTCAATTTCCCCATCATGGACATCTCAAATTCCTTGGTCATTAGCTTGGAGAATTGATCACGTAGTCGACTCCTTCGATTTGGGTGTACCCTTGTGCAACCAATCTTGCTTTGTTGCGGATGACTTGACCATTTGAGTCTTGCTTGTTCTTGAATATCCACTTGGTTCCAATGACATTATGGGAGGAGTCATTGGGTCTTTCCACTAATGACCATACTTTGTTGCGCTCGAAGTTGTTCAACTCTTCATGCATAGCCGCAACCCAATCCATGTCTTCAAGGGCATCATATACCTTGAGAGGTTCTAAGCTAGACAAGCAAGAGACATGACCACAAAAGTTAGCTAATTGATTGCGAGTGGCCACACCTCTACGGATACTCCCAAGGATATTTTCTTGAAGTGTTGTTGATAATCCAATTTGGAAGCACGTCGGATGACATCACGTTCCATGCTTGACCAATAGATTCACCAACACAAATATCTTCATCATTGCCTCCATCTTGATCATGGTCACCCTAAGTGGAGTTCTTGGAGTCATGGGTTCATTCTCTTGTTCACCACTAGAGTTGGGTGGGTCTTGACCATTTTCTTGATCTTCATGATCTTGTTCTTCTTGAATAGCTTGTTGATCACTTGTTGAGGTAGATGGCTCAACTTGGGTGGAACTTGTTCCTTCTTCTTGAGTAATAATGGGTTCTTCAAAGGAATGAGTTCACCGATGCCCATGGTTCTTATGGCATGAGATGGCTCTTCATCACCTACATCATCATGATCAATATGCCCGCTTGGGAACCATTATCCTCGTCAAACTCCACATTCATAGACTCTTCAACACACCCGGTGGATATGTTGTAGATCCTATAAGTGTGAGAGTTTGCGGCATATCCAACAAGTATACCATCAAAAGATCTAGACTCAAATTTAGCAAGTTTGCAACCTTTAATGTAAACATGGCATTTGCAACCAAATACTCGAAAGTAAGATACATTTGGCTTTTTACCGATAAGGAGTTCATATGGTGTCTTTTGATGAGAGGACGAAAGAAGAGCCGGTTTGAATAGTGGCAAGCGGTGTTGATGGCTTCGGCCCAAAAGTTATATGGGGAATGAAATTCGGCCATCATAGTTCTTGCCATATCAATAAGAGTGCGGTTCTTCCTTTCGGCACACCATTTTGTTGGGGAGTATATGCAGCGGAATATTGGTGTTGAATGCCCTCCCCACTTAGGAAATCATCCATAGTGTAATTCTTGAACTCCGTACCATTGTCACTTCTAATTGCCAAAATCTTGGAGTCATATTGGCGTTGAACTAGGGTTGCAAAGTCAATGAATATCTTTTGAGTTTCACTCTTCTTCTTGATGTAGAAAGTCCAACAATATCTTGAATAATCATCCACAATCACCAAACAATATTTCTTGCCACCAAGACTATCATATGGGAGGCCCAAAGATCCATATGAAGGAGCTCCAAAGGCCTCTTAGTGGAGATAATGGTCTTCTTGGGGTGATTCTTTTCATGCATCTTTCCGGCTATGCAAGCACTACAAGGACGATCTTTGGAAAAATTAACATCGGTTAGTCCTACCACGTGTCCACCCTTTACAAGAGTTTGTAAATTTCTCATACCGACATGGCCAAGTCGGCGATGCCAAAGCCACCCCTTGTCGCCTTTAGCCATTAAACATGTAGCGATTTGAGTGGTCTCTTTGAGAAATCAACCACATACAAACCGTTTTCACGAAATCCAACAAAGGCGACATTGAGTGTTTGAGTGAAAAGGATGGTCACGTGGTATTTATTAAAAATAACGGTGTAACCGGCATTGCATAATTGACCAACGGAAAGTAAATTGTATGAAAGAGATTCAACAAGAGGACCTTCTCAATGGATAACTCCGGAGTGATCACCACTTTACCAACTCCCACTACCTTGAGTCTTGCATTGTTGCCAACGGTGACATGAGAGAATGAGAGTAGTTGTTTCAATAAGTCCTTTACTAGTTCTTTGCTTCCGGTCATATGGGATGAGCATCCACTATCAATGAGCCATGAAGATCCACCGGAAGAGAAACCCTACAATAAATCAAGTCTTTGATTTAGGTACCCATTTTGGAATGGGTCCTCTTTTGTTAGTCACAAGGGTCTTTGGAACCCAAATAGCATAGTGATAATCATCTCCATATGAAGAGCCAACATATTTAGCAAAAACACAACCATTTGTAGATTTCAAAAGAACATATGAGGGGTTGTATTTTCCCGCAAAGTTATTGTGAGTGGCATTGCCCCTAGTGACATTACCACTCCCAATAGAGTTGTCATTTGCTTTGGCTAACTCCCCCTCCTTCACAAAAACAATATCTTTGGAAGGGGGAGTCGCCTTCTTCTTCTTGTTGTTGACCTTCTTAGAGTTGGGTGTGAACCCAATTCCTTCTTTGCCAACCACTCCCTTTTGATTGCTCAAAAGATCATTGAGGTTCTTTTCCCCTTGGATACAAGTGGCTAGGCCCTTCTCAAGTTGGGCCTTCAACCTAGTGTTTTCCTCAATAAGAGATGCCTTGACACATAAAGGGTTAGTGGAACAAGCATTTGCATCTTTATCATTATGAGAAGTGGTGAAGCTAGCATAGATAAATTGAGCTTGTAGTTTGGCATATGACTCCTTGAGTGTAGTGAGCTCACTTGAGGTCACCTTGTGGGTTTCCCTAAGTTGCTCAAAACCCTCAAAGAGTTTGTTATGACTCTCTACAAGTTCCTCATTTTTACTTTTTAGATCAATAGCAATTTGAATAGAGGTTTCACGAGTTTCTTTTGCCTTGGAAAGATCCATGGCATGTGTCTCCTCAAGTTGCTCACGGAGCAATTGTTCCTCAACAAGTTGATCTTCTAGCTCACCAATTTTGTCGGCATGATCACATGCATGCCCTTCGAGCTCACAAATCCTAACATCCTTCTCATTAAGAAGATGCTTGGCTTCTCCATATTGATACATGAGGGCCTCAACCATTTTCTTGGTTGGACCTTGGAGCTTGCTAATGAAGATAGAAATTTTATCCTCTTCTTCAATTTTCCCTACATCCTCAACACAATCCAATAGTGATGGGTTAGAGGAGATAGTAATTTTTGGTGGGGAATTCACCTTTGTTTCCTTGGCCATGAGGCACATAGGCTTGGAGATCTTGTCGTCGTTTGGAGATGAGAAGAGGTTGGCCAATGATGGAGGAAGGGTGCCCATTGCAAGAGCCGCCATTCCTACTTCTTCACTTGGTTCTTTATCCTCCTCACCTCCGGACTCGTATTCCTCTTGATGGGATGCCACAAGAGCCTTTTGAGGTGATCTCTTCATGTAGGTAGGCTTGGGGTGGTACTTGTTCTTCTTTAGAATGAGTTGACCACCATTATCCTCTCTTCTTTCATAGGGGCAATCCTTCACAAGATGAGTGTCCTTTCCACAATTGAAGCACATTCTTTTTATTGGTGGAGGGGACGCTCTTGTTCTTCTTGTTCCAAAACCGGGTGGCGGCAAGTGCAAGAACTTCATTGAGCTCACCCTCCAAGTCTTCTTCACCTTCATGACCGGGCTTTCTTCATATCTTGGATGGTCTACCACACGGCCTTCAAAGCAAGAGTCTTTGGGCCACGGACTTGGTTGAAAGACTTGGATGTGGACTTCAATGTATCATAGGTGACAAATTGAGCCAAGATGTCATTGGGAGTCATTGTTGTGTAATCCGCTCTTGCATGGAGGTTCATCACCATAGTTTCACTATATGGCATAATTGCTTGAAGGAACTTGGCCTTGACCCATTCATCATCCATATCCTTCTTTCCATTTTCCCTACATGTCACCACAAGCTTGTAGAGTCTTCGGTAAAGTTCGGTCGGAGTCTCTTCTCTAGCATGATGAAGTTGTCAACTTGATGTTGAAGGACGGCCGCATTGGAGCGTTGAATGCCCTCATTTCCTTCATACACGGTTTCAAGATAGAGCCAAGCCTCATTGCAAGTTTTGAGATTCCGCACATGATCTTCATCATTTGCGGTCATAGCACTCTCAAGAATGTACTTGGCATTTGCATCAAGTTGCTCATCAATCTCTTCTTGCTTGGTCAAGTTGTTGGGATCAACGGGTTGAAACCATGTAGAACCACCCTCCAAAGATGCACCGATGAGCTGCGAAAATAAGACTCCATAGATTTCTTCCAAGTGAAATAACGAGTATTATCAAGCTTAGGAGGGGGTCTACCAAGGTTGGTTATATGAGGTTGAGTGGTGCAACTTGAGTGAGATAAGAGCTAGGTGGAGCAAAGTTAAGAGAAGGCTTCTCATAGGTTTATCATTTTTATCCTTGTCACTAGCTCCCTTAATAGGGCTAGCGGTTGATGAGGAGCCATTTTGATTAGATACCCGAGTATACACCTCATCCACCATTTTGCCTTTCATGAACCCAAAAAGTTCAATCATGGACTTCATGGTGATTGGGGCATCACCCTCGGGAGGGATTATTCCCGCTTCGATTAGTTCTTTGTCAAGTTGTTCTCTATCAAGTTTTTCTTGTTCCTTAGCAAGTTTTAACTCCTCATCTTTAGCACGTTGTACTCCTCCGCACTAGCCATCCTCCTCTTTAGGCGATTAAGCCCTTAATAAAGAGACCTTGCTCTGATACCAATTGAAAGGATCGAGTAGGTTGACTAGAGGGGGGGGGTGAATAGGCAACTACCAATTTTAATTTTCTTTTCAACAAGTTAAGGAATTGCTCAAATATAAGTTCTCTAGATATGCAACTAGGTGAACAATCCTATATGATGAGCAAGAAGCTAGCTAACAAGATATACTAAACAAGGTAAGCTAGCAATACAAGTAAAGGTATATATAAAAAGGATAAGCACACGGTGACACGGAGATGATTCCCGAAGTTCACTTCCCAATGGAAGCTACGTCTTCGTTGGAGCGGTGCGGGGTCACAAGTGATCCCCGAATAGCCGTGATATGGCACACCGTATCTCCTCCACTATATGATGCCCTCGAGGTCGGCAACAAACCTTTACAAGGATGAGGCACACTCCACAACCGAATTGGAGGCTCTCACCAATTCCCACGGCTCCAAAGCCGCAAGAATCACAAGGCCGGGGCACGTCTCCACAACCAATTGGAGGCTCCCGGCTAGTCCCCGCGGCTCCCAAAGCCACAAGAACGACCAACGACCGTCTAGGGTTCCAATGAACCCAAGATGCACAAGTTCCTCTAAGGAATGGATATGGAAATCAAATCGCTTTGGTGGAAGGGTAGATCTAGGTCAACTCTCCCAAGTCCTAGAAGGACAAGGTGTTTGAGTGGCTAGGGAGAGAGATCTATCAAGTTTAAGCTTGCAACAATGGTGGGGAAGATATTTCTGGTCTTGGTAGTCTTCTCAAGGTAAGAGAAGGCCTATATATAGTGTTCCACCAATTCTGCCCGTTGGAGACAGAAATCTCGGATAATCCGAGACAAGTCCACTCGGATAATCCGAGTACCCGGATAATCCGACAATTTGTAGCCCGGATAATCCGACTAACAGCAGTACGTATTTGCTTCGAGTCCTTAACGAAATTCTGCGTTGTGCTTGAAGCTCGGATAATCCGACTAGGGGTAGCCCGGATAATCCGACTAACATCAGTACGTATTTGCTTCGAGTCCTTGGCGAAATTCTGCGTTGTGCTTGAAACTCGGATAATCCGACTAGGGGTAGCCCGGATAATCCGACTGACAACAGTATATTATTGCTCTTTTCAGTACTCTTTTTGGATTTGATGCAAAGATGTTTTCAGCATCTAAAACCTGCACCACTTAACATATATGTTAAATTATCGCTAGTGTTGTTGCCTAACACACAAAAACATAAGGGCTTAGACAATGTCCTTTCAATATGTAAATGAGCGAGATGTCGATATACCTCCCCCCAAGCTTAGGCTTTTGGCCTAAGTGGAGGTCAATCCCACGGTCTCCATGATGTGCCACTGCTGTAGAATGATGAAGGAGGATACTCATCCTGGTACGAGAATGACGACGCACCGGGATAAGTGACGGTGTAGCCCTCATCAGGTGCCTCTTCCTCCTCCTGGTGCTGCTGGTGAAAGCCACGCACTCTAAGCTGCTCCTCCAATGCCTCCTTGGAGTACGACCACGACCTCCTGTGAATAGGGAACAAATCGGCCTGGGGCAAAGGGACTTCAGTTTCATCCCCGTTACTAAATAAAACTTTGTAAACAATGTTCCCCATGTGAGAATCGGATGTAGCAAACTGATGGTCTATCATAGCGGCAAGGTCGAGCCTGAAAGGGGTTAGCTCCTCATCATTAGGTGCTACAGAAAAACCCAAATGAGCAGCAACACGCTTTGCAACAATCCCACCATAGATGGGTCCACTAGCAGATAAACGGCGAGCAATAAGAGCACCAAGGTTGTAAGCAGTGTTACCATTAAGTGCAGCAGCAAGAAAAGCAAGATGATAGTTAGAAATGTTGCTGGTGTTTTCCCTACCAAGAATGCTAGTAGCAAGATAATAAGTGAAATATCTAATGGCAGGGTATTGGATGTTCCTTATCTTGCCGCGATGAGCGGTGCGGTCATCGTCGTTGGTCACTCCTCGGTAAAGTTCCACCAAGTCATTGGTGTCCCCTGCAATCCTCCTCGCTGTACCTAAAGGAGCAATGTCTATGACAGCACAAAAGTCATCTAAACTTATTGTAACAGGCCTATCATAAATCTTGAATTTAACAGTAGGACCATAAGATGAATTTCCAAATCTAAAACTCTCAACAAAAGTTTTGGTGAGCCAATAATGTTGGGCGCCCTCATCCTGCATATAAGTGGTTAAGCCAACTCCGCAAAAATTCAGTGCATGGAAAAGATGAAGCATTTGGGATTCGATCATCCCCTCCGTCTCCAATGCTAGGTGCAATGACATCTTCATCGTAGGAGCGCCTAACTCGAGTAGATGCCCTCAAGGGCCTTCTTGCCCTCTGAGAATCCCTCTCAAACACCTCTCCAAAGGTGTGGTTTTGCATTTTCCTTTTCTGAAATTTTTGACAAACATTATAAAAAGTTGATTTTGAGGCATACAAATGAGGGGAACTACTATATGAACTTGCTAGAGGACCAAGCATGCATCAAAACTAATAATTTCAACATAGAACAAGCATGTATACTCACTTAACAAGTCACCTACAGCAGCAAAATACTCAAGGTATACTTCACTAAACAAAATTCTACTTGGATACATGGAGGAGTCACATACCGGAGAGCAAATGCCCTAAATCTCAGCAGCTGAGATGGGCTGAGCAAAGAGATCGAAATCGCGAGGAAGAACAGCAAGAACTCGGGTTTGAGCAGGAAAAATGAGTTTTGTCGAGCAAGGGGAAGGTGTGGTAGGTAGGAGAGCTGTTGGAGGGCCAAGGGGGGTCCACCTCACTTGCTGGCGCGGCCAAGGTGGTGCCCGCGCCACCATGTGGTGTGAGCCCATGGTGGGTCCCCTTGGTCAGCCCCAGGCACCCCCACGATGCTCTTCCAAAAATAGGAACAATGGTATAATTTTTATAAATTTTTTAAAACTTTTAATCTGGACGAAATCTGGGCATTTAAGCTAATAGAACTCAGGCAGAAAAATAATTTTTAAAATTCAAAACAACCAAACTTTTGCAAACTAAGTATCATTACAGAAGGTAAAACAAGGTTGAAGAAAGAAATGTTGTTTAGCACTTTCATGTATATAAGTGTATTTGATAACAAGGTTGATCAAGTCTTGCCACCAAATAAATTTATATGACACAAATGATTTAAACATCATAAAACATTCATGTTACCCTGAATTGTATTGATATGGATCCAATCATAATGTTTTGATATCCTTCTTGATGATCATATATAGGGCAATCAATACTTCCCACTTTGATGGTTTTAAAATTAGAAATGGTATTTACTCCATAAACCTTGTCAACTTTCTTGGGGAAATAAACAGTATGCTCTTTATCATTAACATTGAAAGTCACTTTTCCTTTATTGCAATCAATAACAGCACCTGCAATTGTTAGCCACTTGAACAACTAAATCAGTTAAAATTAAGCAATTGTTAGCCACTTGAACAGGGACATCCTCACAAATGCCAACAGGGACAACAGTAGATTTATCAGCCATTTGTAAAGATATATCAGTAGGTATCAATTTATCAAGATAGAGTCTTTTGTAAAGAGAAAAAGGCATAACACTAACTCCTGCTCCGAAATCACATAAAGCAGTTCTAACATAATTATTTTTTATGGAGCAAGGAATGGTTGGTATACCTGGATCTCCAAGCTTCTTAGGAACCTTGCCATTGAAAGAATAATTAGCAAGCATAGTAGAAATTTCCTCATTAGGAATTTTCCTCTTGTTAGAAACAATATCTTTCATATACTTTGAATAAGAAGGCAATTTAATAGCATCAGTCAAAGGAATTTGCAAGAACAAAGGTTTCATCCAATCACAAAATTTATTATAATGTTCTTCTTCCTTTGATTTTAGTTTCTTAGCAGGAAAAGTCATTTGCTTTTGAACCCAAGGTTCCCTTTCATTACCATGTTTCTTAGCAAGAAAGTCTTCCTTAGTGTACTTTTTATTTTTAGCATGCTTTTCAGGTTCCTCCTCAACCTCTTCTTTACCAGAAGCATCATTCTTATCATTATCATTATCATTGTTATGTTCATTACCACTTTCAGTTTCAGCATCAGAAATAGATATACTATTAGGATCATTAGCAGGTTCAGAGGATTCTACAACAGTTTTATGTCTCTTCTTCTTTTTCTTAGAAGGAGCACTAGTTTCATTAACACGTTGAGAATCTTGTTCAACTCTTTTAGGATGACCTTCAGGATATAGAGGATCCTGGGTCGAAATACCTCCTCTAGTTGTTACTTCACAAACATGTTTCTCTTTATCCTTCGAGGCATTTACTAAAAGATCTTGTTGCACTTTAGTGAGTTGATCAATTTGAGTTTGAACCATATGAAAATGTTTAATAAGCATCTTAACATCATTGGAGGTTCTCTCCACAATATCATGCAATTTACTAATAGCTTGAGAATTTTCATGCAAATGATTCTCTACTCTCATATTAAAGTTATCTTGCTTAATGACATAATTATCAAATTCATCTAAGTATTAATCAGGTGGTTTAGAGTAGGGAACATCTCCTTCATCAAACGTTGGAGAGAGTGTACCTCAATTATGGATGAATGGGGAATTGGCTTACATAGCTCTTCAATTGGTGGAAGGTTCTTCACATCTTCAGATTTAATACCCTTCTCCATGAGAGTCTTCTTGGCTTCCCTCATTGATTCATCATTTAATTCAATCATACCCCTCTTCTTCAATATTGGTGTAGGTGTAGGTGTTGGGGTCGGCGCAGGTAGAGTCCAATCATCATAGTTTTGGCTGATTTTAGCCATTAATTCTTCAGCCTCTTCTGGAGTTCTTTTCCTGAAAACACAACTAGCACAACTATCCAGATATGCTCTAGATTAAATAGTTAGTCCACTATAAAATATATCAAGAAGTTCATGCTTTTCCAAGTCATGTCCAGGCCGAGCTCTAATTAAAGAGCAGAACCTTGTCCATGCTTCTGGAAGTTGCTCTTCATCTTCCTGGTCAAAGTTATAAATTCTCTGCAAAGCAGCATGTTGAGCACTAGCAGGAAAATATTTTTGGAAGAAAACATTAAGCAAACCAGTAGGACTAGTAATAGAACCAGGAGACAAATTGTTATACCAAACTTTAGCATCATCCTTTAATGAGAAATGAAATTTTTTAGCAACAAAGTAGCTACGCTTCTTGATATCATCGGAAAATAAGCCACTCAAAGTAGAGAGCTCATTCATATGTTCTACATCACTTTCTTTTTTAGTGCCACAAAAGGGAGTTTTCTCAACAATAGATAGATGAGATAAATCAAGAGAAAAATCATAATCCTTATCTTTGATGTTTATAGGAGAAGTGGCAAACTTAGGATCAGGTGACAGCTTATATTTAACAGCATGTTGTGCAAGAATTTTTTTAATATTACTTGCACCAGTAGTAGCATTACATTTATCAATAAAATCATCATCAAGTTCCACATAAGTTTCATCAGGATCATCATCACAAGTATAATCCCTTAACTCAGGTGAATAAACAGGAGTAGTAGGACTTCCATTAGGTGTTCTAGCATTTTCGAGTAGAAGCATCATCAATATCATCAGAGGTATTTTCAGATTCAGCAGAAGTAACAGTGTGTGTGGCTTGTGGTGGTGTGACAAGTTGACTCATAACAGATGGTGAGTCAAGAGCAGCAGAGGTACTAAGTGTCGTACCTTTTCTTGTAGTGGAAGGCAATACATGAACCTTCTCAATAGGAGCTTTACCCATGATGGTTAACTCACAAATAAAGCTATGCTCCCCGGCAACGGCGCCAGAAAATAGTCTTGATGACCCACAAGTATATGGGATCGCAACAGTCTTCGAGGGAAGTAAAACCCAATTTATTGATTCGACACAAGGGGAGCCAAAGAATACTTGTGAGCCTTAACAACGGAGTTGTCAATTCAGCTGCACCTGTGAACAGTCTTGCTCGACACAGATTATCAGTAGCAACAGTTTATAATAGCAGCAGCGGTGAAATAAGCAGCGGTAAAGTAATGACAGCAGTAGTGATTGCAGTAAACAGTAGGATTAAAACACTGTAGGCATAGGGATGGATGAACAGGCGTTGCATGGATAGGATAGTTCATATAATAATCAAGACATAGGCATTGCAGATAATAATGATAAAGCATCCAAGTACTAAGTAACCATAGGCATGTGTTCCGTATATAGTCGTACGTGCTCGCAATGCGAAACTTGCACAACATCTTCTGTCCTACCAGCCCGTTGCAGCGAGGCCTCAAGGGAAACTACTGGTAATTAAGGTACTCCTTTTAATAGAGTACCGGAGCAAAGTATTAACACGCCATGAACACATGTGATCCTCACATCACAGCCATCCCCTCCGGTTGTCCCAATTATTGTCACTTTGGGGCCTAAGGTTCCGGACAACAATATGTGTATACAACTTGCAGGTAAGATCAATAAACAGTGCATATCATCATGAAACAATAACATGTTCAGATCTGAAATCATGGCACTCGGGCCCTAGTGACAAGCATTAAGCACAACAAGTTGCAACAACGTCAATAAGTACTAACAACGGATACTAGGCACCATGCCCTAATGATCTTACATTTATTACATGAACAATCTCATCCAATCCCTACCATCCCCTTCAGCCTACAGCAGGGAATTACTCACACATGGATGGGGGAAACATGGATGGTCGATGGAGAGGCGTCGGTGATGATGATGGCGATGATCTCCTCCAATACCCCGTCCCGGCGGAGTGCCAAAACGGAGTTTCTGGTCCCCGAAATAGGTTTCGCGATGGCGGCGGCGTACGGAGGAGTTTCTGGATGAAGTGGACGACCCCCCTCTGTTTTTAGGTCAGGAGGGTTAAGTAGTCGAAAGGGGGGCTCGGGGGCGTGACCGAGTCGGTCACACCACCCCTTGGCACGGTGGGGCCCCTGGCCGCGCCACCATGTGGTGTGGGCGACTCCTCGCCCCTCTCCTACTCCCCTTCTGTCTCCGTGAGTCTTCTGGTAAAATAGGGCCTTTGAGATCTTTTCTGGTGTTTTTCCCGAAAGTTGACTTTCTGCACAAAAACAAAACACCAGGGTAATTCTGCTGAAAACAGCGTTAGTCCGTGTTAGTTGTATTCGAAACGCACAAATTAGAGGTAAAACAATAGCAGAAGTGTTCGGGAAAGTAGATACGTTTTGGACGTATCAATGACCGGTTCGCTGGCCAACTTCTGGTGGGGAGGAGATGGTATTAAAAGGAAAATGCACTGGAAAAAATGGGTTGATATTGCAATTCCTAAATCTGCAGGAGGTATGGGTTTCCGGGACCTTCAAAAATTCAACCAGGCTATGCTTGCGAAGCAAGGTTGAAGACTGCTCACTAATCCCAACTCTCTCTGTGCTTGTGTTCTTAAAGGGAAATATTTCCCTCACTGTGACTTTACCAAAGCGACCAAGAAGAAGAACTCTTCTCACACTTGGAGAGCTATTCTCCATGGCAGAGAAGGGCTTCTTAAAGGTCTCATCAAACATGCGGGCAGTGGTAACACCATTAGAGTCTGGGAAGACCCTTGGATCCCGGCTAACAGTGGCTTCAAACCTTGATCAAGCCGGTTACTGCTACTGTGGTTCTTGCCAGCGAGCTCATTAATGCGGACTCCTTTCCTGGAATCTCAACTCTATCAAAGCAAACTTTAGTGCTGCTGATGTCCCTGTCATATGCTCCATCCCTTGTGGCAAATGCGCTGATGATATCTGGGCCTGGGGTGCTGAAAAACATGGTAACTTCACTGTCCGATCAGCTTATCGTCTCCTCTGCTCTGACCATCCAGATATTTCTCTGTCTAGCTCTAGCGCTATTGCTGATCCTATCTGGAAAAAGCTCTGGAGACTGCCTACTCCCCCCAAAGTCAAAACATTCTGGTGGCGTGTTCTTCACAATTTTATTCCGTGCAGAGAAGTTTTGCATAACAAACAAATTGAAAGAATTCCCTTCTGTGCTGATTGTGGGGCTGACTCTGAATCTACCATTCATGCTATTCTTCAATGTGAGTGGGCGCTTTTGTTCTGGAATGAGGTAAAGACTCTAACTGGGATTAAAATCCCTAATCTGCACCCTCAATCCTGGGCGGTTGACCTCATCAATGGCTCCTTTCTCCCTGATAAGGACTCTTGCATGGTTCTTTGTGGAATGTGGGCAATTTGGAAGGCGAGGAATGATCGCAGACATGGGAACAGAAATATGCCGATTAGCAAAGTTGTTCATTGGGCTCTTGATACTGCCTTTGATATCTGGAATGCGGGCATTACCCACAGCAAAGCGAACAAACCAAAACTCCTTGTCCATTGGAGGCCTCCGGATATTGGTGTGATCAAGATCAACGTTGATGGTGCCTTTGGTGCTGCTTCCTCTGAAGGTGCTACTGGAACCATTCTCGTGACCATCTGGGTAAATTCTTGGTGGCTGATGCGTTCTGGTATCCCTTTGCTGTCGGCACTCACTATGGAAGCTACGGCGGCTCGTAATGGTATGATTCTGGCTAGGGGTCATGGCTTTCAGAAAATTGTTATTGAAAGTGATTCACAAATACTTACCAACCTGTGGAAAGGTGGCAACTTTGATCGGTCAGAGGTCGGACCAATTCTAGCTGACATCAAGGTGTTAAGCAGGGGGTTTACTAGTTGTTCTATATGCTTCATTAGACGGACTGGCCTGTCAGTGCACCAGATTTCATCTGTAACAGCCTGATCTCTGTAACCCTGTTGCTTTGGAATGAGAAACTATTGAAAATATCAAAAAAAAAAAAAAAAAAAAAAGAGAAGTGTGACTTTAAAAGCATAGAACTTGAATTATTTTAGAACTGAGCGAGTATTAGAGGCTCCGTCACAATTCTTTTTTTGCAAGAACAATTCAACCGCAGGGAGCACGTAGATGAGTAAATGGAGTAGAATTCGGCTAAATGTTGGCTCCTCAGGACAATGAGAATGGCACTTGTATGTGAGACAACAAGTTCTAAACAAGTCCCGATAAGGGTGGTACCATAACTATTTCCTGCTTCTCCTTTAGCACCGCCACCATGCCATGGCCATATCATATCAGGTTTAGAATGGGCATGACACAAACTGAAGCTCACGCTACGACACTTGGTCAGTAAACCCAAACACAATAGCAGTCTTCACAAGATTCTACAGTTCTAACTTCTCCACCGAAAGTGCAACAGAAATTACAGGATACGGTAAAGCCAAGTCTAGCCAGATGCTCTAGACACTACAGTTCAATGAGTTATACATCACGGAATTTTCACCATTCTCCTGAGCAGAACCAGCATAACATGCATGCACATGCCAAGAAGAGATGGAAGCATCATCATGGCATAAACGCTTAAGCCTTGCAGTTTCCAAATTGCCTAGGGATGGAAAGCCTAGATGTTCTCGCCCAAATCAAATCCTGTACAGAAATGAAAAGATAATGTAAGAATCTAGTGTATCTGCATTGAAAAAAAATCTAAACTTAATTTAGCAAGTGCAACTTATCTAAACATGAACAGCCTAGGGATGGACAGTTTGGTAAGTATGACGGAAATTCACTTAATTTACCAAGTGCAACTATCTAAACATGAATTTGGGCACAAACTTTGGTTACTTAATTGATACGGCGATTTACTGGATGCTATGTATTATATAAACTATAAAACTTCCCAGGCAATTATATGAAAATGGCAAATAAGTTTGTGCCGGAATCACAGGCAAACCTAGTGCCGAATAATTCAGCCCATAGGGGCAAGGGGAGCTGAGCTGCTCACACCTACTGAGTTTATTAAAAATACTTCTGATTAGCACCACCTGTACATGATTCCACAATATAATTTGCCAAAAAATCGTTTTGATGCAGACATTTGACTTGCAGAGTAATCAACATGTGAAGATATAGCATCGCTACTTTGAACTACACTTCAGTCATTTGTTCAGAGGTAATATACATCGATTACATTGCTTTTCTTTTTGCGCATCACCAGACGTGGTCGAGAGTTTTCATGACTAAAATTATTTGGTATCCCTATCTGCCCTTGCTATATAATACAGTAGCTTCTTCTTCACTGCTTGCTTTCGTAATTTTCTCCCAACATATGAAAGCTAATTTAACAATATAGGTAGCATGGTAAGTGTTATAGCTAGCTTACGTATGTTAAATGCAGACAGGAACTTCAAGACTTCATGAATTCTCTCATCGACCACGTTGCACTTGATTTCAACCATGTTAAGGTGCTTTGATATTGCAGAGGGTTGCTCCATCGGACTGCAGCTTCCTTTCATTTCCACTTCATGCTTTGGTCCCTACAGTAAGAAAAGAATATTTACCCAAGAAGGATAATCGATAATAACTTCAACATTGCAGCAACAGTTCAATTAAAAGATTTATACCTTTGAAAAAAGCTCAAGAGTTAGCTTCTCTAGAACTGGTGAATTTTTCAGAATACAAGCTAGTGGATCCAGATTAGGAGCCTCACGCCAGTATTCATTGAGCAACAAAGTCTTTAACTTGCTAAATGTCGGGCAGTGTTTCAAATCCCTTGTGAAAATGAACTGGAAAGAAATATAAAACAAGCAAATCAAGCAACAATTATCGAGAATGTGAGACGATGATCTGAGATCCCATATTGGTGGCGATGTGTAATGAATATGTTTATTGCCTATTTCCAGCAACAATGTAGATAGTGACACTTCCAAGACTCTCATGAACAAATCAGCCAACCGGTAAAGGTTACATTGCTATAAATAAAGCTACACAATATCACATCTTCTATCACAAAAATAATCAATATAGATATGCACATTAAGGCCTATGTAAGTAGATAATGGACATGGATGTGCGATGAGATTTTATTTCAAATATTAGGGAACCCAAATCAATGATATGGGTATTTACAAAACATTTATTGTAGTGTTACAAATTACAACTTTTCAGAGCAAACATGCTCGGTTCAGAAGTCAAAATGCTGGTGTGACTGCATAGTTTGGTTGACCACTAGGCAAAGGATAAATCCTTACATCCTAATAAATGAGATATTTAACAAGTAGCGCAACACACACAAAAAAGGCAAAACATGAAGGATTTTAAGACGAATGCCATACCTTTCCACTTCCAGATAGCAACTTGAGGTGTTTAGCACTCGAGATACCACGGAGAAGCGGACAATCGCTGCTGCAATCATCTTTAATACGACCACAATTCACACATGCATTATCGTTACCTCTACAGGAAACACCAGTACCATAATACAAACAGAAATCTTCGTTTCCTTCATCCAGATCCACATATGCAGACTCTAGAAATGGCATGCTTTCAACAAAACGTGTTTTACCGATAAAGCGAACTAGTTCCAGAGAGATAAGGCCTGGAGTAGAAACATGGACCTCCAAGTCAGACTGGCAGTCAGAGATGCTCAAACGCTTGAGGTAAGGGGATGATATTCTATCAGAATCGATGTAGCAAACATTCATCTTCAGATCCTCCAGTGCAGGACAGTTAGCAAAATCAAGAAATGCATCCTCAAGGAATGCATGTTGAAGGTGTAATGTTCGCAGATGCCGAGAGAAAAGAGGCAAGGTGATGTCAGCATTAAAGATATCAAGTTTGAGCACCTGGACGTTGCACATCACGGCATAACGGGCCCAAAGGTTCGCATAGTGGTCGACATAGTCGTGTTCTGAGGACTCATGAATTCTGATCTCCACGGTGTCTAGCTCGGTGCGCTCACGAAGGAGCAGCAGATGGTCAACGAACAACCGGAGGTGTCGGAAGTTGAACCCATCGCCGAGGCCGACGATGCGCAATCCTGTGGTGGACCTCCAGAGGTGGCGCCACCGCCGGGCGAGCACGCAGGTCCGCACGGCCGACTCCACCGGGAGGAAGGAGAGAAGGTGGTGGAGCACGTCGTCGGGAAGGGCGCCTATGCGGTCAGGTCCTCTCGCCGGCGGCGCGCTCTCCTCGCCCTCTTTTCCCGGAGGCATTCCGTCGAACAGGCGGCGGGCGTCGTCGGCGCTGCGAGGCAAAGAAACTGTCAAACGGCGAGAGGTTGGAGGCAAGTGGTGAGATGGGACAGAAAGATGGCTGCATTGCGGCGTCGATGCCTCACCTCGCTGAGTCAGTCGCCGGCAAGTCCGAGCGGTCGCCGGGGGTCGCGAAGACACCGAGGACGGCCTCGCGCTTTCGTTTCTGAAACGGCTCGCGAGCAGGGCAGGGGGATGCGGCTGGGCGGACCGAGTAGGGGCAGCCGGGCAGGGCGATGCGGAGGAGCTAGAGGGAGAGGGAAACGGGGCAGCGGCGGCATGGTACGGTGGAGCGCCGGCGGGGCATGGGGGATGGGGATTGGGAACAGAGAATGTGCGCGGGGAGGAGACAAGTTTTTCTTTTTTCCTTTGACGGAGTGAAGAGCATTTTCACTTTTCCTAGAATCTTTTTTTTTTTCGCGAAAACGCAAAAGTTTCATGCGTTGATAGAAAATAAGAGTTTTTTACATGCTTACTAGGCCTGGAATTCGAGCCGAGCCGAGCCTAACGAGTTAGCTCGGCTCGACTCGTTTAACAAACGAGTCCAGAATTAGAACTCGGCTCGGCTCGCTAAACTCGCGAGTTTGCTCGTTTAACTCGTTTAGCTCGGTAAAACTATTGACATGTATTATTATATTTTTATAGATAATTCTTTCTAATTATTTGGTCATGTATGATGTAACTATCATAACAATCAATGATAAAATGACACTATCAAGTAATATCTAGTCGTTAAATTATAATAATCATGCTAAATTGGCCACAAAGACAAGAATTAGGTAGCTGACTTTTTTTACCGAGTTAAACGAGCTAAACGAGTAGCTCGGAACTCGGCTCGTTTAACTCGAACTCGTTTAGCGTAAAAAATGAAAACTCGGCTCGGCTCGTTTAGTAACGAGTTCGAGCCAAGCCGAGTCGAGTGCCGAGCTACTCGTTTAACTCGCGAGTTTCGAGTTTTAATTCCAGCCCTAATGCTTACAGAAAGAGCAAACACCACCCATACAAACACGGCATCTAAAATACGAGCATTTCCAAAGCTGAGCAACATCGTCGGGTGGGTCTCGACCGAGGTTGGTCACCTCCGAAAACTGACAACTCCAACTGAATTTTCCTTATCGATGCACCGTCCACTCTTGATGCCTAAACGAGGGGGCAAGACTTAGTTGGACCTGAGAGAGACACCTTCATGGACTCACCGACGACTGCGTGGATTGCACCTCTGAAATATCAACCTTGGACAACGGCGAGCACACCGGAGGAATGAGCTAATTCGATAGGAACAAAAACTATAAACATAACGGCTCGGTAGGTCCGATGATCAGTCATTGTGTCATATTAGTGGCAAGTACACTCTGACAGGCGGGTCAAGAACATGATCAAGCGACCATTCTCGCTCTCTCGGATTTCTCGCCCAGACGTGTCATATTGTAAAAAACAACGAAAAGTAATAGTTTATGTGGAAATGTCGTAGTAAACGTGGTATTTTTACTTAATTTTCTCTAAACACTTCCTTTTGTGTGTTTTTTCTATCTTTGTGTTCTTGAGCTTGTTATTATGGTATATTCTGAAATCGTGTTTCAGACCCATCTCACCACTAATTTTTCACCGTTCGAATTGGTATTCATGTACCTCCTCCGATTCAAAATAAGTGACGTGGTTTTGAATTTGGGTTTGTTTGAACCACGACACATATTATGAATCGAATGTAGTAAGATTTATACGAAAACTTCTTATTCATAATCGCCGCAGACATTTATCACCACTAATTCAGATCCATCTCACCACTAATTCTTCACCGTTCGAATTAGACGGTTTCGTGTGGTATTCATGTACTTCCTCCGATTCAAAATAAGTATCGTGATTTTGAATTTGGGTTTGTTTGAAACACGACACATAATCGCCGGTCGCCGCAGACATTTATCACTTGTCGTTTGATTCAGTTTCAGTGTTTTTTTCATTGTACTCGAGGCTGTTCTCCGTGGCCACTAGCAGCATCAGTCCCCAAATCGAGCTGACCGACCGACAGAGTCAAGAGGTTCACGATGAGGAGGGCGGCGGCGGCCCACGATGGGCGACCGGGCGACGAGCGACGTGGTGGTGCGGCTGCGGACGCCGGAGGGCCGCGACGAGTGGCTCTACTGCCACTCGGCCATCCTCGCCGCCGGGAGCGGCTACTTCGCCGACCGCCTCTCCGACGCCTGGCCGACCTGCCAGATCCTCGACTCCCGCTACTGCGTCGACGTCCGCTGCCCGGACCCGGACCTCAGCTCCCACGTCACCGCGCTCCGCCTCCTCTACCCCACCACGAGCAGCTCGAGTACATGCTCACCGAGGACGACGACGCGCCGTTGCTAGCCTTCGACGCCGATGGCGGCGGTGACGCCGTGAAGTCTCAGGTGAAGCATTGCGTCGCGGGCTTACTGAAAGGTTCAGCGATTTCACTAGCTCTGCGCTGACGAAGCAGATGGAGGCGCCTTGCTCCGGCGACGGCGAGAACGAGCTTCAGCAGGAGCTGCATTCTTTCGTCTCCGACATCTCCTGGGTCTGCCAGGTGCTGGGCAAGCTGGAGATGATGAAACTCCTTGCAGCCTACTGGGTCGGAGCATCGTCTGATGTTGTTGCAATTGTCGAGGTGGCTTGCCCGGGGTCCGAATGTCTGAAGACCAGGCTGAAGGTTATAGAGATATCTGCAAAGGTCCTGGAGGCGGTCGCGTTCGGCAACGTCGTCGTCCTCCCGGCGGAGAGACGGTGCCATGCTGTTAATGTTTGGATCAGGTTTGCAGGGATAACCAAGCATTTGGTTGATCAGGCCAATTGTGGCGATGACGATGACGGTAATAGTGTTGACGACGGTAATGATGGTGATGCCGTCAAACAACATCAAAGATCGACTTGGACGGCGAGGTCTGGCAGGGGCTGGAATCGGCGATTGCCACGATCGTGATGACGCTGCCGTCGAACACTCAGGCCGGGATTCTATCGGAGTGGCTTCAGTTAAAGCATGCTGCATTCCCTGACCTGACAGAGGCGTTCGATACCTGGTGTTACAGATCCAAGGTTGCTGAAAGAAGACTATCTTTCTTGAACAACATCAATCGGACACCTTGAGCTCGGGGCCTGCTGCCAAAATCGTCTGTAGGGCTGACAGCACTGAGCATCTTTTTTCTTACCAGAACCAATGGGCATGATATTCCATTGCTTTGCTATGTGATCACATTGTGGTTCATCGTCAACTGCTCCAGGGCCTCCTTGGGTTTAGTATTAGGTTCAAAAACGTGGTTACTGCTGTTATGATCCACGCAATTGACCTTGTTGTTCCCAATGGCATAACGAGCACAAGAAAGACTGTGCACATAGTTCTGAAGGAAGACTGCCGATGCTTCGATAGAACAGCTTCCATCTTCATGGACAATATTGTTTCTAAGGTGCCAAGCTCTCCAAAGTAAGAGCAGAATGAGGGCGAGTATCAGGTGCAGAATTTGCAAGCAGAATGAGCAGCCAATCTGGTCCAGTATGCCTGAAGTTGTTCTCTTTTGGGAGGTTCCAAATACTTCTCATTTTATCCCTGAGAGCTTTGGCTTTGGTACACATCACCGTAGCATGGAAACTATTCTCCTCTCCATTTCCACAAATATTACAGGTGCTATCATGTTCCAGGGTCCTACGCCATTTGTTCCTTTTCGTAGCTAGATTATCCGAGAAACATCTCCAAGCGAATATGCGGATCTTGTGGGGAACAGGGCATTTCCAGATCAAGTTCCAAATTTTCTACTGTCGTCTTCCGCCTCACTGTTGCCACTATTCAGATGAGCTTGTCTAGATAGATCGAAGGCCAGCCTATATGCACTTTTAACTGAGAAAATCCCTGATTTTTCGAAGTGCCACGCACGAGCATCACCATCATGGCTCATGGGTTGATCTTCAGGATGTCTTCAGCATCATGAGGGAAAAAAATGTCTCTTATCTTGGTTTCATTCCAAATTCTGGTTCCATGAATAAATAACTCCTTCACTTTCCTACATCTGGTGTATTTACGTAGTTTATCAGTAACCATTGGAGTTCTCCTCGGGATCCAGTTGTGTCTCTGAAAATTGATCAACTCGCAGTCCCCCACTCTCCACACAATACCTTTTTTAAGAAGCTCCAGCCCATACTCAATACCTCTCCAAGCTGGTGAGGCGTCAGCTGCAAACACCGTGTCTAAAGCCTTCCATTAGGGAAATACTTTGCTTTTAAAACTAAAGCACACAGACTGTCAGGATTATTGAGTATCCTCCAAGCTTGTCTCGCAAGCAACGCTTGGTTGAAAAGCTGTGTGTTTCTAAACCCCATTCCTCCTTGTACTTTTGGCAAAGTGAGATTATCCCAAGAAGCCCAATGAACCTTTATGTGGTTCTTCTTCTTCTCCCCACCAAAATTTTCTGATGGTTTTCATGTAGTCCTCATGGAATCCAGCTGGCAGTTTGAATATGCTCATGATATAATAAACAAAGCCTGCGCAACTGATTTGACCATGGTCTCTTTAGCCGCCATGGACATATGATTTTCATTCCAACCACCAAGTCTTTTGGCAAATTTTTCCTTGGCTGGTTGAAACTTCTCTGCTTTCATCCTGCCCTCAGGGGTAGGAAAACCTAGATATTTCTCCTCAAAGGTGATGCGCTCAACCCCCAGAATATTTTTGATGTCTTGTTGATTCGACTCTGAACAAATGCTGCTGAACAAGATAGAACACTTTCCTGCACTGATAAGTTGCCCTGAACATTTTTCAAAGGTGTTTAGCACTTTCTTGATGACAGTAGCCTGTTGAGGATCAGCTTTGAAGAATAACAGACTGTCGTCAGCGAAGAGAAGGTGAGAGATACTTGGGGCTGTCCTGCAGACTTTGAGGGCTTTTAGTTCATCCAAATACACGCTCTTTCTAAAATTTTAGACATACCTTTAGTCACGAACAGGAAGAGATAAGGGGATAAAGGATCTCCCTGTCTTAAACCCCTTGAGGGTAGAAGATATTCGAGAGCTCACCATTCAATTTCACTGAGAACCTCACCGAAGTGACACAGGCCATAACAAGCTTCACCCATCTCGCATCAAAGCCCATTTTCAGCAAAGTACCTTTTAGATATCCCCAATCCACTCTGTCGTAGGCTTTAGACAGGTCTAGTTTGTAGGCACAGAAATCCTTCGCAGGAGTTTTGTTTTTCTGGATAGAGTGAAAGCACTCAAAAGCCACCAGAGCATTGTCGGTAATCAGCCTTCCTGGGATGAAAGCACTTTGAGTTTTGGGGATCAGGTTGTCAAGGAAAGGTCTGAGTCGATTAACCAGACATTTAGCAAAACTTTATACAGCACATTGCAGAGGGAATTGGTCTAAAATCTTTTAGCTCGGCAGCATCGTTTGATTTAGGTATCAGGACAATAGTAGTGTCATTGACCCCCATAGGTATAGAACCATCCGCAAAGAAGATTTTAACCGCTCTAATCACATCTTCTTCATCGTAGCCCAATTTCTCTGAAAGAACCTAGCCGGGAATCCATCCGGTCCTGGAGCTTTTAGAGGACGATTTGGAATAGAGCATCGGAAATCTCTTTATCACTGTATTCCTTCAACAGTGTTTCATTAATGTCGTGTGTCACCTCTGGTTGAGCATATCGAGAAGGTCTTTAGGCTCCACCGACATGTCTTTAGAGAACAGGTTGGAGAAGAAGTCGCTCGTGTACTTCAGCATTTCTTCTTTATTCTGCAGCAGCTGGTTGTCGACATTTTTATGGCCTTTATGTTGTTCTTTTTAGCTCTCCAAGAGGCTTTTCTGGAAGAATTTCGTGTTCTGGTCTCCCTCTTTCAGCCAAGAAATTCTGGATCTCTGTCTTCACATCATTTCCTCCCTCAGCAGAAGTTCATCCAATCTAGCTGACACAAATTTAATTTCATGGAAATTTGTGTGGGCGTTATACCTATACAACCACTCCAGCTTTTTCCTCAACCTTCTGATTTCTTTATCTACTCTACCAAAGTTCTCCTTGCTCCAAGTTTTGAGGGCCTTTTTTGTGTTTTGCAGATTATCCCTGATGTCAGCCAGGTTATGAGCTTTCGGGCAGCCTGTCCACGTATCAGTAATTTCAGATTGTAGGGATTCCTCCCTTTCCCACATATACTCATAGCGCCAGGTCCCTTGTTTCGGCCCTGCCTGTTCTAACCTTCCAAAGTTCAAGACAATTGGAAGGTGATCTGATCTAGAGGAGGCAATATGGAGGACTGAAGCTTCTGCAAACAAATTACTCCATGCCGGGTTGGCCACAGCTCTGTCCAGTCTGACTCTCACATTGTTTCTCCCTTTTTGGCCATTGTTGTATGTCCAAGGAATTCCTCTGTACCCCAAATCCTGCAGATCACAAAACTGCAATGTATCTCTGAAGTCCTTCATTCTTCTTTCACTTCTCTTAGCATGAGAAAAGTGCTCACTCTGCCACATGGTCTCATTAAAGTCACCCACCATCACCCAAGGTAGATTGTCCCCACGGTTTGGTTTTATTCTCTTCAGAAGTTTCCAAAATTCAGGTCTCAATTGAGTACTCGGCTCTCCATAATAGTGTGGCCCATGAGCTTGCTAGAGTTGCTAGGGTTGAGGACACCGTTGGACTCTGGATTAATTCGGTGCCTTGGCCGGTGGGGCCTTTGGTTGAGAACGATTGTAAACAGTTTTTGAATTTATAAAATCCTTTAAAATGTCAAAAAAAAAAGGCTATCTTTCTTGAGCAACATCAATCTGACACCTTGAGCCCGGGACTGTAGCCAAAACAGCTGAGTCAGGCTCACGACGGTGGCTTCTCCGTCCCCCTCGCGCCGCGCTAGCTACCAATTGTATTAGCAGCAGCTGAAGGCCTGAAGCAACACCCACATTGTTTTGTTTTCGTTTTGCTTCATTGATGAAACAGAAAAAATTCTTGAGGAATGTGATCGAATTGTTGAAGATTTTGAAGAAGAAAATTAACTCAACCAGACAAACTATATCCCTCTACAATGCATGCGAATGAATCGCCAAACTTTGTTCAACTGCATGTGAATTTACAAAGATAACTCAATCAGACAAACGGCCACATCTGATGCTACTCTCTTTTGCGTGTTTTATTTATCTATGCCGCATGTAATACAATCTAAACTGGCCACATTACATTTTTCTTCCGTTGAAATATGGTGACAGAGTATACTACCTCAAATTACAGCCATAAGCTCAACACTATACTGAATCGCAAGATTCCTATGAAACATTTTGGCCTACAAGTTTGGACTGCCTGAAGCTATAGCATGGTGCGTCACGTTTTCATGCAACTCAGCTCAAGCAACATGTCCCAGATCACTCGCACTCGGGTGTTCATTCCCTTGCATCATTGTCTTTGCATTGGCTCGCGTTGTAACCCGAGGCATCATAGGTTATAAAATAGAACCGACCTCTTATGTTCTTCTCCTTCCCCTGCTGTATCTCATCCTCAAATCTACTTTTCAATCATCTTCACCCTACTTGGCGTAGGTGAGACAGTTCTCCTTCAGGAATCCTTGTAGCTGAAGCGACAGATTAGCCTTCTCAAGGGTGATTGGGCCAGTGCGTGATGGATCCATCTTAATTGGCTGTCCAGTTGAACAACTTAGGTGGTGATGGTGACTAAAGATGAATCCAATTATTCCAAAAATAGCGGGGAGAGCGGGAGAGGAGCACGTACCTGTGCGGAGGAGAACGAGGGCGGCAGAACCCTAGTCCCTTGCCAATCGCCATATGTTGCGTCACCATATTCCCAACCTAGGGCGGTTGGGATGTGAGCTGCATGCTCTCTCAATGGCAGCCTTTGCGGCCTCAACACCTTGGTCAGTGCTTCTGACACTTACTTCACCAGCGTTTGGCTGTAACAGATAATGGACATCACTGAGACAGATGAGGTTTTTCATTCCAAAATCAAAACAACTAGTCAGGGACTCAGTTGTAGCTGCATTGAAAGCTATTTTGAGGTTTGATAGCTTCGGCATGGATCCTTCTGCAAACACCAGGTTCATTCCATAGCACACGCTATAAGCAAATACTGTTAGGCATTGGAACCCATCAACACCACCAATCGTCAACATGTCTTCAGCCTTTGCTTCTTTAGATGTATAGAGAGTTAGAACAGTAGAGAAGGTAAGCCTCCAAAAATAGAAAGATCTTCCTGCCTGATTTTACTCACTGCAAGCTCTAACACTTGGAGGTTGACAGCTGAGCCCACCCAATCTGGAACCCCGTGATGGGTTCACCAACGATAATAAGTTCTCGGAGACTAAGGGGAGCAGGGGACCATGGTTCCAGTAACAAGCCGGCACCAGGGGGTTCATCATTAAGAATTCTCAGAGAATGAAGGTTGTTTGCGCAAAGTTTATATAGAGAAGAAGCAACAGCTTTCATTTCAATTTCATTTAAGCAACCATAAGTGTTGTCGATGTCCAGACCAAGTTTCCTCAGATTCTTCAACTCACCAAGTTCTTGCAGAAACGTACCGGTGGATGACTGTCGACACAAGCCAACAGTGTCCAATGTCTCTAATGCTTGCATAGAGGCAATTCCATCTGGGAACACAAGCTTTTCTCTTGTATAAAGATGTACCAATTTTTTAAGTCTAACAAAAGATGCTGGTAACCTAAATACAGAGGTACAATGTATATCTATTGTTTCCAAGTGCTGTAGATATCCGATTTGTTCTGGGAGCTTATGTATATGAAACCCCGTGAGGTTCAAGTATCTCAACTGAAACATTCCTTTTATATTTGCAAGAGAATAATGCAGCCCTCTACTATTTCCAGAAAAATAATGATCTTTACGCATTGCAAGTTCAAAACACGCAAAAGCGGAAACTCCACCACATAAGGGACTTGAGATTCATCCCCAAACACATCAAGTGATCGGACGTTAGACAGTACCATATTGCTTGCAGATTGGATAGAATCTCCTTGCTGGCCAACTTGGACCGAGAGCCGCCTAACCTTGCCTTTTGTCCCATTAGTTACCCCGGGAACACCAACTAAAGTTACAAAGTTCTCTTCAATTGCTTTGGCTACAATGAATTCTAGAATTATATCATGAACTCGACAAGTTGACACCTCGTTGTATATGTTTTGTCCCGGGTAGGATCAAGCTTCGATTGATGAGCTCATTGAAACATATCTCTCCTAGTTCTTGTGCAGTACATCCACTTTCCTTATGAAAGAATCCCTCAGCAACCCACCTCTTTATCAAGTCATCCTTGTGAATATTGTAATCTTCGGGAAAAATACTCAGATACAGTAGGCATGTTTTCAGATGATGAGGAAGATCAAAGTAACTAAGTGATAATACTTTCATCATTCCTTCGACGCTAGGATTTTTTTCAAGTGCATGACCTATTGAATATTTCACTTGATCCCATTGATCTTTTGTTCTTTTTTTGTTAGCCAACAAGCCAGCTATAGCAATGATTGCCAAGGGTAAGCCATCACATTTTTCCAAGATTTGATCTGCAACTTCTTCAAGGTGTGACGGGCAGTTTTCTTCAGAGTTGAATAGTCTTCTATAAAACAATTTCCTTGAGTTCACCATATTCAAAGGCTTTATATTATATATATGGCCACCAAATGATGAACGACATGACTGAGATACGTCATTTATACGAGTAGTGGTGATTATCATACTACCACAACTGGTCATGGGGAATGCATACTTAATAGTGTCCCATATTTCCACTTCCCACACGTCGTCGACTACAACAAGGTACCTGGAGAGAATTGTATGATCAATACTAGCATGACATCCCCTTCCAAATATATTAGCATGGACTTAGTATATCCCAAAAATGTACCCCACGAAAGAAATCAATAAATAAACTTGCTATATATCCTTGACCACAAAAGGTAAACGATAAAACTAATACGTCGTAGTAGTGTTAAAATAGCATTACATATGTAGGTGTTCTTGTCAAACAGATATCTATGGCGATTGCATTTTCCGGTCTGAGTTGGTGCACGATGTGATGCAACTTGTACATAAAAAGATAGACTGAGATTATTTAAATAGATGAAAAAAATGTTCAAAGTCACAGGGGGATTAGACAAGGGCAGCTGCACAGATGAAAACATCATGGACGGCACACAGTTTAAACAAGAACATGAACCAAGCCAATATCAAGGGAACTCAATTATCTCTGTAAGCAAAATATTATCAAGATTCTGGATAAGCATGGGACGGTTGACACGAGAGATTGGCCACCATAAAGTCAATCGCATTCTGCTGGTTGGGCTTGTACTAGGCAAAGATCTAGAGAACCTAATCACACACGCACACGCACACGCATACATACACATATGACATATGACAAGTACAAGGCATTAGAGGATATACCTTTTGTCGTGGAGGAATTGTCGGATGTTGCTAATTACTTGTTGTACGTCTCCTGCTTCTGTGTCCTTATACGGCTGTTGGCTGACTTGGCTGAGAATAGTTCTTAGAATGTTCATCATGTCTGGGTTCCGTGACACCGATACAAAAGCCCGGCACAGGAACTCCCCTTTCTGCTCTTGATATACTCGGTTTGCAAGTGTCGTTTTTCCCAGTCCTGCAGATCCAAAGATGGATACTACCTTAGGATGTTGCTGGGATGATCCACGTCCACTGTCTTGTGTCAGCAGTTTGACAATCTCATCCTTTGGCCCATCGATACCGACGAGATTCGACACAGCTTCAAACATAACCATGGCTCTACGGTCAACCTTCACAACACTGCGGATCCTGGAGATGTCCTCCCCGATCTTGTACCTCGCATGCCTCTCGCCCACCACAACGACTTGCTTCTTGAAATCCTCTATGGCCTTGGCGATCCGATGGCGGGTCTTCATCTTCGCAAAGCTGTTCTTGATCTTCTCTACGAAGCCGTCTGGCGGCTCGGCATCGACGCGGAGCATGAACTCATCGATGCTGCCTTCCATGTCGTAGGAGAGCTCGCGCACTTCATTCATCCAGACCTTGTCTTGCACATCAGGATCCTCTACCTCCGACATATTCAGAAGAAAAGCATGCATATGGGTCAGTTCATCGGTGAGGAAGGTGATCTCCTTGCGCACCACTTTGAACCGCTTGTATTCGTCACCGAGCAGATCAGCCAGCTTCCCCACGACGGAATTCAAGGCCCCCGTCGCTGCGCTCACCAGAAACTTCTCCATGCTTAATCAGCTCTGCTTGCATGAAATAATGCCCATTTACCTCTTGTTGATTTGAAGGAAGAAAACAAAAAAGGAATGATCCTACTAATAGGATCACATGTACTAGTTGATGAATAAATAATGTCCCCCGTTGCAGATCGAGATCTCGATCCTATAAATAAATTCACATGCAGTTGATTGAATAAAGTTTGGTGATTTGGATCTGGTGCACAAAGAGCAGATCCTACTAATATTTTATCTTTATTGATATACCATGTATTTCATAGTAAAACAACCCAAAGATTTCTTCTTACCACGGAAAAAACAAAAGATTTTGAGTAGTACTGAAAACAAAATCTGAGCTCCGCACTGCAAAACTAAAAATCAAATCTGAGCTTTCTACAGCACTACAGATTGAAATCAAAGGGATTAAAGCTCCTTACTACAAGAAGCAAGTCGAGGTTTAGTGAACGTTGAAGGGGACCAGCGGCGCACGAGCAGATCGGGCGGAGGCTGGAGAGAGAGAGGGCGAGAAGAGTCCGAGTTTCTGTATGCGGCATGGATGGGTAAGCTAGTGAGGCAGTCAGTCAATGGAGAGTATGTGGTGTGGAGCCATTGATAAGGACCTTTCAAGCGTCAAGGAACACAGCAAGTGGTAGGCTCCGGCGGCTCACACCCTTTTCACTGCGGCGGTACGAGCTTGAAGACGCCCGATAATTGGCCGGTCCATTCGGTGAGTCTTGACTTTTTTTGCTTCTTTATGTTCTTTCATTTCTTTTTAGTTTTGCTTACTATGATTTTTGAAAATCGTTCGGCTTTGAAAAATAAGATTTGGAAAATGTTTAAATGAAAAATTGTACACATTAGAAACGTGTTCAAGTTTTTAAAAATATTTCGATTCGAAAATTGTTCACATTTGGGAAATTATTCAAAATTTTAAAATTGTTCAGATTCAAAAAATGTTCACATTAAAAAATTGTGCAAATTCAAAATTGTTCACGTTCGAAAACAAATAAATTTTCAAATTCGAAAAAAATCATATTCGAAAATTATTCAAATTCAAAAAGTTCTTCAATTGAAAAATGTTCAAATTCTAAATTTGTACAACGGTTTTAATTTGCAAAAATCTAAATCATAAAAAGTAAAAACTAAAAAGAAAACAAAAAAGTAAAAAAAATATACAGAAAAGAAAAACGAAAAAGAAACACAGAAAAAAGAAGATGAAATGTGCCAGCCCATCGTCTACAGGCTTCAGCCTACTTATATAATCTACCTATGTTTTTTTCCATTACATAACCTTATTGGCAATAGTGCGTTGTTGAGTATTCACTCCGTTCCACAATACAAGATGTTTTAGTCCCTTTTCACATTTGACATTCATGTATACTCCGACAACATGTGAAACACGTAAGACATTTTACATTTAATATAAGATATATATATGTACTTAAGCATTGCTCCACCCAACCTTCAAGATCTTGACAAGATCTTGACTTCTTTTGGGCTTATGCTTATTCATAAGCTGGCTTATGGATTCCGGTGGGCAGAAACTCCAAAAACTCCTCAGGAGACTTCTTTTGGGCTTGTACTGTTTTGGCTTATTTCATGTGATAAGTTGTGAGATGTCTGTTTTGCCCCCAAATTTGATATGTACACTAAATTGACAGTTCTAAGTCATACATGTGCTAGTTTTTAGTTAACAAAGAGCTATCAATAAAAATATATGTATAATTCATTACATGCCAAAGTAAAAGAAATGTCATAATGATTCTGAAATTACAATAACAAGAACTACTCAAGCTACAATGGATTCAGCGATGCTCTGTCGTAGTGCTGCCATGAAGCTATCAGATGAAGATGGATTGGATCCACCGATAACAGATGCGCTCACCTCGTGGACATATGGGCACCGCTCAAACTGATCGAAATGTTGATCATATAGATTACTATCACGGATGAAGTTATGCAAACACATGCAGGCGGTGATGATCTTCGTTTGCGTCAAAGCTTCGTGGAAATGTGGTATACCTTGAAGAATGCGCCACTTCTTTTTCAGAATACCAAATGCTCTTTCAATAGCATTTCGTAGACAAGAATGGAGATGGTTGAATCTCTCCATCATGTTTTGTGGAGGTGCCCCCTGAAATTCCGGCACATGGTATCGTTGCTCTTTGAAAGGTGCGAGATAACCAACTCTGTTTGGATATCCGGAGTCAACAAGATAGTACTTTCCTACATGTAGTAAAATATAAAAAGTTAGTGATATACAGTATTTGTAGTAAATATTTCTGTACATGGATTCTATGCGAGAATATTACCATAGGAGGATGCGGATAATTGGGAAATGGGGCCGAGCATCAGTCCATACACGTGTATCATGAACGGATCCAGCCCATCCAGCAACAACAAATGTGAACCTCATGTCAAAATCACATATGGCCATCACATTTGACTTGTATAACCTTTCCTGTTAGTGTATATTGTCTGTCTTTCTCGGCAACTACCACAGGAATGTGTGTTCCATCAATGGCTCCAATGGCATCTTTGAAATGGGGCCAGAATCTAGGGTGTGTAAGTTTATCATGAACTTGGGTGAAAGTAGGATCATTAGGTCTGATATAATCACCTGCCATACGGTCTACACAATCTAACACATGATGAAACTTGTTGCTCACGGTAGAGACACTGCGCTCAAAACGATCAGCAGCTTGACTATTGGTCGCAGGCCCACCCAACATCCACAGAAATAAAGCTAGGGATTCTACACTCGACATCTGAATAGTGGACATGAGGCCATAACGAGCAACAAGAATGGCATGTAGCATTCTAAAGACTGACCTTCTCATTCTAAAAGACTTGTAGAATCTCTTTGGATCCTTGAGCCTCGCCTCAACCCACTGGATCCCTGATATCAAAGGTGGGTCTCTTCTAGGAGCATAAGGAACTTTCTCATCCTCGGCTAGAGAAGCCGCAAGCATCATGAACATATCAAATTCATCGTCAGAGTCATCATTTGCAGAATTCATCTGTGATATGAGAAGAGCAAACAATTGTAAGCATGAATCAAATAGCAAATAACTAGTTCACGAGAGATACAAGTTACAGTAAGCAAATGTATGAGAGATACAAGTTACAGTAAGCAAATGACATTTATGAGAGATACAAGTTACAGTAAGCAAATGACATTTATGAGAGATATAAGTTACATTAAGCAAATGACATTCATGAGAGATACAAGTTCTAGAAAGCAAGTAACATAGTTCACTGAATTAATACAAGTTGTAAGCAAATAACATAGTTCACTGAAGCAATACAAATTGTGAACAAATAGCAAATAACTACTTCTTATACTGCTCCCAGGTCATCCTAATCCAATCAATCCTCTGGGTAGGTGTTGCGTCCTCCACCAAACAAGCAAACATTTCACGGTAATGTTGTAAAAGGAAAAGTTGAGTCGCATAGAAGTATTCAAGACTCCCGGGTTTAGCTCCATCCTCATACACTAATGCAACCAACCGCCTAATCTCATCCCTTGAAGACTCCTTAGCTCGTTCTGGAGATGTAACAGAACCCTTACTCTTCTCTTCTTCTTCCATCATCCTCTTACTCTTCTCTTCTTCCATCATCCTCTTACAATTCTCTTCTTCCATCAGCCTCATACTCTCCTTATTTTTCTCCCTCTTTTCCATAAGCTCCATCATACGATCGAACTTGGAGGCACTGCTACTACCGGTACTCATCTTTGGTGCGGCTATGGGAGTCGGTGAGTAGGGGCATGCTCTCTTCTTCTGTCCATGTGGACGCACGGGTGTAACAAGGGTTCCTCTTCACCTTCACAACCTGAACCGTCTTCCTCAGTGTTGATCATAGACCCAGCAGTTTGCTTGTTTCCAACCTGAACCTGAGAAGTGGGGGGCACCCTAGCAGCCACATTGGTCACAACATTCTTGTCAAAAAGTATCTTCAGGTCCTCCTCATCTTGTAGTGGAGCTATCTTAAACTTGGCTGCATCTGGACACATCTGTAAATTACAAAATATTGTTAGAGCAAATGAAAGGAACAACAATTGCCAAAATATAGACAGAATAACAATTACAAAATCAGTACCTGTATCTCATTTGCCCACCAATCGTCGCTAGCATCAATGGTATGAGTGACAGGATCTATACCCAAACCGGATGCGTGTTGAAGCAATCTCTTCCAAACAGTGTATTCTTTTTTGAGTGTCTCCCACCTATTTTTCATCTTACTCTTATCATACTCTTCGTGCGATCGTTGAACTTCTTAACCAAATTTTCGTAACCGTGTTTGGTCAAAACATGGACAGGACGATTGTTTGCATTCACCTCTTCGATGCACACATCAAGAAATACACGATGCGCTACATCATCCCAACAAGCTTTAGGTGCTTTCTGCTTCCCAATCTAGATGCACAACAACACAATTATCCACCACTTTTATACAACACCCATCGCATAAACACTACTGTCATCTATATTATTAACAGTTCATGATTTTGTACAGCACAATGATTTTGGACAGCACCATGAGTACAAGAAGATCCACCTGCATCATCTACTAGCATTTACTTAGCAAACATCTCTAATTTTCGGTGGGGGGAAACGAGCTGTTACCTTCGCTGCCGCTGCTGCGGAGGTCGACATCGCAAGAAGCGGAGCAGGGGACGAGGAGCTTGAGGTCGGCCGGAGGTGGAGCTGACGGAGGGGCGACGCAGACCGGAGGAGGAGCCGACGACGAGGTGTAGAACAGCGGGCGGAGGCGAGCTTCGAGACAAGGGGCGGAGGCGAGCTTCGGGAGACCACGTCGGGGCGGAGGCGAGCTTCAGGAGACCACGTCGCGGCGCCCGACACGGATCCGGCAGCGCCGCAGCCAGATCTGGCGCTGACGGCGGCGAGAGAGCGGCGGCGAGAGAGCGGTGGCGTGGATAGGGAGCGGCGGCCGGGGTCGGGAGCGGCCGCCGGGCCTGGGAGCGACGAGAGATAAGTCGGGGTCGAGCCTCTCGGGTGGGGATTCGTTTTCCTTTTTTTTTTTCGTACCGGTTGACTGATCGGGTGGGAGGAGAGAGGGTCTACAGCGCGGAGTGGCATTTTTCCAGTAATTCGCGCGAACGACATGTCCCTTTCCACCGAACGCTTCGCCAGGGGCAAGGAGAAGCTCGGGAAACTGGTCGCTCGCAGTTTCTGCCCGCTGTATGTAAACTAGCTTCTGGAGAGTTTTGCGGTGGGTGGAATCTGCAGACTTCTTTTGAGCTTATTGGGTTTGGTAGCCAGAAACTGGTCCAGAAGCCCAAAAGAAGTCAGCCCTATAGCCTTATAGGGCTGAGGCGTCCCAACCTGAAAAAAACACATATTCCTTTGAACTTCTGCATTTTTTATATTCCACGATAAAAGTTGAAGAAAGATTTTAACATGGGTACCTGAAAGTCGACGGAAGATTTTAACCAACCGGACTTATTTCTGACGTTTTTGGAAACTGTCAAAGTAGCAGCTTGATAAGTGGATTAATGCTGATTAAGAGTTTACTAACTTTAGATTAAAAGGAGAGAATAGGAAAAAGAAACACGCCCAGTGGGACTCGAACCCACAATCGCCTGATTATAGAAGTCAGAAGCCTTATCCATTAGGCCATGGGCGCTGTTGTCTACGGTAAATAACAAATTTTATTAAACTAAACTCCCAAAGCGAACAGCTCAATTAATTTACAGGTTATTTCATATGCAATAGCTGTAGCAAGGATAGAATTGACAGCAACCAAATTTTACAGGTTATGCCAAATGCAACAGCACTATCAAGGACTATTGACAGCAGCCATAAGGTGGGTAATGCTAAAGGGATGACATTACAGGAAGGCCAGGGTAGAACAACACTATCTTCACTGGCCAATGTCAAATCCATGTAGGCGCCAAGAGCCTAAGACAGGTATCCACCTGGTTTGCTGAACCGTTCAGATCAGAACCAAATTGGGAACATAAAAGATCTTAGGCTCCAATCAGTAAACATGATCTTACCGGACAGGCTTACACAAGGAGGAGGACAAGATGATTCTTCCCCAAGGAACAAAGCTGTTGATGCAGAAGGCTGCAAGTCTGGCTGCTCGTCTATGTGCTGTTGCTGGAGACACGGCGTCTTCATTCCTAGTAGTCCGATAAAGTTCTTAGCCGGTCCCTGCTGATGATTGTTTACCTCGTTTCAAACTTATTGGCTTGTAAAAATCTTCTGCTACTTTAGCTGGGTTGCTGACTTGTACTAGTGCTGATAGGCGCATGGAGTCTGATCTCACGCAGGAGCGCAACGTTTCCCGACCAAGACCTCCATCTCCGGAATACACGGCCGCTGTCCATGAAACCTGATTATGCACCGAATATGACATGGCATCTAACCAAGCTCACATATGCTTCTTGATCAGATATTCATACTACTCGCAAATATGAGTTGTTCTTCAGACATTTGGGTAAGTTCAGTCCCAGCCCCAGTTTCGCAGCATAGCATAACCACAAGCTGACATTGCAAGTGATGATTCAGTAGAGTTCGACAAGAAGATCAAATGTCACAGCACTTCTTGGCAGCACGCACTGCCACATGTGTATCTACATGGCAAGGCATTGCTTAGAGGTTACTCATGTCACAGCTATGGTATGTCCAAAAATTTCCATCAACTGTGCTGTTCCTAAGGAGGACCTGGAGTAATTTCGACGATGAACCACAATGTGATCATAAGGCAAAGCAATTGGTTCTGGTAAGAAAAAAGATGCTCAGTGCTGTCAGCCCTACAGATGATTTTAGCAGCAGGCCCCTGGCTCAAGGTGTCGGATTGATGTTGTTCAAGAAAGATAGCCTTCTTCCAGCAACCTTCGATCTATAGCACCAGGTATCGAACGCCTCCGTCAGGTCAGGGAATGCAGCATGCTTCGACTGGAGCCACTCCGACAGAATCTCGGCCTGCGTGTTCGACGGCAGCGTCATCACGATCGTGGCAATCGCCGATTCCAGCCCCTGCCAGACCTCGCCGTCCAAGTCGATCTTTGTTGTTTCAGCATCACCATCATTACCGTCGGCAACACTATTACCATCATCGTCATCGCCACGGTTGGCCTGATCAACCAAATGCTTGGTTATCCCTGCAAATCTGATCCAAACATTAACAACATGGCACCGTCTCTCCGCCGGGAGGACGACGTTGCCAAACGCGAGCGCCTCCAGGACCTTTGCAGATATCTCTACAACCTTCAGCCTGGTCTTCAGACATTCAGAGCCCAGGCACGCCGCCTCGACAGCCACGACGACATCAGAGGATGCTCCAACCCAGTAGGCTGCAAGGCATTTCATCATCTCCAGCTTGCCCAGGACCTGACAGACCCAGGAGATATCCGAGACGAAAGAATGCAGGACCCTCTGAAGCTCCCCGTCAACGCCACCGGAACAAGAGGCCTCCATCTGATTCGTCAGTACAGAGCTGAACCTGCTGAGTAAGCCCGCGACGCAATCCTTCACCTGGGACTTGACGGTGTCACCGCCGCCATCGGCGTCGAAGGCTAGCAACGGCGCGTCGTCGTCCTCGGTGAGCATGTACTCGAGTTGCTCCTGCGCGGTGGTCTTGAGCTCGCGCGCAGCCGCCGCCGGCCCGGCCGTCGCGTGGCGGAACGCCGAGAGGAAGATGGCGGTGGCGGGCGCCGGATCGGCCGGGCGGAGGCGCGCGAGGACGCGGTCGTACCCGCCGATGCACGGGATGGCGGCGAGGATCTCCTCCTCGTCGGCCTCGTCCCAGGGGGCCGACTCCAGGTAGTCGGCGCAGGCGGCGGCGATCCGGGCGCAGCCGAGGTGCGCGGCGGCCCGGAGCAGCGCGAGCGCGCCGCGGACGCCGAAGCGGGACACGGGCTCGTGGGCGTAGAGCAGGCGGAGCGCGGTGACGTGGGAGCTGAGGTCGGCGTCGGCGCAGCGGACCTCGACGCAGTAGCGGGAGTCGAGGATCTGGCAGGTGGGCCAGGCGTCGGAGAGCCGGTCGGCGAAGTAGCGGCTGCCGGCGGCGAGCACGGCGGAGTGGCAGTAGAGCCACTCGTCGCGGCCCTCCGGCGTCCGCAGCCGCACCACCACGTCGCTCGTCGCCGGTCGCCCATCTTGGGCCGCGCCGCCGCCGTCCGCATCTTGACTGATGCAGGTCGGTCTGCTGGATTTGGAGACTGATGCAGCGAATATGAGTTCAATTCCAGCAAAAAGGTAAAAAGTTAGTGGCGGATGGGTCTGAAATTTGACTTCAGGAACTCCCAAACTCATAATGACATTCTGAAGACCGAAATAGTACTCCCTCCGATCCATATTAATGGACTTAACTTTGTCTAGATACGAATGTATCTAGTCTAAACACTTAACTAGATGCATTCGTATCTAGACAAACTTGAGTCCATTAATATGGATCGGAAGGAGTAGATCATTTGGCACCGATCATTTTATTTCATTTCACAAAATTAAGCTGATTTTGTTTCATTTTGAAAGTAAAATGATAAAGTTAGGGATAGCAATTATACTGACATACAACAGGTATTTGCTGGAATTATAAATGAAATGACACGTCCAATTTCATGACAACTAGACATGTAGGGTACAGAATCACACATAAATTATATGATTTCGACTTAAAATGACGGGTGCCAAACCAGCTCAAAGATTATATACAAAACAAAACAAAGTGTTTAGAGAAATGCCATAAAACTACCACGTTTACTACAATCTTTTTTCGTCCTCAACCATCTTCTTTTGTTTCTTCCTCTTCATTTTAGCCTCCTCTGCCAGCTTCTCCCTCTCTTCTATCATTTTCTTTTGTTCTTTCTTTCTTTCTTTCTTTCTTTATTTCTTCTTTTGATGTCTTCTTCTCCTGAAGTGCATTGTTCGTCTCTTCTTCCACATTCACCTTATTAGGCTCGGATTGCATGCGATAGTTGCGCTCGTAGCAACACTCGGGAACCTGACACCATGAAAAATCACGAATCAGTCTAATCCATAAATTTTTAAATCAATCAAAGCCTAACCCTATATATTACCTCATATGTGTTCGTGTGTTACCAACACCGTCGAGCGGCTCGTTGTACTTGTTCTCGGTCTAGGACACCACGGCGGAAGAGGAGAAAGAGGATACGTGATCGAAGTGGTGCGCCATAAGTAGTCAGCCCTCTTTGGTGCCTTTAGTAGAGCTAGAGAAATATTATGAGAGAGAGAGAGAGGTGTGGTGTGGTTTTGGTAAGGATGTAGTTTCTCACCTGAATAGTGGTAATTTCTTGGAAAGAAAAGAATAGTGTTATGTTTTATTTATGTGAAAACAGTCGAATCTTATACTAGTTTTATGTAATTTTCTGAAGTGTTAAGTACATCGGTGAGAAAAGTTATAGTAGTACTATACCTTGCTATCGAAAACAGTAGTATATTGACGACTGCAGCTGACTAGTCGACCGCGAACCGTTTCAGAAACGGAGGCGCGACGCCGATCTCGGTGTCTTCGCGATCGCCGGCGGCGACTCGGATTTGCCGGCGACGCAGTGAGGTGAGGCATCGACGCCGCAAGGCAGCCATCTTTCCGTCCCATCTCATCCCCTTGTCTCCGCCGTCGCTCCGTTTGACAGTTTCCTTGCCTCGCAGCGCCGACGACGCCCGCCATGTGTTCGACGGAATGCCGCCAGCGAGTGGAGCTGACCGCAAAGGCGCCCTTCCTGACGACCTGCTCCACCACCTGCTCTCCTTCCTCCCAGTGAAATCGGCCGTGCGGACGTGCGTGCTCGCCCGGCGGTGGCGCCACCTCTGGAGGTCCACCACAGGCTTGCGCATCGCCGACCTTGGCAATGGTTTCAAGTTCACCTCCAGCGGTTCGTTGACCATCTTCTGATCCTGCGTGAGCGCACCGAGCTAGACACCGTCGAGATCAGAATTGCTGAGTACCCGGAAACCGAGGATGTCGACCAAGCTACCCTTGCCCTTATGGGCTGAATTATTTGGCACTAGGTTTGGTTGAATCTGACACTAACTTATTTGCCATTTTTTATAGAGCTTGCCTGGGAAATCTTTACAGTTCACAAATACATAGCATCTACAGTAGTAAAGGGCTGTATCAACTAACAGACAGAAATGGCCGTATCAGTTGTAACCAAATTTTGTGCCCAAATTCATGCTTAGATAAGTTGCACTTGGTAAATTAAGTGAATCTCCTCATACTTACTGAGCTGTGTACTAGTATGTTCATTTTCGTTGCAAGTAACTGAGATATTTTTTCACTGCAAATACACTAGATTCTTACATCATCTTTTCATCTGTGTACAGGATTCGATTTTGTCGAGAACATCTAGGCTGTCCATCCCTAGGCAAATCGGAGAATGCGAGGATCAAGAGTTTTATGCCGTGACAATGATTCCATCTCTACTTGGCGTGTGCATGCATGTTATGCCGGTTCTACGCACTCAGATAAACGGCGTAAAAACCGTGATGTATAACTCATGAACTGTAGAGTCTAGAGCATCTGGCTAGACTTGGCTTTACCGTATCCTGTAATTTCTGTTGCACTTTCAATGGAGAAGTTAGAACTGTAGAATCTTCTGAAGACTGCTACCCTGTTGGGGTTAACTGACTAAGTGTTCGTGGCGTGAGCTTCAGGATGTGAACTGCCCATTCTCAAACCTGATCTGAGATGACCATGGCATGGCGCCCTTTGCTAAAGGAGACGCAGAAAATGGTTAGGTTACCATCCTTATCGGGACTTTCTTAGAACTTCTTGTTTCACATACAAGTGCCATTCTTGTTGTTCGAGGAGCCAATATTTAGCCGAATTCTTCTCCATTTACTCATCTACGTACTCCCTGCGGTTGAATTGTTCCTGTGGAAAAAAATTGCGACAGAGCTTCTAATACTCGGTTCTAAAATAATTCAAGTTCTATGTTTTTCAAGCCAGGCTTCTCTAAATTTAACCTGGTTTATAGAAAAAAATTATTAACTTCTACAACGTCAAAATCTGTATTTATATGCAGATATATCCAATCACGAATCTAATAAAACTAAACTGTTGTTATATTTTTTCATAAACTTGTGGTCAAAGTTGGAATAATTTAGCTTGGGACAACAAAGATAGCACTTGAATTATTTTGGAACAGAGGGACAACAAACATAGTACTACTTGGATTTTTCTTTTTCGAACTCATCATTGAGGATTGGTCAAGCTGACCCCATCATTCATGCTGGTAAACCGAAGTGATGAGAAAATCATATTTCGAATGCCGGATCGTTGAGAAATATACGGAGTATTTTTTGAACAAGCGTTGAGAAATACTCTAGTGGGCTTCTAGTGGGCTTTCTACCATCCATTGCCGCTCTAGGCCTGCACTTGAAGGATCGTCTCCACTTCACTCAGTCACAGACAAAGCTCCCCACGCACACCTTCTCCCCATCCATGGCGGCGCGCCGCACCCCCATGCCCCGCCGCCGCTCCACCGTACCACGCCGCCGCTGCGCCGTTTGCCTCTCCCTCTAGCTCCTCCGTCCCGCCCAGCCGCATCCCCCTGCCTTGCTCGTAGACGCCGCAAGGCATGTATGTCTCATATGCCCGCCACCTGTTCGACGGAATGCCTCCTGGGAAAAAGGACGAGGAGAGCGCTCCGCCGGCGAGAGGCATTGCGGCGGATGCTGTCACTCCACTCCCCGCCCCGATGGGCTGGACGCTGCCGGACGGCGTCGACGACAACATCCTCTCCGAGATCCTCCTCCGCCTGCCCCCGCAGCCGTCCTCCCTGCCGCGCGCCTCCGCCGTCTGCAAGCGCTGGCACAGCCTCGCCCGCGACCCCGGCTTCGGCCGCCGCTTTCGCCGCCACCACCGCCGCAACGCTCCACTCCTCGGCTTCTTTGACCACCGACACAGATTCGCACCCACTCTCCATGCCCCGGATCTCGTCCCACCTGGTCGCTTCTCCTTAATAGCCGACGACCGCGACCGCTACCAGTCCTGGGGATCTCGCCATGGCCTCGTCTTCATCTCGAGACGGACCATGACGATTCCCGCCATATCCTGGTGTGGGATCCCGTCACCGGGGACCAGCACCGCATTGGCATTCCGCCGGGTTTCAGAGAGTGGGATGCCAACATATCTGGGGCGGTGCTTCGCGATGCTGCCGAAGACGACGTCCACTTCCGGGTGGTCTTGGTACTGGGAGACAATTTTTGTATTAGAGAACCCGCGCAAGATAGACGAGCGCTCGCCCGCGTTTACTCGTCAGAGACCAACTTATGGGGTGATCTCATCTCAGTGCCGCTTCCACCCGAGATCCCAACTCATATGTTTGTTATGGTGTATCACTCTCCTGCCGTGCTGGTTGGGGATTCCCTTTACTGGCAGCTAATCACTAGTGGGAATTTTTCTGGACTTCTCAAGTTTAATTTGGAAAGGCAGAGGCTAGATGTGATACAGGCGCCGCACCATATGCCCCGTTACGGCTGCTTTTCTGCTATACAGGGAGAGGATGGTGGACTGGGTTTCCTCTCCCTCTCAGGCTTCACCGTCCAATTATGGAACAGGAAGACCGACAGTGATGGGGTCGCATCATGGGTGCTCGGAAGAACTATTCAACTGGACAAGCTACTCTCCCTGGATCCAGAAGAGCATGACGAAATTTTGCTACTAGGGTATGATGAAAAGAACAATTATGTGTTCCTCGCCAATCATATCGGTCTCTTCATCCTCCAGCTTCAGTCACTGGAGTTCAGGCTGCGCATGGATGATGATGTAACCATCAATTTTCCATTATATTCCTGCCATCCGTTCGAAAGTGTCTTTGCTGCAGGTAATAGACTCAAGCCACAAGAGAACTAAGTTATTTTTGTTGATAGAATGATGTTCACATCCTTCTCCTTAGTACTCCTTGTTTCCTTCTGGTAATGCATGTTCTTCTCCCTCTAGGCTCTAGCCACTCCCATGACTCGTCCCTTCAACATTCCCTATTTGTTCATATGCTTGTACCTGCCCCGAGATGAGAATTCTATCATGCCAAGTAATAGCAAATGAACTACTTGCACCTTAATTTGCTGTGCTTCGGGGATAGTATATATCAGGTTTATGTTTACTAGTTGCTGCATTGCATTTTACTTTTTATTAGGTTACGGGTCTTATGAATTTAACTTGCATGTTGTCTCGTCCAATAATTGATAATACCAGTACCTGACCATTTGGTTTCAAATTTCACTTGTTTTTATAGACTTAGCTATGTCATTTCAGCATTTAACATTTGTGCTTATTTTAATCGTTGTGACACCTAGTGAACCAATCATTGCCACACTATCTGAAGGCTTCATTAAGCTTTCGTATGTCCTTTTTCTTACACAATGGAGAAACCCTCTGCAATATCAAAACACCTTAACGTTGTTGAAATCAAGTGTAATGTGGTCGACGAGAGAATTCGTAATGTTTTGAAGTTCCTGTCTGCATTTAACATACTTAAGCTAGCTATAACACTTTTCATACTTTGTTAAATTAGCTTTCATTTGTGGGGAGGAAACTATGAAAGCAAGCAGTGAAGAATAAACTTCTGTACTATGTAGCAAGGACAGATCGACATGCCAAATAATTTTAGTCATGAAAAATCTTAACCACGTCTAGTGAGGCGCAAAAAAAAAAAAACAATGCTTTCATAGTCAAAGTGTGGCAGCGCGAGCTTCAGTAAAGCGATATTTTGACTCATAATGTAATCGGTATATTACCTTTGAACAAATGTCTAATCCTATAGTTCAAAGTAGCATGTTGATTACCTGTACACAGCAAGTTAAATGTCTGCAGTAAAGCGATATTTTGACTCATTATGCTGTGGAACAGGTGGTGCTAATCAATTGTATTTTTATAGCCTCAGTAGTTGTGAGCAGCTCAGCTTCACTTGCCCTTATGGGCTGAGTTATTTGGCACTAGGTTTGCGTGTGAATCCGGCACCAACTTATTTGCCATTTTTATAGACTTGCCTGGGATGTCTGTACAGTTTACACAGTACATAGCATCCAGTAAATGGAATTATCAATTAACAGCCACAAATGTCCGTATCAATTATAACCAAAGTGTGTGCCCAAATTCATATTTAGATGAGTTGCACTTGGTAAATTAAGTGGAACTCCTTCATACTTACTGAACTGTGCACTAGTATGTTCATTTTCATTGCAAGTAACTGAGATTTTTTACAATGCAGATACACTAGATTCTTACATCATCTTTTCATTTGTGTACAGGATTCGATTTGGGCGAGAACATCTAGGCTGTCCATCCCTACGGAAATCAGAAAATGCGTGGCTCAACCGTTTTATGCCATGATGCCGTGACGATGCTTCCATCTCTTCTTGGCGTGTGCATGCATGATATGCCGGTTCTACGTACTCAGATGAACGGTGTAAAATCCGTGTGTAGAGTCTAGAGCATCTGGCTAAACTTGGCTTTACCGTATCCTGTAATTACTGTTGCACCTCCGGTAGAGAAGTTAGAACTGTAGAATCTTCTGAAGACTGCTATTCTGTTGGGGTTTACTGACCAAGTGTCGTAGCGTGAGCTTCAGTTCGTGACATGCCCATTCTCAAACCTGATCTGAGATGACCATGGCGCCAGTGCTAAAGGAGAAGCAGAAAATGGGGGTTACCACCCTTACCGGGACTTTTTAGATACAAGTGCCATTCTTGCTGTCCCAGGATCCAATATTTAGCCAAATTCTACGCGATTTAATCAACTACTACTCCCTGCGGTTGATTTGTTCTTGTAAAAAAAAAAGAATTGTGACGAGCCTCTAATACTCACTTGATTCTAATATAATTGAACTTCTATGTTTTCTAAGTCAAACTTCTCTAAGTTTGATCGGGTTTATATGAAACTATATGAATATCTAGAACGACGAATCTATATTGTATGCAAATATATTGAACCAGGCATCTAATGAAACTCAATTTGTGTTATATAAGTTGTTATGTTTTTCCATAAACATGGCCAAAGTTGAAACGATTTAACTTGGGACAAACATAGTACTTCGATTATTTTGGAACCGAGTGAGTCGCGATATTGCTTCTTCTAACTCACTCATCGTTGAGGAATGGCCAAGTTGAATTAATCATTCATGCCGGTAGACCGAAGTGATGAGGAAATCATAATCCCTCCGTTTTTATATATAAGTCCACTATCTCACCTTTTAGATACCAAGAAAACAAATCCAGTAAATAAATAGAATGTCTAACTACGTGGAAAGTCTCTCGTGTTCCAGGTAAATTAAATTCGGTGCATGTGATGACTCTATCTATGGTTGGATGCAACGTTTGCATAAATGAGCACCACTGTACGAGGTAGAAATCCAATCAATTTATTTTGGAAAAAGATAGCGACTTTATAAAGAAGAAAAAACATATATATTTTTTCGAGAATAAAAAAACAAATATTGGAAAGTGGCCTTGTATACAAAAACAGAGGAAACATAGGGAGTAAGAGGGATTCTAGGGAAAATGAAAATGCACTTGACTCCATCATCAAAGGAAAAAGAAAAGACTTGTCTCCTCCCCGCACACCTTCTCTGTTCCCAATCCCCATCCATGGCGGCGCGCCGCCGGCGCTCCACCGTACCACGCCGCCGCTGCACCGTTTCCCTCTCGCTCTAGCTCCTCCGCATCGCCCTGCCCCTGCTCGGTCCGCCCAGCCGCACCCCCCTGCCCTGCTCGCGAACCGTTACAGAAACGAAAGCGCGACGCCGTCATCGGTGTCTTCGCGATCCGCGGCGGCGACTCAGTGAGGTGAGGCATCGAAGCCGCAAGGCAGCCATCTGTCCGTCCCATCTCATCCCCTTGCCTCCACCCTCGCGCCGTCTGACAGTTTCCTTGCCTCGCAGCGCGGACGACGCCCGCCACCTGTTCGACGGAATGCCTCCTGGGAAAAAGGACGAGGAGAGCGCGCCGCCGGCGAGAGGACCTGACCGCATAGGCGCCCTTCCCAACGACGTGCTCTACCACCTGCTCTCCTTCCTCCCAGTGGAGTCGGCCGTGCGTACGTGTGTGATCGCCCGACGGTGGCGCCACCTCTGGAGGTCCACCACAGGCTTGCGCATCTCTGGCGTTGGCGATGGTTTCGACTTCCGACACCTCCGTCGGTTCGTCGACCATCTTCTGATCCTGCGTGAGCGCACCGAGCTAGACACCGTTGAGATCAGAATTGATGACTATAACCCGGAAACCGACGATATCAACCACTATGTGAACCTTTGGATCCATTATGCCGTGATGTGCAAAGTCCGGGTGCTCAAACTTGATATCTTTGATGCTGAAATCACCCTGCCGCTTCTCTTTCGGCATCTGCGAACGCTAGACCTTCAGCATGGACGGCTACTAGAGACATTTTTTGATTTTGCTAACTGTCCGGCACTGGAGGATCTGAGGATGAGTCATAGCTACATCGGTTCTGATAGGATATCGTCACGTTCCCTGAAGCGATTGACCATCTCTGACTGCCAGTCCGTGTTGGAGGTCCATGTCTCTACTCCAGGCCTTATCTCTCTGGAACTAGTTCGCTTTGAGGGTATAAAACCTTTTCTTGAAAACATGGCATTTCTAGAGACTGCGTATGTGGATCTGGATGAAGGATGCGAAGATTTCTGTTTGAATCATGCATGGAAATTCCAAGCTACCGGTGTTTTCTGTGGAGCTAACGATAATGCATGTTCGAATTGTGTTCGTATGAAAGACGTTTGCAACAGCGATTGTCCGCTTCTCCGTGGTATCTCGAGTGCTAAACACCTCAAGTTGCTATCTGAAAGTGGAACGGTATGGCACTCGTCTTAAAATCCTTATGTTTTGCCTTTTTTTTGTGTTGCACTACCTGTTAAATATATCATTTATTAGGATGTAAGGATTTATCCTTTGCCGAGTTGTCAACCAAACTATGAAAGTCACACCAGCATTTTTTTTCCGAACCGAGAATGTTTGCTCTGAAAACTTGTAACACTAAAATAAATGTTTTGTAACTACCTATATTATTGTTCTGGGATCCCTGATCTTTTAAAAAGTCCCATAGCACAGCCATGTCCATTATCTACCTATATAGGCCTTAAGGTGCATATCTATATGGATTATTTTGATATTGGGTAGCTTTCTGTATAGCAATGTAACATTTACCGCTTGGCTGTTTTGTTCATGAGAGTCTTGAAAGTGTCACTATCTACATTGTTGTTGGAAATAGGCAATAAACGTATTACATACACACCAATACGGGTTCTCAGATCATCCCCTCAAATTCTCGATAATTGTTACTTGACTTGCTTGTTTCATATTTCTTTCCAGTTCATTTTCACAAGGGATTTGAAACACTGCCCGACATTTAGCAAGCTAAAGACTTTGTTGCTCAACGAATACTGGTGTGAGGCTCCTAATCTGGATCCACTAGCTTGTATTCTGAAAAATTCACCAGTTCTAGAGAAGCTCACTCTTCATCTTTTTTCAAAGGTATAAATCTTTTAATTGGACTTTTGCTGCAATGTTGAAGTTATTATCGATTATCCTTCTTGGGTAAATATTCTTTTCTTACTGTAGGGACCAAAGCATGAAGTGGAACTGAAAGGAAGCTGCAGTTCAATGGAGGAACCCTCTGCAATATCAAAGCACCTTAACATGGTTGAAATCAAGTGTAATGTGGTTGACGAGAGAGTTCATAATGTTTTGAAGTTCCTGTCTGCATTTAACATAAGTAAGCTAGCTAACACTTCTCATGCTACCTATATTGTTAAATTAACTTTCATATGTGGGGAGGAAACTACGAAAGCAAGCAGTGAAGAAGAAACTTCTGTATTATGTAGCAAGGACAGATAGAGATACCAAATGATTTTAGTCATGAAAATCTCAACCACGTCTGGTGAGGCGCGAAAATAACAATGTTACCTTAACAAAGCCTTTTGTCCCAAACAAGTTGGGGTAGGCTAGATATGAAACCCTGTCACGAGGACTTCTCAGGAGGTCACCCATCCTGGTACTACTCTCGCCCAAATGGGTTTCATATCCATGGGACTGGCTAGTTTTTACGTTGGCTCGCCAAGCCTATCACAACCCTTAGATATGAAACCTTTCATGAGGACTTTCCAGGAGGTCACCCACCCTAGTACTACTCTCGTGGGTTTCATATCCATGGGACTGGCTAGTTTTTACGTTGGCTCGCCAAGCCTATCACAACCCTCCTCCTTTATCCGGGCTTGGGACCGGCTATGCCTAGAAGACATAGGCGGAGTTGCGAAAATAACAATGTAATCAATATTATTACCTTTGAAGAAATGTCTAATCCTATAGTTCAAGGTAGCGATGCTATATCTTCACATGTTGATTACCTCTACACAGGAAGTCAAATGTGTCCAGTAAAACGATATTTTGACTCATTATGTTGTGGAACAGGTGGTGCTAATCAATAGTATTTTTTATAGGCTCGGTAGGTGTGAGCAGCTCAGCTTCACTTGCCCTTATGGACTGAATTATTTGGCACTAGGTTTGCGTGTGAATCTGGCACTAACTTATTTGCCATTTTTATAGACTTGCTTGGGATGTCTTTACAGTTTAAACAATACATAGCATCCAGTAAATGGCAGTATCAATTAACATCCAGAAATGTCAGTATCAATTATAACCAAAGTGTGTGCCCAAATTCATACTTGGATGAGTTGCACTTGGTAAATTAAGTGAATCTCCTTCCTACTTACCGAACTGTGCACTAGTATGTTCATTTTCATTGCAAGTAACTGAGATTTTTTTTCAATGCAGATACACTAGATTCTTACATCATCTTTTCATTTGTGTACAGGCTTCGATTTGGGCGAGAACATCTAGGCTGTCCATCCCAAGGCAAATCGGAAAATGCGACGCTCAAACGTTTTGCTTCCATCTCTTCTTGGCGTGGGCATGCATGTTATGCCAGTTCTACGTACTCAGATGAACGGTGTAAAATCCGTGTGTTAAGAGTCTCTAGAGCATCTGCCTAGACTTGGCTTTACCGTATCCCTGTAATTACTTTTGCACTTCGGGTAGAGAAGTTAGAACTGTAGAAGAATCTTCTGAAGACTGCTATTCTGTTGGGGTTTACTGACCAAGTGTGGTAGCGTGAGCGTCAGTTTGTGACATGCCCATTCTCAAACCTGATCTGGGATGACCATGACATGGCGCCAGTGCTAAAGGAGAAGCAGAAAAACCTTACCGGGACTTGTTTAGAACTTCTTGTTCCACATACAAGTGCCATTCTTATTGTCCGAGGAGCCAATATTTAGCCAAACTCTACGTGATTTAATCAATTACTACTCCCTGCGGTTGAATTGTTCCTGTAAAAAAAAAAAAAAGAATCGCGACCGCCTCTAATACTCACTCGATTCTAATATGACCGAATGTTTTTCTAAATCAAACTTCTCTAAGTTTGACCGGGTTTATATGGAAATATATGAATATCTAGAACGTCTGATTAAAAAAGTAACTTAATTGTCTCCTTACTTACTCGGCATTTAACTTGGGCAGGAGATCGACACGCACGTACGCTAATATTTTCTCTGATTTCTGATCCAGTTTCCTCCTATACGCATGACTTGACGACAACCCAACTCTCCGACTAGATATACACACAAGAGAAAGACTTTGAGCGCACAGACAAACGTAGATCAGGAAGGACAGCAGGCTTGACGTGAAAATGGGCCAGGCAACGTGTACGAGCATCCACATTTGAGCCAGGCACCTACCCTTCATGTTCCTACCTAGCACTAGCAGCCATCTAGCTCTGAGCTTTTCCAACTTTCCAAGCTTAACTCATCACCACAATGGCATGCAAGATTAATAATGCAAACTCAATGATCGATGGACTAGTGTAGATCACAAGATTAGACTGGTCGTCGTCCTCGCCGATTAGACGGATTAGCATGCATGGACTTTATATCTCAGGGCGCCGGCTTGACTTGTATCCTTGGCGATTAGATAGATTCAACGGCTAATACCCACTAACTCCACGAATGACAAATCAACTGGAGTGAGTAGTCTAGCTAGCTTGTAAGAAAAACAGGCCGAGGAAAACAAGTGTCCAGCTGAAAACCACATGATCAAATGTCTAGAACGTCATCTACTTGTGTTGACGTTTGAGAGAGTAATATAGTCAGTAATAGTGTCTTAGCAATGGCATGGCAACAAGTAACTCAAAAGAGTCCACAGTTCGCACTCTACAAAACTTGGCCACTAGATGAGTTCCTGTCCGAGTTGCCATATCTGGCTCCAACAGGGTGTGGCCTCCCAGATATCTCTCCTGCCTGCCTGCCGCCACCCACCGGAATCAAAATCAATGGCTCGGAACAGGGATGAAAACGGTAAGGAATATTTCCGACTTTTCCGCGGAAAAACGGAAACGGAATGGAAATACGGAAACGGAAATTTGCGGAACGGAAACGGAAGCGGAAACTTTTATGCGGAAACGGAAACGGAACAGCGTATTCCGGCGGAACGACTGCGGAAACGGAAATTCCGTTTCCGGTAATACGGAACTTTCCGTTTTTTTGTTACACGGTGATTTCAAAATCCAACAGGCACGAAAATTCTAATGAGAAAATTTAGGCACAACCTAAGAGCTGAATAAAAATGAAAAGAATGTGAAGCTGCCATGTTTATGACCTATGTATTCGCATATCATCTCTTCGTTGGTTCGTTCTTAGTTCTCCACTTCGGTGTTACACTAGGGATAGGGATGATAGTAGATATTTTTAATGTTGCACACCACCACATTATCTAATCAGGATATTTCCTTATGATTTTATTTCATCTTAGAAACTTGACAAATTTGTTGATTTGCTTGGCTTTACTTAATTAATTAAGGCATCTCTCGGTTCCGGTAAATATTTGTTTTCTGTTCCGTCTCCGTACCGTATTCGGTCTGTATCTGTTTCCGACAATATTTGTTTCCGTGGTTTCTGTATTTGTTTCTGCTTCCGCAAAATAATATAAAAACAAATGTGGCACCACTCAGTTCCGTCCGTATCCGCTCCGTTTTCATCCCTACCTCGGAAGCAGTCTGCTTGCGTCATTTGAGCTACCTCATCACATGCATCATCGATGCATGCCTGTTCACAAGCAAGCCAGGTGAGTGAGGTGTACCACACTTGTCCAGCTGTCCCACTTGGATTGGACGTACGACGTAATGCTACTCTGACACAGCAAGTACCTTGGATTGCTGCAATTTATCGACTCTTTCAATTTAACAGTTCGGATACATGTCGACACATGCACACTAAGCCAAGATCCGTCTCCACATCTTCTACTGGTCCTATAGAAAGAAATTTGGCCATATCATTGCTAAGAAACCATCTTTTCGCCAAGAGAAAGTTGCCAATAGGTCAAACAAGAATGCCAATGTAAATTAAGATCCTTTTTGGCTAAGGTCATTTATAGTTCCGGTTCGGCAACCACTTTTAGTCAAGTGATGTGTGCCATGTCGCTAGCATGTTATAATGGATCTTCTTTTGAGGGGTTATATAAGAAGTTAGTTAGAGAGAGTTCGAACAAAAGGTGCCACGTTCATTAGAGAATTTTCCAAAAAGAAAATATGTATAGATTTTCCATGGTTTTTAATATATTTTCATTTTATGCTGGTGTATATATGTAAATAATAGTCAAAAGTTACATCTTGAAGATTAGATCAGTGCCTAAACCATCATGACATACTTGTGGTGACAATCAACCAAGGCAAGGGAACAAGTAATCAAACATCACACCTCCACAGTCCACACTTAACCAAAGCTAGAAATCGGAAGAGAAGAACTAGCCACTTGATGAGTTCTTGTCAATTTGCCGTATCTGGGTCCAACAGGATGTGGCCTCCCAGATATCTCCTGCCGCCGCCGGTAAACCCTACAAATGAACGGTTTGGCAGTGACAAGATGTTTTGCCTCCGTACCAATCTACGTCAGTGAGCTAGCTCAGCACATGCATCATGCATGCATGCCAGGTGAGTGAGGTGTACCACACTACTTGAACTGTCCCACTTCCATGTCTTGCTAATCTTGATGTTATCTCTGCTAGAGGAATTGTGAGTTTGCGACATGAAGGATTGCAGGAATTTGTAGATACTCCTTCAGTACTAAAAGAGTGTCTCAACTTTATCTAAATTTGAATGTCTCTAGACGACGGAGGAAGTATTATTTTTCCCAGTATCAATCTATTGGTGATTTTCGAAACATACACTCACGATAATTTGAATGAATTTGCTTATATAGGAATTTCAGCATCCATGTCAATGTGCTTTTTTCCCCCACTCATTCACATAGGGCCACGACACTTTGCAGTTTTCGTGCATTTGATTTGAAGGAAAAGTTATTTCTTTCTGTCAAGAGTCAAGACAAAAATAAAGATATATAGTTGAAATAGAAACCGTAAATCCGTAATGTACATTAAAAGCGTGTTTGGTCGAGCTCGTTTAAGGTTCCGGTTTCATCTCCAGTTTTAGTCAAGCGATGCGTACCGCGCCACTAGCACATTACACGTGATCTTCTTTTGGGGAACTATACAAGAAGAAGTTAGTTGAAGAAAAGATAGTTTGAACAGAAGGCGCCACACTCATTGGAGCCTTGTTTGGCCAGGCTTGGTTGCGTTCCGGTTCTGACCCAATTTTTTTTAAGTGGAGTATACCACACTGTAGCATACTAAAATGGATCCTCTTTCAGCGAACTATATATATGAGAAGAGAAGAAGTAGTGGTAGTAGACTAGTAGTAGAAGAGATGTAAAAAGAAGTTGGAGAGAGTTCCAACAGAAGGCGCCATGCACATGAAGCCCTATTTGGTCAAGCTTAACGACTTCAATTTTTTTTAACTAAATCGGTTATTGTTGGCCACTAGTTATTTAGTATGTTACGTACTCACTTCGTCCGGAAAATGATATCACAAAAATGAATGTATCTAGCTCTATGCTTAAACCAGTTTGGTTACCTCTAGTGATGTGGCTGCCCAACATTGGATGAACTTAATTAGCTAGCAATTAGGGTACTAATTTATTCTCATAGATGGGTGAACATGGATAAAAAGATAGAAACATATATAAGTTTTTTTTCGAGACCACGCATACAAATAGATAGATTGGACTCTTGCTCGGAATAGACGAGTTGAGTGTGCCATATCACCTTTGCAGTGTTTGTGTTAGTCACATGCATGGTAGCCAGCTTAGGAGTAGGATTGCTCAGCAGGAGGAGCTACCAGCTTAGCTTAATAAGTTCATGGTATGCCCCACCAACAACACACTAGTACATCATTGTCTTCGTCTCAGCATGAATGATATAAACTTGTCATGCTGCACATAGTTAATTAGTCACATGCTAACCTGCTTAGGAGTAGGATTGTTCAGCAGGAGAAGCTACTAACTTAGCTTAGTTTAGAGCATGGCCCACAGCCAACCACACACTAAGATAGCATTGATATTCTTCACCTCTATATATAACTTGTCATGGCTATCTTGCTACGTACCATTAGTTCTACATCATCACTGTCATTGTAGACCAGTTATGGATCGGAACCACTTGCAAATGATCGACCTGTTAGTCGATATGATCTTTCTTCTTGAAAAAATTAACTCCTCGATATATGAACTTGTCATGGTTAAGTCCTCAGTTACATATATCATAATTCAATTATAAAATTAACTCTATATAAAACTATCGTTGCATGAAACTAGTCCTACATTGCACTGATTAATAAAATGCCAAATATAATAAATCATAGTTATCGATTTCTTCATAGAGTAAAAAAATGGAAAAATTATAATACTAAGAAGATGAAAATAATCCAAAAGATTCTTGGTCATAATAAAATTTCAACAAAATTATTTCTCATGAAAATAAATCCATGACGTATTAACATTAGTTTTGCAATTATCTTATAATTACAACACTAATAGATTAAAATTTCTTGCATATTTCCTTTTTTTGGATTAGTTATCTTTTCAATTTATATCAGATTTAAATATAATCATAATCTTACGTTACAAGTTTAATTTACAGCGGGTCGGATACTCCATTGTTTTAGATGCCATGTTCACTCATCATCTCTGTATTAATTTCTAGTCACTAAAAATATATTTATACTCTATTTTCATTGCGGCTATGTGGCATTTCTTGTAACTATTTTATACTAATCTTTTTTACTTATTTGTTGGTAATTCTTTATGCATGATATTACATGTTGCATTTCACTGTTATAATTCAATGAATTAACCAAAAAACATCATACTTTTAAATAATTTATTGTAGACTTCATTATACGATATAAGGTATACCATGAGGAAATACACACTAAATTTAATATTACGTGTTTAAAAAAATCAACGATACTCTTCAGGTTTTCTAGAGTAATTCGTATAGGTCCTTTTGTCGAACATATTACCATAAGCACAAACATATATAAGATAAATCTCATGCTCTATGCATTAATTTGAGTTAATTAGATCAATTTTGGTTATATGCATATTTTAGCGTCTATTTTGGTACCTATATCTTAGCACGCAACTATCTGGTCTAACAAGATAATATCATGATCGAGGTTTTAGAGTGCTTGATTGCATGCATTAGGTATAAGAAAAAATATCTAGATCATACGAGATGTCTACTCCTAAGTGGTTGCATTTCTTGTATGTTTCCTTTGATGGGCATATATGTCTTTCATGTTCTTAACAATCAGAGACATGACATGCATACTTTGTACTTTATAGTTACTTGCCACTTGTCAGCTCAGCTGACGTCATATGAGTCCTCCGTAGTTTGTAAAATACTGGTATTCTTGCAATATCTATGTATGTAGCTAGGTTTAATATGTATAATGCGATTATGCGAGTAACTATGCAATTGAATACAAAAAACTAGTTATTTGCAAAATCTGTGCTTAAGGCGCCAAATCCATCAAATGTACTCTAGATTGGGGTGAACAAGTGAGGAATATACCCACCATTTCAATGAAAACCACACAAATATAGAAAACTACAGAATTATAAACGTAATTAAGGAAAACAAAATTCGGGCAGTGCATTACATCACAATGATTAAGACATTTTTCTTGTTTCCAAAGATGCAGAAATTTCCATTTTCATTTTGTCTATATGTAGTCCATAGTGCCAATAGGAAAAATCCTATATTACTTATGCGTAGTTCAACCCAACTCAAATCTTCACCTAACCAGCCTTGCCCTTGTAAAACTCTGAACTTTGTTAATTCAAAGCTGGGCATTATTGCCTTTTATCTAAAAAAAACCTAGCCTTCCGATTGATCTCGCAGTCCCTGGGTCGTACACTTCCACCTGCCATGCCGTCTCACGCGGCTTCACCAACCAAGCGACCAGAGCGGGCCTCATTTCTTCGCGGGTGGCAATGTGCTGCTCGTTCTGATTACACATGGTCACTATGAGTTTTTTTTGCGCTGGTGGTCACTATGAGTTGACTATGCACCATTACACTTAGTCATCTTATCAAATAGCAAGTTGTCAAGTTTGTTGGTTTGCCTGTGTTTCTCTTCATAGTTCAATGAGTCTTGTCGTTCTGCCTAACATTATATTTGTATATGTGTCGTTTCCGGTAGTATCTGGCGCCGTGGTGTTTGGGGCGTACTAGCCTTGACAACGTGACCAAGGCACATGGGCAGTGGGGCCCTGTGCGAGAGTGATTTTCTCTTTGGTATTTTAGTCAATCAATTTTCTCTAGATCTTAGATTAATTTTGTATATATTCACTAATTCGCCAAACTCCCCTCCCCCCACCCACCCCCAACCCCTCCACTGAGCTTGCTCGTACTACTCGCAGTAATTTCCATCCTTGACCTCCCATTCGTCCTCCTCGACCCTCCCTTTAACTTGTAGTAACTTAATTGTCTAATCTTAAAACAGTAGCTTAATTATCTCCTGACTCGACATTTAACTTGGACGGGAGATCGACACGCACGCTAATATTTTCTCGGATCTCTGACCCAGTTTCCTCCTATAGGCATGACTTGACGACAACCCAACTCTCCCTAGACTAGATACACACACAAGAGAAAGACTTTGAACGTCACAACACAAGTAGACGGCAGACTTGACATGAAAAGCGGCCAGGCAACGTATACGAGCAGCCAGATTTGAGCCAGGCACTGGAGGGGCCAACCCCTAGCCTTCATGTTCCTACCTAGCAGCCAACTTTCCAAGCTTAACTCATCACCAGAATGGCATGCAAGATTAATCATGCAAACTCAATGAGATGGACTAGTGCCGATTAGACGGATTAGCATGCATGGACTTTAAATCTTCGGCGCCGGCTTGACTTGTATCCTTGGTGATTAGCCAGTTAGATGGATAGATTCCACGGCTAATACCCACTAACTCCACCCATGACAAATCATATGGAGTGAGTAGTCCAGCTTGCATGGGAAAACAGGCCGAGGAAAACAAGTGTCAAGCTGAAAACACATACATGATCAAATGTCTAGAACGTCATCTACTTGTGTTGACGTTTGAGGAAGTAATTTAGTCAGTAATAGTGTCTTAGCAATGGCAATGCAACAAGTAATCAAAATAGTCCACATTTCACACTCTACCAAGGCGAGGCAACAAGTACTAGTGCACAAGCTAGCAATCCAAACTTTGCCACTTGATGAGTTCCTGTCGAGTTGCCAATGCCATATCTGGGTCCAACATGGTGTGGCCTCCCAGATATCTCTCCTGCATGCCTGCCGCCGCCGGTGTACGAAAACACCATCACTTAAAATCAACGGCTCGGAAGCAGTCTGCTTGCGTCATTGAGCTAGCTCATCACATGCATCATCCATCCAAGCCTGTTCACAAGCCAGGTGAGTGAGGTGTACCACACTTGTCGAGCTGTCCCACTTGGACGTAATGCTAGTCTGACACAGCAAGTACTTTGGATTGAAGGATTTTGTCGACTCTTTCAATTTAACAGTTTTGATCTTTAGAAAATTTTCCATCGTTGAGATTTTGGTATATCATGTAAAATATTTGTGCTTTGGATTATTTGTGCTTACATTCATGCCACAATATCTGTTTCTTTTTTTATTTATGCATTGTGTTTTCATCCGTACGATTCAGATAGACCCCAAGAAAGTTCGGGATGGTTCGGATACATGTCGACACATGCACACTAAAGCCAAGATCTGGATCCACATCTTCTACTGGTCCTATAGAAAGAAATTTGGCCATATCATTGCTAAGAAACCATCTTTCCGCCAAGACAAAGTTACCGGTTTAATGCCAATGTAAATTAAGATCCTTTTTGGCTAAGCTCATTTATAGGTCCGGTTCTGCAGCCACTTTTAGTCAAAGTGAGGTGAACCTTGTCGCCAGCATCTTCTTTTGATGGGTAACATAAAAAGTTAGTTAAAGATAGTTCGAACAAAATGTGCCACGTTAATTAGGGCAAACACGTATTCTTAGATTTTCCATGGTTTTCAATATATTTTCATTTTATGCTGGTGTATACATGTAAATAATAGTCAAAACTCAAAAGTTGCGTCTTGGAGACTAGATCAGTGCCTGAAACATCATAACATACTAATGGTAAAACCCAACCAAGGCAAGGCAACAAGTAATCAAACATCACACCCTCCACAGTCCACACTGAACCAAAGCTAGAAATCTGAAGAGAAGAGCTCCGGCCAACTTGATGAGTTCTTGTCAATTTGCCATATCTGGGCCCAGGGCCCAACAGGATGTGGCCTCCCAGATATCTCCTGCCGCCGCCGGTAAACCCTACAAATGAACGGTTTGGCAGTGACAAACCGTTCATTTATGCCTCCGTACCAAGCACATGCATCATGTATGCCTGTTTAGATGCCAGGTGAGGTGTACCACACTACTTGAACTGTCCCACTTGGATGTCTTGCTAAACTTGATCCTCTCTCTGCTAGAGGAACTGCGAGTTTACGGCATGAAGCGCTTTGGATTGAAGGAATTTGTAGGTATCACTTTTGACAACATCAAAAATTTGGTGATTTCCGAAAGATGATACACCGCGATAATTTAAATAAATTTGCTTATGTAGGAATTTCATCATCCATGTCTATGTGCTTTTTTTTCCCTCATTCACATACGGCCGCGGCACTTTGCAGTTTTCATACATTTCATCTTAAAGAAAAAAATTATGTCTTTCTGTCAAGACAAAGATAAAGATAGTTGAAATAGAAACCGTAATGTACACTAAAACCTTGTTTGGTCTAGCTCGTTTAAGGTTCCGGTTTCATCTCCAGTTTTAGTCAAGCGATGTGTATCGCACCACTAGCATATTACGTGGGATCTTCTTTTCGGGAACTATACAAGAAGAAGTTAGTTAATGAAAAGAGAGTTCCAACAGAAGGCGCCACACTCATTGGAGACTTGTTTGGCCAGGCTTGGTTGCGTTCCAGTTCTGACCCAATTTTTTTGTAAGTGGAGTATGCCACACTGTCGCACACTGAAATGGATCTACTTTCAGCGAACTATATGAGAAGAGAAGAAGAAGTAGTGGTAGTAGAAGAAGAGATATATGAAGAAGTTAGAGAGAGTTCCAAGAGAAGGCGCCATGCACATGAAGCCATATTTGGTCAAGTTAAACGACTTCAGAAAAAATAATTAAGCCGGTTATAGTTGGCCACTAGTTATTTAGTATGTTACGTAAGTGCTTTGCCTAGCTAGCTATACGCTTAAACCAGTTTAGTTAACTCTAGTGATGTGGCTGTCAAACATTGGATAAATTAATTATCTAGCAAATAGGGTACTAAATAATTTATTCTCATAGATGTGTGAACATGGTAAAAAGATAGAAATATAAGGGGGTTTTCTCGAGACCACGCATATAGATAGATAGATGGATGGATAGATTGGACTCTTGCTCGGAAGAGACGAGTTGAGTGTGCCATATCGCTTTTGCAGTGTTTGTGTTAGTCACATGCATGCTAACCAGCTTAGGAGTATGATTGTTCAGCAGGAGGAGCTACTAACTTAGCTTTATAAGTTAGTGGCATGGCCCAGCAACAACACACACCAGTACAGCATTGTCTTCGTCTCAGCATGCATGATATAAACTTGTCATGCTGCACATAGTTAATTAGTCACATGCTAACTTAGCTTAGGAGTGGGATTGTTCAGCAGGAGAAGCTACTAACTTAGCTTAGTTTGGAGCATGGCCCACAGCCAACTACACATAGGCACCATTAATTTCCTTCGCCCCTATAAACTTTTCATGACTAATTAGCTACCATTAGTTGCACATCGTCGCTGTCATTGTTGATCAGCTCTCGATCGGAACCACTTGCAAATGATCGACATGTCAGTTGATCATCTTTCTTCTTGAAATGTATGTGTTGATGACTTGATATGTCCTATGGGGTCTTCAATTTGTATACGGTGGAACGTATGATTAGGCATGTATGTGTCTATTAGGCATTTTTCATCAAGACTTTATTGGCTCTTTTATAAGGGGTATTTTCATATATAAACATGCACGTTCGAATAAGATAGTTTGAATCGTGATAAACCTGTACCTTCAGCTATGGGGGGCGTCTCTCCCCACTCGCGACGCCCAAATCGTCCCATGCATCAAAAGGTTTTTTTTTTTGCAATTTGAAATGAGAGAAACCTAAATAACTGCTATAATTCAAAGTTCTAGTCACGCTCCGCCACAAATTCAAAGTTTCGGTGGCACTCGGCCTCAAGTTCAGAGTTTCGGCCACACTCGGGCATAAACTCAAAGTTTCGACCATCAAAATACGTCCAAAACATGCCTAACATACGCCGGGGAGCCGGCCCACGCGGTGTCGCTGATGCGGAAATAGTTATCTCTCGGTCACCCGGAAGATAACAAAACCAAAAAAAAAATGAAACAAGACTTGCACGTGTAAAAATGTGAGATCCCTCATCTTTACATGTGTGGGTCAGGTTACCTGCCACTATTGAGTTGGGTATGGTCAGTAAACATCTAGTCAGATCATCCGGATATCTGTGTAGCTAAGCTTTAGGTGTAGCCGTGTAGGCATGTCAAAAAAAAAAAAAAACTTTAGGGGTAGGCAATAGTGACACGGCGGCAAAAGCAATTTTTTTTGCCGTCAGAGTTAACTAGCCCTAGGCTGCAAAGGTGCTCTCGTTCAGACGATCGAGCAAGCAACTTCAAAGAAACCAGAAAAAAACCGGACCTCACGTCTAAGTAAACGAGCTAGCTAGGGAAGACGTGTCCAAGCAAAAATGGAAAAGGGTAAATGCGCCTGCTAGCGGCAGACACGTATTACTATTACTGTTACACGCAGCGCACTAGTATCCCAACAGCAACACCACCACAGGATCGATGTGTTCTTACTTCTTAGGTAGCCACTTCTATCCATGTACCAATATGGTATACTGGAGTGTGTTCCAAACTTCCAGTTATCGAGTTGCATCCAGATTCTAAAATGTGTGTGTTGGAATTTGGAAGTAAAACATTTACTACCTCCGATCCACAAAAATGTCGTAACAAATCAACTGATAACGTACAAGTCCATAGTAGAACCATGACACTTTTTGTGGACCGGGGGAGTAAGTAAAACACACACGTGCCATGAATCTGTAAAGTTTTTTGAAGAAACAGCAGCCTTCATTTGTGTTTTGCGAGGTACGGAAATAATAGTAAACCGAAAATTGCGGTGATTTCTGCAATAGTAGAAAACATAATAAAGAAATGAAAAATGGGAGAAGATTAAGATAAAGTAAGTACTAGCTATATACTCCCCAATCACACATTAGCCATTAGTCATTTTCTCCCCATTAGCAAAACGGGGAGCAAATTCAGTGTAGCCATTTTCTCCACCACATGTTGTTCAATGGGATACTCATTTTCCCCATGGATTAACCATTGTAGTGTAGCATTGTTTCTTAGATAGAGTGGTAGAAGTGAGAGCAACCATACATGGAGATACAACACGTATTCGATCTTACATGATTTGGTATATAATGGTCGAAGTATATACATAGTAGCCATTTAACTCAATATGAGGGCTATAAATTTATATATAGATCGAATCAACCAATTGCAGCAGAATAGTTACTTAATCACCAAGCAGAATAGTACTAATTAACACGCTGCTAGGCGCATGCATATGTTGCCGCTCGAATGCAGAGTAGCTCAGAGCTTGAGCGACAAGTCCATCTCCGCCGCCACCCCCTCCCCGCCGGCGGCCGTCGCGCCGCCAGTCCAGCCCATGCCCATGCCCCCCACCGGCGCCATCATCGTCGCCGGTGCCGCGGCGGATGAAGCAGGGTACGCCCAGAGCTCGCCGCCGCCGTCGAGCCAGTGGACGGGCCACGCCGGGGAGGAGGAGGAGGAGGGGGAGGGCGCGGACGGAGGAGCGGCGGGAAGGTCGCGGCTGCGCTTGGCGAGGGTGCGCTCGAGCTTGTGCGCGTTCTGGTGGCCGCCGAGCGCCTGCGAGCTGAGGAACTTGCGGTGGCAGTAGTTGCACGCGAACGCCTCCTGCCCGCCGCCGCCCTGCTGCTCGGCGGCAGCGACGGGGGACGACGCCTGGCGCCGGGAGCGGTGCGTCGTGGCGGTGGTGGTGTCGAGGCGGAGGTCCAGGCTGACGCCGTGCAGCAGCAGGTGCGGCGCCTCGCTCTCCATGGCCGGCCGCGCGCCGCTGCTGGGTTGAACCGGAGGATGTGGTGTGAACCGGTGGTGGCCGGCCGGAGTGGGACTTGCAGCTGGGAGAGTGAGTGTCGCGGCAGGCAGGCGCGTGTTTGGACTTTGGAGGGGGAAGGGTCGTCAATGGAGGAGATGGCTGGACGAGCGGTGGCGCGCGCCGGCCGGTATATAAAGGGAGAGGAACCGAGAAGGTTCCGACGGGCCGGGCAGGGCCTATGTCGGGCATGCTCCGCCCGGACCCGCGAACGTACTATCTACGGGGTACGATAATGTATTGTCTAGTTGCAGCTGCATGCCAAATGCAAATACAAGTACACAAAATTTAAGCTAGTCATCACCCATCTACCACTTCTCAGGAGCAATGGTGGAGAGGCTCCTCATCACGGCTTATTTACTAGTCGAAATACTGCAGTTACCGGATGTTGGTAATCACAATTTCTCGTACCCGGGTACAAAATTACGGATCGTTTGAAATTTGGACTAGAACTTTTCACCCAAACCAGGTTTTTTTTTTACTTTTTAAAGTTTGAAATTCACATTTTGTCTGAGAAGCTCGTCAGAGGATCAGCAATTTTCGGTAACCGTGTCCTACTTCACCCGATCATCGGCCTCGCGGTGTTTTGTTGTCAATCCCGGGGCTCGAGCTCGTGGACGCCTGGGCGGCGGCTCTGGAAGGTGGACTGCGCGGGTGTCCGCGACGAGCGATGTGGCGGTGGTGATGGCCTTCTCTTTGGCAGTTACCGGATTTTTCACACACGACATTTGGCAGGACCGAATAGAAACCCAAATTTGGCGTTCGTGCGGCAGGACTGAACCCGGCCGAGGTACTGAGCCAATGTTGGGCTTGTACATCCAAGATGCAGAAGCCAACCAAATGAGATAGGCTCGCCCCGTAAATATATATATACTCGGTAATATTTGTCGCGAGCTAGACTAGTTTCTGTCCTAGTACAGTGTACCATCCACGACAATTAAATCCAACCAGAGGTAGTATATATATATATCCAGCATAATGTGCAATCGCATGAACGAGTAAGAAATAGAAGATCACATAAAAGACATGCATCACAAAGGAGTACGTACATGGATTGCTTGGATGGTTAGTGAATGTGAAAGAGCTACACACCGTCCAAGCTATATATGAGATGAGAGATTCCAGTTTCAAGCGTTAGAAGGACAACAAGTGAATTTTTTTACGAAAAGGCAGCATAGCCTGCTTTTCTTATTGCTTTAGATGGGGAGAACGCGTACAAGAAGTACAAAGCCAGGAGGCCAAAGAACGAAAACGAAAACTAAACAAAAAAGAAAGGTCTGGAGATTTTCTCCAGCGCCCCAAAAAAACAGGGAAGAAAGGCACTAGTCCGGCTCTCTTGGACGCAACAGGAGGTCCCCAGCACTTGGACGTCGAGCCTCCTTCCACGTCCTTGCTTCCTCGATGATCTTCCCATGAATTTGCCTAAGGGGAGAGGCATCATTTCTGAATATCCTGGCGTTTCTTTCCTTCCAGAGCATCCACCAGGTGAGATGGATCAGAGCAGTCCATTGCTTCTGCTGTTGCTTTCCTCCCCTGAGCATCTCTCGCGATGACAGCACCCAGTTCCCAAGGGACAGGGTAGCTGTAGTGGGCACCAGCGTCTGAGGCAGCCGCGCAGTGGTGGTGATCATCTTCCAAAGCCTGATGGCCACCGGGCAGGTGGCGAGCAGGTGTATCGCCGTCTCCGGCTCGCTGAGGCATAGCACGCAAGCAGCGTTATGCGGCCACCCTTTCTTGCTCAAGCAGTCTGCAGTGTGACACTTTCCCAAAATTGCCAGCCAAGAGAACACACGGCACTTCAGTGGGACATTGCTCTTCCAGATGATACTGCGGAAGCAGAAGCGGATCCCACCTTCAAATTGCAGCGCATATGCAGACGCACAGGAGTATGTTCCATCCGTCGTGAGCTTCCAAGTGACAGTGTCCTGTGTGCCTGGCGTAAGCTCAACTTATTCGACCAGCTCCCAAATGCTGAGGTATTTCGTCAGGGCCTCCACCGTCATGTTCGCCTTGAAGTGTCTGGTCCATTTTCGATCTTGTAGAGCCTGACTCACAGTGATGTTCCTCTTCGTGCAAAGCTTGAAGAGATTTGGGGCCGCGTCAGTTAGGCTCTGTCCATTAAGCCATGGGTCGTACCAAAACCTGATCATGTTGCCGTCCCCTAGCTCGAACCTGACAGCAGCATTGAACAGCGCACGAGCTTTGTTGTCAGTCAGCAGCGGCAGGTGACTCCATGGCTTATTTGCGTCTTTCCAACTCTGCCAGATCCAGCGCACACGCATGGCCGTGCCCTTGGCTTGAAGGTCAGTGATCCCAAGCCCCCCATATTCCAGCGGTCTGCAGACCAAGCCCCACTTCACAAGGCAGTGCCCACCCTTGGCAATCTCGTCGTCACTCCAAAGGAAGCCGCGGCGAAGCTTATCGATGGCCTTGGTGAGCCAAATTGGGGGATCGATCACAACAAGTGAATTTTCCAGCGGTGTATTTTTGTCTTATGGAGACTCTAGTTGGCCTGGCAGGATATGTAGATTCCACTTTCAAAGACAACAAGTGAATTTTCCAGCGGTGTATTTTTGTCTTATGGAGACTCTAGTTGGCCTGGCAGGATATGTAGCTAGATTCCACTTTCAAAGACAACAATTGAATTTTCCAGCGGTTTCTTTGTCGACAATCTTTGAGCTTCCTGGAGACTCTAGTTGGGCAGGATAGATGCATCGAGTGTTAGGGTGTACGGTACGGGGTGTCTGGACCTATGTAGCCAAGCGACAAGGGGTGCGCGTGTACTTAACAAAAGTAACTTGGCACGAACTAGACTGAAGATATGCATGTGAATGTTAGCCACCCATCAAGCACATGCATCTGCATGCACAGCCGGATCGACGGATGTCCCAGATAGATACCAGGACATGCGTGGGCCTATCCCTGGCGTGCACTTCACTGAGAAAACTACACCATCGATTTGCAACATGCTGGAGCTAGCTGCTGCAGGTTGGTACGTGGACAGGAAATTGTGCAGGCCCCGCGATCTGGCGCAATGCCGCGCCAAAGTCAAATGTGTTCGTCATCAGTGTGTTCCTCTCCTGGCTGCCCCTCATGCCCGCTGGATGAAGATTTCAATCATCAAATGTGTTCCTCTCCTGGCTGCCCCTCATGTCCGCTGGATGAAATTTTCAATCATGTACTCCTCCGTTGTGACCGTGCTACCGAGCTCTGGGACACTCTTTTAGTGTCCAATGTCCCCTCTTCGATGCCTGATGTCGAGGAAATTTGGAGCCCCCACCCCTCCTCCTACACGCGAGCTACTATTATCACTGCTGTCCAATGGAACATTTGGAAGCGCTGAAACAACATTATGTTCAACCAGATTGACGATCCTCTTGGAGTTGTGGTTCACTGCTGCACTGACGATGTCTGGCTCTGGTCAAATCGTTGTGGCTCTATTGTTGCTAAGAATTCGCTCGTTGAGTGGTGTGCCACCTTAGACCCCCCACCACTACGGGACGCGCGCTCTGTGCCGACGGTATTTTACCGTCGGCACAGCTACCTTACCCGTCGGCACAGGGCTATGCCGACGGTAACCGTCGGCACAGGGTCGTCGGCGTAGGTGCCCGTAGGCACAGCCTAAAAACCGTCGGTATAGGTCGAACCGTCGGCATAGTCTGTGCCGACGGTTTTACCGTCGGCATAGAGCCGTCGGCATATGTTTTTAAAATTATTTTTTCCAAAAATATTATTTTTTTAAATAATTAATTTTTTTATTTTGTAGGCTGTGCCGACGGTAAAACCGTCGGCATAGGTTTCCAAAATTATTTTTTCCAAATTTTTTTTTATTTTAAAATTTTTTTTCGATTTTTTTTTTCGAAATTTCCTAATTAGCCACACACATTATCTCTAATTACATATTACACACAATCTAAGGTCAAAGTACTTACCGCGGTCAAACTTCCCGTTCGGTCACCCATCCTCAAATTGCTCCAGCCCAAGCACGCTTAACTTTTGAGTTCCTTCCAAATTAGCTTCCAAATGAGATGTTAGAACTTACTGATATTAGTATCTTATTAACCATATTAACCCCTGGGTCATGATGTTACACTTTTTATTATTTAAATTTTGAAAATTTAGTTGAATATATAACAATGATTATGTAATAATAATATTTGAAAACTCATATCTTTAAATCATATTTTCAACCATATTCTCCTTTTTACATTAAATATGGAATAATTCATATCTTTAAATCCGTAAATCAAAATTTAACAAATAAAATGTCTAAATCGATTAGAAAAATGAGAGGAATCCAAATATGACATCCATATCATCTTTTTATCATGCATATAACTTTTTGCAACATATTTTAGAAAAAACAATTCCGAAAGTAATTGAATTTTATGTGAAAAAATAGTCAAAAAATGAAATCCTTTGGCATGGACTACTTTTATGTGTACTAGTTGCTACCATAAATTATAAAGTTGAGTTTTGACAAAGTTTACAAAAAACTTTTTCACAAAAAGGTCAATCATCTATAAACATGTATTAGTTTTGGGTCAAATAACCAAGTTATGATCATTCTCGTGCCATAGTTTGCGATAATGTGCCATATTTGACACATAGGTGTATCTTGCTATGACAAACAATGTTGCAGAACTGAGGTTTTTCAAATTAGTTATATAAATATCATTTTTCATTTTTTTAATTGTCAAAAATGACATTTTTGTGAAGCAAATACAAAAATATGGTGAAAAATGGCACACATCCAATTATCACACAGAGTAGACCATATTGTATGGACAATCCAGCAATATTAGGAATTTTCTCGGTTTTTATCTAATTTCGCCTATTTAAATAACTTTATGCCTATTTTCCGAAAGTAATTGAATTTTGAACTACAAGTGTGTGATAGTTTGCTCTAAAATTTTAACAAAATTCATTTTAAGATACACCAGTAGTGGTTATATCACAGAACCGTTGATAGTTTTGAAAAATGCAACCCCTTTTAATGAATAGGCACGGTGGTCATTTTGACCGTTTTTTCAACAAAATAAAAGAAAGTGAAAAAATAGCCAAAAAATGAAATCCTTTGGCATGGAGTACCTTTATGTGTACTAGTTGCTAGGATAAATGATAAACTTGAATTTTGACAAAGTTTACAAAAAATTTCTTCACAAAAAGGTCAATCATCTATAACATGTATAAGTTTCAAGTCAAATGACCAAATTATGGTCATCTCCGTGCCATAGTTTGTGATAATATGTCCATATTTGACACATAGGTGTATCTTGGTACGACAAAAAATGTTGCGGAACTAAGGTTTTTCAAATTAGTTTTATAAATATCATTTTTTATTTTTTTTATTGTCAAAAATGACATTTTTTGTGAAGCAAGTACAAAAAATATGGTGGAAAATGGCACACATCCAATTATCACACAAAGTAGACCATATTGTATGGACAATCCAGCAATATTAGGAATTTTCTCGGTTTTTATCTAATTTCGCCTATTTAAATAACTTTATGCCTATTTTCCGAAAGTAATTGAATTTTGAACTACAAGTGTATGATAGTTTGCTCTAAAATTTTAACAAAATTCATTTTAAGATACACCAGTAGTGGTTATATCACAGAACCGTTGATAGTTTTGAAAAATGCAACCCCTTTTAATGAATAGGCACGGTGGTCATTTTGACCGTTTTTTCAACAAAATAAAAGAAAGTGAAAAAATAGCCAAAAAATCAAATCCTTTGGCATGGAGTACCTTTATGTGTACTAGTTACTAGGATAAATGATAAACTTGAGTTTTGATAAAGTTTACAAAAAACTTCTTCACAAAAAGGTCAATCATCTATAAACATGTATAAGTTTCGAGTCAAATGACCAAGTTATGATCATCTCTGTGCCATAGTTTGTGATAATGTGCCCATATTTGACACATAGGTGTGTCTTTCCATGGTAAACATTGTTGCCAAAAATAATTTTTAAAATATTATTATAAATATCATTTTTCATTTTTTAGGTGCCAAAAATGACTTTTTTATTAAGCAAGTACCAAAAACATGTTGCAAAAAGTCATATACATGATGAAAAAGATGATATGGATGTTATATTTGGATTCCTCTCATTTTTCTAATCGATTTAGACATTTTATTTGTTAAATTTCGATTTACGGATTTAAAGATATGAATTTTTCCATATTAAATAAAAAAAGAAAAAAAAACATAGCTATGCCGACGGTTTTTTACCGTCGGCATAGGTTTCCAAAATTATTTTTTCCAAAATTTTATTTTAATTTTATTTTATTATTTTTAGGCTATGCCGACGGCTTTTCCAAAATTATTTTTTGAAAAAAAAAATTTAATTTTTTTTTCATATTAGATGAAAAATAGGAAAAAAAAACATAGCTGTGCCGACGGTTTTACCGTCGGCACAGCCTTGCGTCAAATCTATGCCGACGGCTTTACCTATGCCGACGGCCAGGGCGACGGGACGGCCTCGTCGGACTTGTGCCGACGGCCCCGACAAAAAACCGTCGGCACAGGCCAGCCGTCCCGTAGTGCACCCCCGATAAACCATGATGTAATTTTAGCTTCGCCGAGCCCTCCCCCCTCTCTCTTGCCTCTTTCTCCTTGTAAAAACTATTCCTTTGTGATATGATATAAAGAAAAATCAGGCTGGCTTTGGCCCGCTGTTATTATAGTAAAAAAGCCAGATCTAAAGCCATCGAGACTGAATTCTACTATGTCCATGAGGATCACAAGCAAGTATTGTGTTGATGGCGTCGGATCCCAAGTGGAAAATGTAAGTTTTCTTGCTTATTTTTTTCTTGTTTTCTTCACTTATTGCAAATGGTAAGTGATTTTTCTGTTTGCTAGATGGAACCAGTAACTATTTTGTACTATCAACTCGAAAGAATGTCATTTAGACTGGCCCATTAATTTTTGGAGCATCTTGAAGGCTCAAGAAAACGATAAGGAAGAAAATGAAAGGGGGAAGGGCAAATCCGGTTACAAGTAGATCCACCAAGCCCAACACATGGGGTGATCTATTCATTCTCGAACCTTTGATGCATTTGTGATGAATTCTCTATGCATTTGTGATGCATTTGTGTGACAAACTCTACATGCATGTGTTTGCACTTTTTGGGGGAGTTTTGATACGGGAGTGTGGTTGCGGGAGACAACTCTAGCGGTTATCCGTCTACGGACGTGTTCACGGACGTACGCGGCTTTCTAGTGGTGCCACGCCCCACTAGATAAGAATTAGCCATCCATTTTTCTGCTCGTGATTCGTGCATTGAGAAGTGCGTAGTAGCATGCATGTATTGAATAGGTATTTGGTCCCACTAGCATTAATAACAGCCAGTCAATCCGTGAACTCGTTGTCCTAGGCAGCCCATGCATACTTTTTAGTTCATTCTAAAAATTGTATCGTCCGTATCTTTTGAACCGAGTGTCCAATTTTTGATATGTTTTGATATTTGAGTTACTGACGACGAGATCTTCAAAATAAGATTAATATTGGACATATTTTGATTTTTTTTAATTTTCGACTGTGAAAATGAATTGAAATTTCAATAATTAATTTATCAAAATCGACTTATCATTCTGAAATGATATTCGTACGAGTATAATAGGGATTTCATGAATACTTCATTGTGCTTTCATGCGAGACCACAAAAATTTCAAAACATTTTCATAACATCAACATGCACCGAAAAATTATAAGAAATAGATTAGAAAATGAAATTTGAATCATTTATTAAAATATATTTTGGGGTAATCCATTGAAAACATATTTTGAATTAATTAATAAATATTATTTTCTGGTAAAAATATATTATTTATACGTTACAATATGTATGAATTACATAGCTACATATACGTATCCGGCCACACCCGGCCGGCCGCACGTGGCAACAGCTGAAGAACCCGGTAAGGCGCGGCTCCGCTAGAATTCACTATCCGGTTCACGGACATATAGAGCGTCAAATTAGTCCAATCTCGTTGGAGATTCTCTAAAATCACCCTTTGTACTCCCCATAGCACGTTAAGGGTTAGCGAAGACTCGATGGGGTCCATACGTCTAAGGGCCCGCTTGGATTGGGGTAGGAAATTACGGCCCGAAAATTTCAACCCTGCTCGCGCCAGATTTTTTGTGTGACCTTCGTTGCTCCATGAGAAATTCATGTTGTATTGCCTAATATCCAGTGATCCAATCGGGGCGAGTTTACGGAGAATGGAACAAAGAGGATGGTTGATGATTTTGGGCCGACGTATCTTCGTCTCTATATACTAGCGGCTCGAAACAATCACATAACAACCATGACTCAACAACCCACTCACTAATCAACCATTAACTCAACAGTACTCCGTCCGATCCATACTTAACTATATGCATTCGTATCTAGACAAAGTTAAATCCATTAATATGAATCGGAAGGAGTATTTACATCTGCAACTCGCAGCTCCCTCTCTTTCTCTCTCACGCAACTCTCTCAAGAACACAACACGCGCACTCACATACACCGAGGAAGAAACCAGCTGCTAGCTAGCTTTGCCGAGAGGCTCTGCTTCTTGGTGAACATATTGGCCACATTATTTTTCTCTGTTTCTCATTAATTAAACTCAACTGATTACAATGGTATTTAAAAAGAAAACACACGGCCGATCGAGCCACACACATCGGCCTGATGATCCTAAACTCACGCACACGTTCTCAGCTCATGCCGCAGCAACTCTGGTGGACCTAACTCAACTCTGTTAGGTCCTCGATCCCTCAGCTGCATGCATGCACTAGCTAGTTAACAGCCTACATAAAACATGATCCAAATCCTATGCACTTAACACTAACAACAAGATTAGTTCCAAAAGATTTGGTTCCCATCCACTGTCTCCTCGGACCGCAGCTGAGCTGGAAGATGAGTGCAAGGAGCTCGTCCTAAGGGCATCTCCAGCCGTCCTGCCCCCCGGGTCCAAAACGGCGCTATTTTTGGACTGCCGCGGCGCGGAACGGCGCGAAACTGGATCCTGGGGGGGCGCGTTTACCAGTCGTGTCCAGACCCAAGTATCGGCCCAAAAAATTCAAAAAATGGCGCAAAGAAGGCGAGTTCATTCATATTGGCGCAAACCCGCCGAGATTACATTGCAGAAATTTAAACTAAAACTAGACTAGTTGAGGCCCAGGCTCGCACGGATCGCCTGGCTGTAGTCGTCGTCGTCGTCGGAGCCGTCCTCGCCGCCGGGGGCCTGCTCGGGCCTTGGCCGTCGTCGCCGCCGTGCTGCAGCTTGCTCAGCAGCAGGGCCTGCTGTAAGGCGTCGTCGTCCTCCTCGTCGCTCGGGTCGAGCTTGTAGTACTCGATCTCCGGCGCCATGGGAGGAGGCGGGATGCGGCTGCGGCGGCCCGCATTGGCCACGGCGGCCCGTGGGCGCTCCTGGCGCTGGCGCTCCTCCTCGCGCTTGCGCTCCACCTCGGCGAGCGCCTGGCGCTGGCGTTCCACCTCGGCCGCCGTGAACTGGCGGAGGCTCCAGTCGGCGGCGAATTCGTCCGTCGCCGGCTGGATGGTGTTGAAGGAGGCCTCCTCCGCCTCCTTCTGGCCGGGCCACTCCTCCTCCTCAGGCTCCTGCTTGGGCTCCTTCTTGGCCTTGACGAGGCGCCGGAGGAAGGAGCGAGGAGGCGACGCCGCGCGGCGCTGGGAGGAGCCGATGCGCAGGGCGCTGCTGCGCACGGGGGCAGGGTGCCCGGAGTTGAGGGAGGGAGGCGTCACGGAGGGGGGGCGTACCGGGAAGAAGTTCGCGCGCCGGAGGAGGAGGAGGTGCCCGACGACGAGGTCGCCACGCCCACCGCCGCGGGGTCCAGGTCGACCTTCGTGGCGGCATCTCCAGGCGAGGCTCGTTCCCGCCGGCGATGTACTCCATCACATTCTCGAGGCTGCGCCCCTCGCCGCCCCACCACCGCTTGCGCCCGAGGCGGTTGTGGCGGCCCTCCACGGGGCCGTTGTTGCCGCGGTCATTGAGGTCCTGTTCGCGGCGGCGCTGGAAGTACGCCGTCCAGAAGGCGGAGTTGCCCTCCGCCCTCCAGCGCCGCTCCGCGGCCTGCTCCGCCGTCAGGCCCGCGCGGACTTCGTCGATGGCGCTCTCGAACTCGGCGCCTACAGGGACGGGAGGCACGGGGATGCCACCCGCGCTGATCGCCCAGGCTGCCTGGCCGCCGGAGGCGCCGGGGACGCGCACGTCCGGCGGGCACGGGTACCCGCACCGGTACAGGGCCCATGCCTCGTGCTTGCGGAGGCTGCGGCGGGGAAAGCCGTTAGCGGCGGCGCCGTCGTCGGCCATTGTCGAGGGGACGGCGAGAGGGAGGCAGAGAGTAGCGGCGGCGAGAGGGAGGCGAGAGCTGGTGGGGAGGGGACGGCGAGGGGCGGGGGATTTTATAGCTCGGCGGCCAGCGAAGGGGCGGTGGCGCGCCATTACTGCGCCGCGTGGCCGTCGCGTGGCTCCGATTGGACGTCCGCCGGTCACCGCCATTACTCCGGCAGCGTTTGACGGGCGTGCTCACTGGCCGCTGGCCACGCCATTAACGGCACAGCCTTTGACCGGCGCGGGAGCCGAGAGGATGAGGGCGCGCCCGATCACGGGCGGTTCTGTTCCGCGCCATTTTCTCCCGCGTCGCTGACAGCGCTGGCCCACGTCGTCTTTCCCGCCATTTCGCCCCCCCAGGCCGAACCCAGTGGGCTGGGTTTCGCCTGGGTGCGCCGGCGCTATTTTCCGCCGAAACGGCGCTAAGTGGGCTTCTGGGGGGCCGAGTGGTGTGAAAACGGCGCTATTTGGCCGGCGCGGCGCCAAAATGGCCTTCTGGGGGCTTTTGGGGGACGGCTAGAGATGCCCTGAACCTCCGGCCGCTCGCCTGCATGCGCTTCACCCGTCCAAACACTAGTAGAAACGGAGGCATTGGTGCGCCCCTTTAGTACCGGTTGCAACCAAAAACGGTACTAAAGGTGGCATTAGCACCGGTTGTGCTTGTGCCCAGCTAGGCGAGGACCTTTAGTCCCGGCTTGTAAGACAAACCGGGACTAACGTTTCCTGCTTTTAATCTTTAACCGGGACTAAAGATTAAAAGCAGAAAACTTTGTGCTTGTGCGCCAGCAAGGTCCCCGCGGCGAGGACCTTTAGTCCCGGTTTGTATTACAAACCGGGACTAAAGGTCCTGCCTATATCTTCCACCTCCAGCTCCATTTTGAAGCAACTCGACCCCAACTCCATTTTTCCTCTCTCCCAAGCTCTCCCAAGCTCTAGTTCACCCATTTTTTCTCCAACATTTGTCAAGATTGGTGGCACCCTATACAAGGGTTAGCAACTTCTTCATCTTCTCTTCCGGCATTTCAAGTTTAGCTCATTTTCGTGCAAGTTTAGCAAGTTTGATTTTGGTTGTGCTTGCAAGGTGTTTGATGAAATGCTAAGTTAGGGATTTCATTTGTTTTATATGCATTTTGAGCTCAAATTGAAGTATAATTTGTGGTTTTATATAGTGTCGTCCCGTCCCCTGATCCTCACCGCCGTCGATCGCCCGCGCCGCTCCGTCGCCGACACCACCTCGGTGAGCCTCTTTTTTATCTTTTATTTTAAAAATTGTTAGTTATATGATTTAAATGCATAATTATTTCTTGTATAATTTTCTTATGTTTTTTTTATATGTATAGTGTCATGGTTTTGATATCCGTCCCCGTCGGCCCTCGTCCGGTCTATGATTCGGATGTGGTATATTTTTTAACTATTTATTTTGTTTCGTGTTTATAACAATCATGCCGACCAACTTGACGTAGATATATTTTTATTTAGGAGGTAGTTGAACCGGAAATTCCGGCCGACCCTATTGTCGAGTATTTTAAAAAAGAAAACGACGATTTGAGAGCAAAATTGAAGATAAGTGAAGATCTTCGTCTCCAATGCCTAGAAGAGAAGATGGAATTGGACTTGAAGATTGCCGACATCGTTGATGCTCACGGGGTCGAGCTTGCCGACGTCGTCGCTCTACGAGAGGAAGATGGATGCAATGCGCGCAAGCTTAAAAAGATTAGAAAATATGCCATTAGTCAAGAGGCTTGGTATCATTATGCTGTTGGTTCAATAGTTACCTTGGTTGCGATTCTGATCGCATTTGTTGTTGGATTTAAATTCTTTAGATAGTTGTATGTTGATGTATGTTTCGTGAGAACTATGTATTACATTTGGGCACTACTCTACTTTGTTTTAATGTGATGAACTTGTATAATTAATTTGGTCACGTATCTCTATTCATTATTTAGCTGGTGTAATGGTTTTTGATGTATTTATGTAATGCAGATGAGCCGAGAATGGATGTACGGTGATCGACGCTGTCCCGAGTTCATTGATGGCATGCATCGTTTTCTCGATGTGGTTAAGTTAAACAAGCTGAAGAATGGTTTTATGATTTGTCCATGTGATGAATGTCGGAATAAGGAATTACCCGAGCGTAAGAACCATACACTCCCACTTGTTGCGACAAGGCTTCATGCCCAATTATTTTTGTTGGACCAAGCACGGAGAAAGAGGGGTTATAATGGAAAACCCTGAAGAAGAGGATGATGACAACTATCCTGTGTTCTCTGAACACGGTGATACTACAATGGGGGAAGACGAAGAGCTGAGGTCATTGTTGATCAGTCCGATGATGATGATCTTCGTCAGGTCATTCGTGATGAACAGATGAACTGCGTAACTGAAAACGAGTGGTCGAAGTTGGAGCGCATGTTAGAGGATCACAAAAAAGTTGTACCCAAATTGTGAAGATGGCCAGAAAAAGCTAGGTACCACCCTGGAATTGCTGCAGTGGAAGGCAAAGAATGGAATATCTGACAAGGCATTTCAAGAGTTGCTACAAATATTTAAGAAGATCTTCCAGGAATAATGAATGCCCACATACGTACGAAGCAAAGAAGATTGTCTGCCCTCTAGGATTAGAGGTGCAGAAGATACATGCATGCATCAATGACTGCATCCTCTACCGCGGTGAGAAGTACGAGAATTTGAATGCATGCCCGATATGCGGTGCATTGCGGTATAAGATCGCGCGAGATGACCCAGGTGATGTTGAGGGCGAGCCGAGCCCCAGGAAGAGGGTTCCCGCGAAGGTGATGTGGTATGCTCCTATAATACCACGGTTGAAACGTTTGTTCCGAAACAAAGAGCATGCCAAGTTGTTGCGATGGCACAAAGAAGACCGTAAGGAAGACGAGATGCTGAGACACCCCGCTGATGGGTCTCAGTGGAGAAACATCGACAGTGCGTTTGGGGATTTTGCAGCTGACGCAAGGAACTTAAGGTTTGGTCTAAGTACAGATGGCTTGAATCCGTTTGGGGAGCAGAGCAGCAGTCATAGCACCTGGCCCGTGACTCTATGTATCTATAACCTTCCCCTTGGTTGTGCATGAAGCAAAAGTATATTATGATGCCAGTGCTTATCCAAGGACCGAAGCAACCCGGCAACGACATTGATGTGTATCTGAGGCCATTAGTTGACGAACTTTTACAGTTGTGGTCTGACGAAGGTGTACGTGTGTGGGATGAGTACAAACAGAGGAATTTCCTACGAGCGTTGCTGTTTGTAACCATCAATGATTGGCCTGCTCTTAGTAACATTTCAGGACAGTCGAACAAGGGATACAATGCATGCACGCACTGTTTAGATAAGACTGACAGTGCATATATAGGTAACAAGATGTGTACATGGTCATCGTCGTTTCTTCCAAACAGGCATCACGTAAGAAACAGGCAAGCACTTCAAAGGTGAGCAGATATCCGACGAAGCCTACACGCCGTGATGGTGATGTTATATATGGCATGGTCAAGGATTTGGAAGTAATATTTGGAAAGGGTCCTGGCAGTCTAAATGTTCCGAAAGACGCTAACAAGCGCGTACCCTTGTGGAAAAAGAAATCTATATTTTGGGATTTACCCTATTGGAAATCCTAGAGGTTCGCTCTGCAATCGACGTGATGCACGTGACGAAAAATCTTTGCGTGAACCTGCTAAACTTCTTAGGCGTGTATGGGAAGACGAAAGATACATCGGATGCACGGCAGGACCAGCAAAGTACGCACCACGAAGAGACAACCTGAATCAGAGAAGTATCAAGGTACTTCCAGCTACGCTCTTACCAAAGAAGAGAAGGAGATCTTTTTTCAAGTCCTGAGCAGTATCAAGGTCCCGTCTGGCTACTCGTCGAATATAAAGGGAATAATAAACATGGCAGAGAAAAAGTTCCAAAACCTGAAGTCTCATGACTGCCACGTGATTATGACACAATTACTTCCGGTTGCATTGAGGGGGCTTCTACCGGAAAACGTTCGAGTACCCATTGTGAAGCTATGTGCATTCCTGAATGCAATTTCTCAGAAGGTAATCGATCCAGCAACTCTACCAAGTTTACAGACGGGTGTGGTCCAATGTCTTGTCAGCTTTGAGTTGGTGTTTCCACCGCCTTCTTCAATATTATGACGCACCTCATAGTTCACCTAGTCGAAGAGATTTCCATTCTCGGTCCTGTATTTCTACACAACATGTTCCCCTTTGAGAGGTTCATGGGAGTCTTAAAGAAATACGTTCATAACCGTGCTAGGCCAGAAGGAAGCATGTCCAAGGGCTATGGAACAGAGGAGGTCATTGAGTTTGTGTTGACTTTCTTCCAGATCTTAAGCCATCGGTGTTCCTCAATCGCGCCATGAGGGGAGACTGCGTGGAAAAGGCACGCTAGGAAAGAAAGCAACAAGAAGTATGGACGGGCATTCTTTCACTCAAGCACACTACACAGTTCTACAAAATTCCAGATTGGTGGCTCCGTATATCGTGAACACATGGATATTTTACGCTCAGAATACCCGGAGAGACTGACTTCTGGATTAAAGGAAAACACGTGGATACTTTCGGCAGTTGGTTGCGTACACATCTCATTAATGACAACACTGTTGGACAAGAGCTATACTTGTTGGCCAAGTCACCATCTTCGACTATATTGACTTTCCAAGGGTACGAGATAAATGGGAATACATTTTACACGGAAACCCAAGACAAAAAGAGCACTAACCAAAACAGTGGTGTCCGCTTTGATGCAACAAACGACGATGGACAAAGGACACATATTATGGTTGCATACAGCAGATATGGGAACTTGACTATGGACCTTCTTTTAAGATCCCTTTGTTTCAGTGCAAATGGGTCAACCTGTCAGCGGGGTAGAGATAGACCGCGGTACGGAATGACTACAGTGGATCTCAAAATCTTGCGTACAAAACCGAGCCATTCGTCCTAGCCAATGATGTGGCTCAGGTTTTCTATGTGAAGGACATGTCTTCCAGACCGAAAAAAAGAAAAGATAAGCAAGCCGGTACATCATACGATGAGCCAAAGCGCCACATAGTTCTTTCAGGAAAAAGAAACATCGTGGGAGTGGAGGACAAGACAGACATGTCAGAAGATTACAATAAGTTTCTGAAATTCCGCCCTTCAAAGTGAAAACTGACCCAAGCATCGTGTTAAATGATGAAGAATGTCCATGGCTACGGCAATCAGAAGAAAGGGACACACAAGAAGAAAAAGTGAACACTAGATATGTTGTTGCTGATGTGTAATAATGTATTAAACCTTTTATGTAACTATGTTCTGAAAACTCAGAAGAGAGATGTAAACACTAATTTTTTGTTCTGGATGTTGTTGCGGGCTACACGTGTCCCCCCTACGTACTAACGTCGTTGACAAATATTAGATAATAGATATAAAAACACAATACAAATAGATATATAATGAGTACAATTTTGTAGACAATTAAATTCGAGAAAAACAAATTAGAAACCAAATAGATATGAAAAACAGAAAACAAAAGAAAGAAACAAAAAACTAGGGAAAAAAATTCGAAAAGCCCATTAGTACCGGTTGTTAGGTAACCGGTACTAAAGGGGTGGGCTTCGCGCGCGAAATTTAGCCGCGGCCCAAAACAGACCTTTAGTACCGGTTGTTATCTACAACCGGTACTAAAGACCCTCTAGTCCCGGGTCGTAATACGGACCGGGACTAAAGGGGTTTTCGAGCAGTTATGTGGAGGGGATCGTCCAATTGATCCCCAAATCCCCAAAGTTTCTCGACCGCGCCGACCTGCTCCGCCCGTGCTCTCCCCCGTGCGAACGACGCCCGTGCTCCAGCGAACGACGTGCTCCGGCGCCGGCCCTCCCCCGTGCGCCCGCCGCCTCTGCCCGGCTCCGGCGCCGGCCCTCCCCCGTGCGCCCGTGCTCCGGCGCCGGCCGCCTCTGCCCGTGTGCGCCCGTGCTCCGGCGCCGGCCGCCTCTGCCGCCCGTGGCGCCCTGGTCCGCACAGCCTCCACCGTGCGGCCCTCCTCCGCGCCCCCGACGCCGCCCCCACAGCGCGGCCATCTCCGCCCCGTGCGGCGCCGCCCACTGCCCCTGCTCCGGCCGTTCCACTGCCCCTGCTCCGGCCGGCGGCAGAAAGGTAATTTTTTTTCATTTTTTTTATTTTAGTACTGTATTAGGTTGAATTTAGATTATTTTAGTACTGTATTTTAGTTAATATGTGTATTGTTTAGCTTAATTAATATTGCTTAGGTGGTTATTATAGCTAGGTTATCAATTTGCAAAGTTGAAAACTTAGAAAATTTAGCAAACTTAGAAAATTTGAAAATGTAGTTGTGTGCATTTTTTTAATGTTTGAAGTTTAGTTGAAAACTAAGAAAACAAAATTTAAGTAGTGTGCAATTTTAGTAGTTGGAAATGTGTTTAGGTTTATTAGAAATATTAGTAGCAAATATTAGAAAAAAATTAGAAAATTAGCGAACTTTGAAACTTTGAAATTTTATTACTGTTTATTACTGTTTTTTCATTTTGTTAGTCATAGAATGTTTTGCATTTTGTTTAGTTTATTACAATATGAAAACTTAGCAAACTTACAAAATGTAGCAATTTATTAGTGTATAAGAAAATTTATCTAAGTTTGAAAATTTTGCAGTGACATTGAGCTATGGAGAACGACGCCCCCATCATCGACGATGTCCCCCCCTTCATCCGAGATTTGGAGGAAGAAGAGCGATACCAACAACTAGTATTTAGCGACGCTGCCGGACCCAATACCGATGGAGAAGATTCCGATGGAGAAGATTCCGACGAAGAAGACGCCGAAGATTTCAGCGCAAAATGTTTGAACGACTCCGGTGAGGGACTTGAGTTACAAAACTTCAGAGACGATGACGGCGACGAAGAAAACTCCGGATCACTAGCTAAAAACGACTCCGGCAAGGTATATATTAAGTCTTGTTTATCACTAGCTAGATGCATTAATTGAGATTTATATGCGCACTTATTAACGAAACATTTTTCTTTCAGCCCTCTGGATCATCTAAGTCGACAATCCCTAAACGAGGCCCGGCCCAATTGTTAAAGCTGCCGGATGGTGCAAAGTTGTCGATCGACGAAGTTAGCATAACAGGCAAACCGGAGAAACCCGATGGAATCTACACTAAATATGTAGCTCAATGCGGAGTTCTTGTAAGGGACATGGTCCCGATCACCGTTGCAGAATGGAATGAGCCGAAGAAAAAAAACATTGGCGCAGAATATCTCGAGCAAAGAATTAAAGATACCCTTTGGGAGTCGATATTGGGTTCTTTCAGCCTACCGGCAGATCTCCCACAGAGGCGGAAGGATAAAGTCAAGGCGTGGACTCTTAGCAAGATGGCCCAGCAATTCAACAACTGGAAGAAATCATTGTGGAGAAAATATGGGAACAAAACGACTCCAGATTTCACTGGACATCTAGAGAAGCTAAAAGATGACTGGCCTGAATTTGTGGCGTATAGGAACTCGGGCGTCGCTCTGGCCCGATCGACCCAAAATAAGTTGAATGCTCAGAAGAAGAGATATTTCCATCATTTGGGCTCAGGTGGCTACAAGACTGCCGTGCCTAAGTGGGAAGCCAATGAAAACGAGCTGCGTCGAAAAGGGATCACTCCAGAGACAGATGACTGGCCCGACAGGTCCAAGTTATGGTTGTTCGCGCATGGGGCAGTGTTGGACATGGACACAGGGCTGATTGTTGCAAAGGTCCGAAAATGGAGGAAAAGAGTTAGAAGAGTCGTAAAAAAGATAAAAGACGCAATATCACAAGTCAAGTTGGGACAATATGTTCCCGATAGAGAGGACGACGAGCTGACACTCGCCCTCGGGAATAAAGAACACTGGGGACGATGTCGAGGTAGAGGAGGCGGGGTTGGTTTTCTTGAAGGGTTTCCGGAGGACGCTGCAACTTACAGAAAACATTGCAGAAGTAAGAAGAAGGATGCGGACAGGTTTACTGCGTTAGAACGCACGGTGAAGGATGTGCAGAAGCAACTGGCCTCAATTACCAGGACAAAGGAATCTCAACTGCGACTAGAAGATCATGCAGGCGATGCCTGCCCATCTCAGCGGAAAAGCAGCGTGGGTTCCACGCAGCTACAAGATGATCCTGCAGTTGCTGAACCGTCGGCGGCTCACTACCCCGTGGATGATATCACGGAGAAGACAAATTGTGAGTTACATGCGCCAGTGTTGAACATTACTTGTCCGGTGGCGATTGGCTATGCTTTACCGCATCAACTTGGAGCAACCTTCCATTTTCGTGAGATTCCGGCTGGATTTGCTCGTGTCGGGGTAACGAAAGTTATGTCGGGATTCAACTCAATAGAACTTGCCATTCCTGGAGCTGAAGGCGAGAAGACATTGGGAGAAGTCGAGCTTGGTATCGTTCTATGGAAGAAGAAATACATCAAGTTTCCAGACTCGGCGCCAAGGCCACCGACTCCTCCGGTTAGAAATTCACCACAGCAAAGTCCACCCTCCTCCCCCGACGATTGGGAGCCCACAGCGAGTCCATCGCCCGCGCCGTCCCGTCAGCCGGCTGATGCGCCCACTAGTAACTTGACAAAGCGGAAGCTGTTCCCGTCGTCCCCTGTCAAGAAACGTGCAAAAAAATCCAAGGAAGTCAAGGCTCCTGAGAAGTTAGCTGCCGAGATGACTGTGGAGGAATTACAAGTGAGTGCACAACGCGAGGCTAAATCCTTTTTTGAACAGAAAAAAAATGAAAGACTGGAGGCAAGACTTGACCCCGTAAAGGAACTTCTGAAGACTATACCAACTGAGGTAAAAGATCAGACCGTTGACAACCTATATGTACCTCCACCAGTGCCCCTTTCAGACTATGAGCGAGGTATTGACAAGGTACTTTCCTCACAGAAGGAGCAAGAAAAAGCGTGCGGGAAAAGAGTTTCCCAGCTCGGAGAACAAGAAGCACAATCGATCCCCCCGCTCTTTGTGCCTTCTGAAGCTCGGGAAATCGAGCATGGAGAGGTTGTCATTGGCGACACAGGTTACCCCATAGCGCAGATAAAAACTCACTATAAATTTGAACTCGGGATGCCTCTGGTCGAAAATCCGAGTGCTCTAACAACACAGTTATATAAATTGCATACATGGTACATGACCGCCGCAAAAGAAGGGAAAATCTATCTCATGGCGGGAGTTAAGGAACAACACTACTTCCGACAATATGATGTGCAGGTTGAGTTCTCCGAACTTTTTCAGATGTACAATCAACTTGCTCTCGACAAATCTATCATCAGCTGCTATTGTCTGTAAGTAATTTATTCGTGTAATTTAATTATTTATAGTTATAAGCTCTTGTTCATTGCTTGTAATTATCCTCACAAAATTCTTTTGTACGCTAATTATGCAGAATGAAGATACGTGAATGCAGACTCGGAGGAATCTGGGACATTGGTTTCATTGACCCGGATAAAGTTCACGTCAAGACCGTGCAAGAAAATCCCGTGAACACTGAGGACGTTCTGCTAACGTTTTTTAAGCGACAAAGTACCAAAAAGGAAATACTTTTTCCTTACAACTTCGGGTGAGTTTTACCGTCTTGTACACATATTCTATTTGGCTTCCCCGATATTAAGTGTAATCGATAAGTTCTGAATACCTGCGTATATAAATGTGCGCAGGTACCACTACATTCTGCTAATCATTAGACTCGAGAAAGGAGAAGTTGAAGTCTGGGACTCACTAAGGATAGATCAAGATGAATACAAAAGCGTGCGTCTAATGCTCAAGAGGTAATTTCAATCGCACTATATTATCAGCCTCTTTTGTTCATTTCCGGATATCAAAAGTATAAGTAATAACTACTCAATTTATTTTCTTTTCCGGACAGGGTTTACAGAAAGTTCAAAGCGGAAGAACGCGGTGAATGGCCAGACAAGCTGGAGTTCAAGTCTAACAATGTAAGTACTACTACGTGTATCTTTCTAATACCATTATCATTCTCTTGATTATTATTTGATTAAATTATATTCTTGTATATATAGTGGTGTCTGCGACAACAACAGGGGACAGAACTATGTGGATTCTATGTTTGCGAGTACATTCACACGAAGGTCAATGAGAGAGTCAACAGTGTAAGAAATCGAGAGGTACGTAAACATCATACACAACTTTTATTTTGCCACCATCAATTGTGTTTAGTGGAAATCATAGCTGATTTGATTTCCTTCTTTTAAAGCTGTCAAACAAGCGGGACCGCCTCCTACCACACAACCGCGTAAAAGCTATTGCGGAGGAATTGGCGGGATTCTTACTTACGCATGTCATAGATGAACTCGGTGAATTCTACTTTGACGACAGGCCCCCTCCACCCCCTGCAGTCGATGCTACAAGGGAACCCCCTGCTGTCGTTGCTACAAGGGAACCCCCCGCAGTCGATGCTACAAGGGAACCCCCTGCAGTCGATGCTACAAAGGAACAGGCTCCATTGTAATTAATTAGGTGTACTTAAATTTATATGTGACGAGAGTACTTTGTATGTGTATAATGACTACTTTATATGTGTAGTGAGTACTTTATACGCGGTCTCCTCCGAAACCCTGAAAAATGAGCGAAAAGGAAAAAAACAGAAACACTAAACCCGAAAAATAATTGTAAAGAAAAAAAACCAAAACCCCCCCTGAAAATATAAGCAGAAAAAGCAGGAACCTTTAGTCCCGGTTTGTATTACAAACCAGGACTACAGGTCCTCAGGTTCACGCTCGCCTTTTCGCCCACGTGGAGACCCTTTAGTACCGGTTGCACAACCGGTACTAAAAGGTCGGCACTAAAGGGGGTCCTTTAGTGCCGACCTTTTAGTACCGGTTGTGCAACCGGTACTAAAGGCCATCTAAAACCGGTACTAAAGGCTTGTTCTCTACTAGTGAAAGTACTACAAGGCTCCACGGATGTCAGCGGAGTCATCGTCGATGGCGGCGGGGCGGCGCTCCTTTTGGGCGCCGGATCTTCGGGTGCTGGGAAGAAGGCGTCGAGGCGGTGGATGAGGTCCGGGTGGCCGCGGAGGAGCGCGTACACGTCGGCCGTGACCTTGCCAGGATCAGCGCTCTTTCCGGTGTCGACATCCACAAAGAGGCGGAGGAACTCGTCGTAGGTGGCCGGATCAGACGCCGCGAACCGGTCTTTGACATGCTGAAAGAAGGAAATTACGGCGTCGATCTCGCTCTCCGGGAAACTGTGCCCCATGGCGGCGGGCGGCTCGATTGGCACGGCGGCGGCGGCGCGGGAGGATCGGAAGCTGATTCGTCCCTCGTGCGTGCCGTGGTTCAGGTATTTGTGGTCTCGTCCCGGCCGTGTCCCAGGACGAGTCGGACTCGGCCGGCCATTAGACGTTTTCCTTTTCTTTTTCTTATTATGGGAGTTTAGTTCAATACGGACTGGCGTAGTAGAGTTCATCTGCGGCAAGCTACGTGTACCAACCGTTCTGCACTTTCCAAGCAAGGCGTAAAATCAGAGTTATACTACAAATTAAACAGAGTTATACTACTGTGTATAATTATGAGATTGGCGGAATTTGATGTATGTATTATTGAGCCTAATGTACGAGTATATATGGGGGTATAAAGTACCGACTTGGAGTACAAGACAAAAATAAATCATATCTCTACCATATCTTTCCTAACCATAATATATCTCTAACATCCCCTCGCAGTCGTAGTACTGGCAGCGTCGTAAAGAATTGGAATGTCGCGGACGATCAAACTGGAGAGAAACCGAAGTAGACCAGTGGGCTGACATCCCCAACAGTAGGAGCGGGAATGGGTGTCGCGGCGCTGATGCTTGGACTGTAGAAAAAGCTGATGAGGAGCTCAGGCCAAGTGATAGCCCTGGTTACCGATGTCGAGGAAGCGGAGAGCGTTGGGTCGTGCAACCTTGGTCGTGGCCGTGCGAGGGGGTCGTCGTGGTCGATGTCGTGGTCAGGTTGCCGGTATCAAGGTATACGCACATGAAGCCGCGGGCGCATAGTGCGCGTGAAGAGTGACGGAGACGCGTCGAGGCAGTCGCCGAGGAAGCCGATGCCGAAGACGATGTAGTACGAGCCGTCGAGAACGAGGTGCGTCCATTGTTTTGCCGGAACAAGGCGCACGTCGGGTACAAAGGCATACTCTGGTTTTGCCAGAACCGAGTACGCGTAGAAGAAGTCGGTGACGCGGTCGAGGCAGCCGTAGAAGAGGGAGTCGATGTCGAAGACATGTCGAAGCCGATGTAGACGAGGTGCCAACCCGGGCTTGCCGAACCCGGGGACACGTCGAGGACGAAGGAACGCACCGATGTTGCCAGTACCGTGCATGCGGGGGCAGGGACCAACGTGAACCATACGCCAGCGTCGGAGGGACTAGCAGAGTAGGTCTCATATACGGTTGTGAGTCACAGAGCGACGTAGAGGGAGAGATGTCGTGCGTTCCACCCGTATGCAGATTGAAAACCCCATATCGACGTATATTTTTCAAAAACTGAAAACCTCATATCAATATATATTTTTCAAGAAATCGACCGACAGGTCAATCATTTGCAAGTGGTGTCGAGAGATGATCTACAATGACAGCGACGATGTACAACTAATGGCACGTAGCTAGTTAATCATGACAAGTTCATATATAGAGGTGAAGACAATCGATCAATGCTATGTTAGTGTGTGGTTGGTGGTAGGCCATGCTCTAAACTAAGCTAAGTTAGTAGCATCTTCCTGCCGAACAATCCTACTCCTAAGATGGTTAGCATGTGACTAATTAACTATGTGCAGCATGAAAAGTTTATATCATGCATGCTGAGACGAAGACAATGCTGCAGTGTGTTGTTGGTGGAATGGGCCATACCATAAACTTATTAAGCTAAGGTAGTAGCTCCTCCTGCTGAGCAATCCTACTCCTAAGCTGGCTAGCACGCATGTGACTAACACAAACACTGCAAAAGCGATATGGCACACACTCAACTCGTCGATCTACCATCTATCTATCTACATCTGTGGTCTCAAATAAAAACCTATCTATCTGTATATATTTTTATCCATGTTGACACATCTATGAGAATAAATTAGTACCCTATTAATTTGATAGCTAATTTAGTCCCTGCAATATTTGGCCAGTCACGCCATCAGAGTTAACCAAAATGGTTTAAGCGTAGGGCTGGCTAGGCAAAGCAATTACTTAACATACTAAAAAACTAGTGGCCAACTATAATCGGCTTCATTATTATTTTTCTTAAGTCGTGGAGCTTGACCAAAAAGGGCTTAATGTGCATGGCGCCTTCTGTTGGAACTCTCTCTAACTTCTTCATATATCTCTTCTACTACTACCACTACTTCTTCTTCTTCTTCTTCTATTCTCATATAGTTCGCTGAAAGAAGATCCATTTGAGTGTGCTAAAGTGTGGTGTACTCTAATTATTACAAAAAATAGGGTCGGAACTGGAACCGAACCAAGCTTGGACAAACAAGGCTTCAATGAGTAGTGTGACGCCTTCAGTTCGAACTCTGTTTTCTTTAACTAACTTCTTCTTGTATAGTTCCCCAAAAGAAGATCCCACGTAGTGTGCAAGTGGCGCCGTACACATCGCTTGACTAGCTCTGGAGATGAAACCGGAACTTCAAACGAGCTCGACCAAACATCGTTTTAATGTACATTACGGTTTCTATTTCAACTATCTCTATCTTTGTCTTGATAGAAGATAAAATGTATGAAAACCACAAAGTGCCGCGCCCCTATGTGAATGAGTGGGGGAAAAGGCACATTGACATGGATGCTGAAATCCCAACATAAGCAAATTCATTCAAATTATCGTGAGTGTATCTTTCGGAAATCACCAAAAGATTGATACTGTGAAAAATAATATCGACAAATTTCTGCACTCCAAAGAGCTTCCTGTCGCAAACTCACAGATCCTCCAGCAGAGGGAAGATCAAGATTAGCGAAACATCCAAGTGGGACAGTTTAACTAGTACTGTGGTACACCTCACCTGGCATGCATGATGCATGTGCTGAGTTAGCTCACTGACGCATGCAGCTAGTAGCTTGGTACGGAGGCAAACATCTTGTCACTGCCAAACCGTTCATTTGTATCTGGGAGGCCACATCCTGTTGGACCCAGATATGGCAAACTGATCAAGTGGGGCTCTTCTCTTCCGATTTCTAGCTTTGGTTGAGTGTGGACTGTGGATGTGTGATTAGTTATTGCCTTGCCTTGCCTTGGTACCATAAGTAGGACATGATGTTGTAGACATAACTGATTTAATCTCCAAGACGCAACTTTTCACTATTATTTACATGTATACACCAGCATAAAATGAAAATATATTGAAAACCATGGAAAATCTAAGAATATGTGTTTGCCCTAATAATTTGTAAAATTCTCTAATGAACGTGGCGCCTTTTGTTAACTTAGAAGATCCCTCACAAGAAGATGCTAGAGACATGGTACACATCAATTACAAAAAGTGGCTGCAGAACCGGAACTATAAATGAGCTTAGCCAAAAAGGATCTTAATTCACATTGGCATTCTTGTTTAACCTATTGGTAACTTTCCATTGGCCGAGAAAGATGGTTCGTTCGACAATTTCTTCGCAATGATGGACAATTTCTCTCTATAGGAATAGTAGAAGATGAGGAACCAGATCTTGGCTTTAGTGTTCATGTATCGACATATATCCGAACCGTCCGCGGTTTTTTCATGCTTTATTCGAGTCATATGGATGAAAACAGCATCACTAGAAGAGAAAAAACGTACATGGATCTAAGTACAGATTCTTACTTTTTTTTCTTCTTCTAATTACTGTATTTTGTAATCCTATGTCAAAAGAATCCCATAAAAATAACATGAAGAGAGTCTTTCAGATGAAATACATAAAACTGCAAATTAAAGTTTTGCGACCCTTTGCGCAAATGGGTGGAAAGAAAGCACATTGGCCTGGATGCAATAATTTACATGGATTACGAAACCTTATCGATGGAAAAAATTCTAAAGATCAAAACTGATAAATCGAAAGAGTCGACAAATTCCTGAAATCCAAAGTACTTGCTGTGTCAGACTAGCATTACGTCCAAGTGGGACAGAGCAACAAGTGTGGTACACCTCACTCTTCTGGCTTGTGAACATGCACGGATGATGCATGTGATGAGCTAGCGCAATGACGCTAGCAGACTGCTTCCGGTCGTTGATTTGTATATTCCGGCGGCAGGAGAGATATCTGGGAGGCCTCACCCTGTTGGACCCAGATATGGCAACTCGATCGGACAGGAACTCATCGAGCGGCCAAGTTTTGTAGAGGGGTGTGAACTGTGGACTATTTGGATTACTTGTTGCCTTGCCAATGTTAAGACACCATTACTGACTAAATTACTTCCTCAAACGTCAACACAAAGTAAGTGACTTTTTGATCAATAGAAGGTTTTCAACATGCATGACACTGGTTTTTCTTGGTCTATCCATCTAACTGGCTAATCACCAAGGACACAAGTCAAGCCGGCGCCAAAGAAATAAAGTCCATGCATGCTAATCGGTCTAATCGGTAAGGAAGACTAGTCTAATCTTGTGATCTACACTAGTCCATCATTGGGTTTGCATGATTAATCTTGCATGCCATTGTGTGGTGATGAGTTGAGCTTGGAAAGATGGAAAAGCTCAGAGCTAGATGGCTGCTAGGTAGGAACATGAAGGCTAGCGGCTAGGGGTTGGCCCTCCAGTGCCTGGCTCAAATGTGGATGTTCGTACACGTTGCCTGGCCGATTTTCACGTCAAGTCTGCCGTCCTCTCTCATCTATGTTTGTCTGTGCACTCAAAGTCTTTCTCTTGTGTAGTTGTGTGTGTATCTAGTCTAGGGAGAGTTGGGTTGTCGTCACTAGGAGGAAACTGGATCAGAGATCGGAGATAATATTAGCATGCGTGTCGATCTTCCGCCCAAGATAAATGCCGAGTAAGTAAGTACTCCCTCCGTTTCAAAATATAAGTCGCACCACCTATTTTCCACAAACTTGTATCTAGACATGTTTTAGTGCAAGGTTCATGACATGTTCAGATGGACCTTGCACTAAAATATGTCTAGATACAAGTTTGTGTAAAGTAGGTGGTGCGACTTATATTTTGAAACGGAGGGAGTAGTAGACAGTTAAGTTACTCTCTAATCAGACGATTAAGTTACCAAGTGTTATAAAATGGAGCAAAATGTATGGTTTCATCAGAACTAGCGGCTGTAAACAGTGGCATAACAACCATGATCAAGGTAAGTATTATATAAGCTACTACCTACACAGAAACAAAAGGTCGATTAAGCCACTACAAAAACTAACCCATGAACTCAATAGTATTTTTCTAGCCAAGTTAAAACGTGAATTAGTCATAATTTTATTATTTAAATATTTTCTGAAGTTGAGAGGATTTAGTAAAATAAATAATACACAGTTCACGGATAAACTTGTTAGTGTTTGCCAACCGGTAAAGTACGTAGTTATCACTTGAAAACTCTCGAGTAAGTGTACGCGTTATGTGTACATTGTGCAAGTATTGTGTTTCTAGTACTTGCGAACACTGGAGTGCCGCCTTACATTTCTAGTATGCAGTTATCTCAATTTTAAAAAATGGGCTTTGTGCTCAAGCTCTAAGAGTTGGAGACCTTCAATACCTTACTGCCCCAACCTAATATTCTGCTAGCTATAAAAAGGTATATCGGTATCTTCACGAGGAGAGAACCTTGTGCTCACTTGAATTTATTTATTTTCACTCAGCTTTTTTATTAAAGTAGGGGAAAGAGACAGCACAGTAGATTACAGTTAGATGTTTGTAACACATTCAGTCAACAACCCACCCGTACAAGCGGGACTACACCACAACGACAGCGCAAGAACAGCACTGCACAACTAAGCAATTACATGACTGAAAGCTAAATCTACCATTGCACCTTGTCTCTGATGAGCGTAGCTGAACCCTCCGCTGTAAAACTCAGGTTCTGAAGAATACGCCGACCTCTGTAGACTGAAACTTTAGCATCCCTCCTTGCAATTTCATCGTTTGGCCGTCGAATGATTTTGCTGCAACCCGGAATATTTACTTGTACCATAATTCCATCCCATACTAACCATCCAAAACCCATCGGCTGTCTCAACTTACTGTTAAATCTATCTGCGAAATATGTGAATAAACCAAAGAATAAGACTAACTAAAATTAGAATTTCATTTGCGGTTGATTTCATGCCTCCCACACCCTTCTACGACGTACACACATCAGATTTAGGCATGAGGGATTCCACCAAGATCTTCTATTACAAGATGTCGATCGAGCTAGCAATCTGAACCAATCTCGGGTGGTTATTTTGAAACTGACAACCCTGATCTGTAGTATATTCCTTTCCTCGGTAAGTCAGTAGAGATCAGTCATCAGTCAAACACATTATGCATTGGTAATGCGTAATGGCATGTCAAGTTTACTCCAACTCATTAATTACATCTCAGGCCATATATATCCCTAAAGCTGAAGCATAATGGCTTCACTTATCGTGGTTACATCTCTCACCCTTTAAATCGAGCACAGTTCAAGCCTGATGAAACGCGCGTACATGCATCGACACTGCAGCACACGAGAGCTAGCACTACCGATCGGTTCATGTCAGAGGTCAGATTCAGCAGCCTACGGACCAATGTTGGCTGATCAACTTCACGCTGTGCCGGCCGGCAGGACGCGCTTCGCCTGGTTCATCGATGGCGAGCTTGGACATCCTGGCCTCGACGCGTCCCACCGCTCCATCGCCACCTTCAGGGCGCGTCGGCTCGGGTTCTTCGTGGGCGGGATCTTCGGGCGTGGAGAAGAAGGCGTCGAGGCGGTGGATGAGGTCCGGGTGGCCGCGGAGGAGCGCGTACACGTCGGCCCTGACCTTGCCTGGATCGGCGCTGTTTCCGGTGACGAAATCCCGGAAGAGGCGGAGGAACTCGTCGTAGGTGGCCGGATCAGACGCCGCGAAACGGTCTTTGACATGAAGAAAGAAGGAAAAGGCGGCGTCGATCTCGCTGTCCGGGAACCGTTGCGCCATGGCGCGCGGCGGGCGGCTCGCTTGTTGGCACGGCCGGCGGCGCAGGAGGATCGATCGGAAGCTGATTCGTATCTCGTGCGTGCCGTGGTTCCAGGTATTTGTGCACCTATCGACGAGGTGGTCTCGTTCGTCCCGGCCACCGTGTCCCAGGACGAGTCGGACTCGGCCGGCCATTACGTACGTACGCGCTGGACGTTTCTTTTTTGGGGGTGAAGTTGTGTCCGGGTTGGGGTTCACCTGCGGCAAGCTACGTGTTGCACGTTCTGCACTTCGAGTTTCGAAGCAAGGTGAAAACTCACTGTAACAGAAAATCGCAACAGGATAGCACCATCAAGATTTGTTACCGAGATTCGTCGAACTCACCACTCATCGGGGCATGACCACGGACGATCCTTATCCTGATACCTTTTTTTTTTTTTTGAGAAACTTATCCTGATACCTGAAACACACTGGTTTCTAGCTACCACTTGCCATAAAGGTAAGGGCATCTCCACTCCTCCCCCCCCCCCCCCCCCCCCCCAAGGGCAAAAAATAGCGCCGTTTCGCCCCGTTAGCGCCGTTTTTCTCCCAGTCGCCTCCCCCAGGAGGCCAAATAGTGCCGTTTCGGCCTAAAATGGCGCCGGCGCTGCCAGGCCAAACCCAGCCCATTGGGTTCCGCCTGGGGGGCAAAATGCCGCGAAAACACGGCGGGCCAGCCTGTCAGCGAGTTGGGCGAAATATCGGGGTCACCGTAAAACAACAAAAGATTAGGTTTTCACAACTTTCTACACTCATCACGTGTCCCGTTCCCACTGCTTACATCATGTTTGGTAGTGCAAATTGCAACTAATGCCCAAAGAATGCTAGTACAATCTCACTCTCGACAGTGTCGGATGGGGCTGCCCGGACAGTGCGACCCCACATATACCCCGCTCTATCCCCACACCCTAGATCAAACCCTAACCTCACTCTCAACCAATCCACTCTACTCTACTGCACTCCACTCCACTCTCCTCCCCATCATCTCGCATCCTCTCCTTTCAGTCATGGCTGGCCCCGACAATGAATCTAGGTCTAAAGCGATCATGCGCCTGTGGTGGAGTAGGTTTGTAGCCCCGTGTCGGACGACGAGGAGCTCGCTCGCTAGAGGACAAGAGATACTATAGTGCAAGTCTCGGTCCGTTCCAAAATATAATACGATCTTGATTTTCGCTGGTGAACGGCTTATAATTTTGACTATAACTTTTACTTAGAGTATGTCCATGAAATTAGTATAAAGATATGAAATTAAAGAGTTTTGCAAAATGAATACATTCTTAATTAACATAATTTAGTATATATTAGTGGTCAAAATTGTGCGTTAAAAACCAACAAAATAATAGCGCGTCTTATATTTTGTAACAAAGTGAGTGCTTGTAAACACTTGAGCTCCGCCTTAAGTTGGGTTCACGCCTCCTACCATTATGTTGCACAGGTATAGAATTTTCAAAATTCAGAATGGGTTTCATGCTCAAATTCGAAAAATTAGAGACTTCCAGTAACTTACTCGGCTAACCCAGTTTTTCCCTAAACAAGGTCTCTTGGCATCTTCACGAGGAGAGAACATTGTGCTCACTAGATATCAGTCAAACACATTATGCGGTAACGATATATCAAGTTCAGTAACTCATTCTTACATCTCAGGCCATCCTCAAGCTGATGCAAATCGCTTCGCTGATGCAAATCGTCTTAGCACCCGCAGCAACCTCCACTTTAAAGGTTGTGCCCCATCGTCATTGTGTGTCTCGTGTGGAGCTGAGGAGACTACTCGCCACATCCTCTTCGACTGCGCGCGCGCCATGGAGACTTGGCAGCGGCTTGGCTGCGACACTACTACATGTCTCTCGATCTAGGACATCTCTCACCCGTCTTATGGTTTTGGTGATGAGTGGGTTCTGTGCTTGGCTGCAATCCTGTGGCAGTTATGGAAAGCTCGGAATGACTGCGTCTTCAACGCCAAGACTGCATCAGCTGCGGAGGTCCTTAGGCGTGCGTCTGATGATATTGCGGTCTGGTGCAACCGTTTTCGCCCTTCTTCTCGTTTACTTATTGAGGCCCTGCGTGGCCATGTTCTTTATTGTTCATCTTGATTTACTCTCCCTCTTGCTGTTGTAATTCTCACCCCTACCTCCCCCCTCTCGGTTCTTTTAGAACTTTGTAAAATGTTACATCGCCTTTCGGAGGCCGTTTCGAGTTATATAACAAGCGGTGGGGAAAGCTCTTCCCCCGTTATTCTCGAAAAAAATAGTATTATATCGCGCGCTCTTCAACTGGACGGTATTACTATCGAGCAGGGTTCACCTGACACTACTTTACAAAGTTCAAACCTGATGAAACGCATGTACTGATGAGTACTGATCAACTAGTACTACTACCACAAGGAGACTCACGTCAACGTGCCGACTAAACAATGCTAATACCTAATACAGATTGGGCAAGATCATGTTCCAACAAAGGCTCCACGGATGTCGGCAGAGTCATCGTCGATGGCGGGCCGGCGGCGCTCCTTTTGGGCGGCGCGGGATCTTCGCTGGCGGAGAAGAGGACGTCGAGGCGGCGGACGAGGTCGGGGTGGCCGTGGAGGAGCGCGTGCACGTCGGCGCTGACCTTGCCTGGATCGGCGCTCTTTCCGGTGTCGAAGTCCAGGAAGAGGCGGAGGAACTCGTCGTAGGTGGCCGGATCAGACGCCGCGAACCGGTCTTTGACGTGGTGAAAGAAGGAAATCACGGCGTCGATCTCGCTCTCCGGGAACTGTTGCGCCATGGCGGGCGGGCGGCTCGCTTGTTGGCACGGCGGCGCAGGAGGGTCGATCGGAAGCTGATTCGTATCTCGTGAGTTCCGTGGTTCAGGTATTTGTGCACCGACGAGGGGGCTTCGTCCCGTGTCCCAGGACGTGTCGGACTCGGACTCCGCCGGCCATTAAGCTGAATTAGCTTGCCAAAACGTACTTCCTCCGATCCAAAAAAAAAAAACTGTCGGACAAAAAGTACTAGCTTAGTATAAAAAGTGTACACACCGGCGACACGAATTTCAGATCGGAGGGAGTATTATATTTCTGGATGCTTCCAGGCTAGAAAAAAGTTTTGCAAAAGGCCATAAGAGGACTTGTTAAGTGCTGCATTACGTGTCCTGTCATTTGCATATCTCAAACGTCAATCCATCGTCCGTCCGGCCGCCCATATCATCCAACCTGCTGCATTTTGCCAGCTTGATTAATTCTGAGTTTATGTGCTGCTATAGGTTTCGATCAGAACGTGCATATATACATTGCGAAATGAGGATGATGGTGTGATTTACCCTTACGCAAATCTTGAGCTTTTTAAAACTAACTTCAATCTGGGACCACCAATTTTCTTTTGTTTTGTTTTATACATGAAACCTGGCATGCCTTGCAGATGCCTCAGAGACAGAGTACAAATGCTGCCAGCGCTAAAATCTTTGTGATGAACTGCTGACAGTTCCATGCAAATTAGTACTCCGTATATACATGGAACAAGGAGCTAGCTATGTACATGTACACAACTGTCGCTGCTACTAATCAGCTGAGATGCAAATGGACATCTTTATTTACCTTCAGTACTACGACCTCCGTTTCAAACATCTTATATTTTGGAAACGAGGTAAGTAGTACCAGATATGAGATATCACAACAATCGATCAAATGATGATCCTTTCGACAAATAATAAATACCTAGCTGCGGTGCTCCTATACATCGATTGATCCCACTGCTATATATAGCGAACCTCAAGATCCTGCATTTATCACCACACATGTGTATGTATATTCCCCGCCAAACTCCAACATATTCTAACTCGGGATGTACTTCTGATGCTTCGCTGAATTCCTAAGGCGAATGCACACGCTTGTGCACATTCCATCTTGTTCAAGCGTTTTTCTCATGACGGCGCATACACTTGTCACCAGACGTCTCTCAAGTACCTCCCTTCCATCTGCAGGCTCTTCACGTAGCTCTCCGTCTTCGAGTTGTCCAAAGAGCCCTGAGATGTGAAGCGTATGATTGATTCAGCAAAAACCGAAAGGAATTCCAGAACCAAATGTATGATTTATCTGCGAGTGTTCAGGCTCAAGACGCGACAGTTTGTTTCTACAAAACTTTGGGCACGAGCGATACCTGTTCCTGAACAATGGTGTGCAGCGTGCGGTGCACGTCTCTAGCCATGCCTTTCGCGTCGCCACAGACGTAGACATATCCGCCCTGAGAAATGACGCTCCAGAGATCGGCAGCCTGCGAAGATTACACATGAATGGTGAAACGAGAAATAGAGGGATTATACCTGATTAACAGAATATGATTAAACAATGAGCATCAATTTACCTTCTCTGCCATTTTGTGTTGAACGTACTCTTTTGTAGGACCCTCCCGAGAAAAGGCAACAATCAACTCGGACAGGGCTCCAGAATCAGTGAAGTTGTTGAGCTCATCCTCGTAGATGAAGTCCTGAAGAAATGAAATGTTGATCAGGCACGTTTCAAAGATAGTGCTTTCAATCACTCATGATATCATTTACTAAATGTGATGCAAATGAAGAAACGTTTCCTGACAGGTGACGAGGAACTTCGATAAGAGGCAATAGAATAATATATGTGCACATAAGAAAGAATTTGCTATGACACAGGAATTACAGATGACATGCTGGCGGGGTTTACAAATCATGAACAGTTTCTTACAATAAGTGTAGATGAAGCTGAATAACAGACAGATATAGGTCATACCATCTGGCGGTTTCTGCACCCAAAGAAGAGGATAGCACGGCCTAGTTCCACACCATTCTCTTTTAAAGCTAATCTTTCCTGCCAGTGCCAAAATTGGATTGGAAATGCAAGTTAACAGACTAAAGAGTGACAAAGCTTGAAAAACGATGTGTGACGAAGAAAGGAACGACAAAACAAACCTGTAAGAAACCCCTGAAAGGTGCTAGGCCAGTCCCAGGGCCTACCATTATAATAGGGACTGTGGGATCAGCAGGCAGTTTGAAGTTTGACTGCCTCACAAAAATTGGAGCCCAACTACATTCTTGGCTCTCTTCCGAGGGAGTTGAATGCTGCATGTAGGATCATCAGACAAAGGTTTACTAGATGAAATGATGTTCAGTGACAAATACTTTGGATGATTTTAAAACTCTTATACTTGACTACATAAAGATCATTATGATTTTTAATTGACTATATTCACATGTCAATGTTCGAATATTTGAGTGGCCACCTATATAAGACAACAGATACAAAAAAACATGTATATAAGAGGGAAGCTGTAATAATCTTGTTGAGTAAAAGATCTACAGCGTAATTCTAGTTCACAGGGAATAACGTGCTCCACACAGTGTAATGCAAGGTTGCATAAATGAGCTGTGTGATATAATTCATTTAATGTACAAAGCAACACATGGAAGCTCACAGTAAGAAGCTGAGAACTGTTAGGGAAAGATGACCAGTCGTTCTCCTAAAGATAAAAAAGAAAGGCCAGCTAACTAAAACAGGAAATTTACTCCAACCTCATTAAATCTAGGGAAATATGTGTGATTCAACATGGAGTTCTTTAGGGAAAAGGTTAGAAGTTGAGTAACATGTTCAAGATGTACTGAGCAAATCAGGGTTGAATACAAACATCAAAGTGAGCAAAAGGAGTCAAATAAAATTATCTTGCCATAGGTTAAGAGGTTGAATAGTGATAGTAACTACATTATAAAACAAACTTCTTGTAACTAACTAAGACAGGAGTGTACCTTCATCCAAGTAGAACAAATTCCTTTATGGATCCTTCCCGTAGGGGTTTGCCCACAAACTAGTGCACATGTCACATGAATTCTGGTTGGTGCCATTCTGCAGCAATATGATATCATGAAATCTTGACTGACTGGCCAATTTTTTCTCATGCTAGATCGGGTATTAATTCGAAGGCAAGGGTACCTTGGTGAGGAAGATATTGAGTAGTATCTTGGCTGAAGGCGAGGAACAACAGCTGCAAAGAAGACACCAAGTGGAGGTTTCACTGATGGGAACTCTGAAATAACTTCCAGCAGACTTCTTTGACTTGCAATTATCCACTGAGAATATTCCTTCTGCCCAATGAAATTCATGTGAGAAAAGAAGCATCATTATTAAAAGTATGAATTTAACCTAGATTACAAACCGACCTTTCCAGCAGGAGATGCTAGATGTCTTAGCCGCTCAGCCTCTTTGGGGTCAGATGCATGAGCAGCCAAAGCAATTAAAACACTCTGCAGCAAGCAATTGAGAAATTTCAACATTTGTTAAATACAAACATAGAACACTATGAGAGAAGAAATATGCAAAAATAATATTCACCTTCTTAGGTGAACTCAACAGATCGGCATATCTGGCAAGTGCAACCCTCACTGTGCAGGGAGATGGGAATGGAGGTGGCAAAGAGCCCCCAAAGAGTGGAGTGCCATCCTCTTGGTCAGCATAAATTGAAAACATAGTATCTGGTGAATAACCTAGCAGCTTTTCTGCTTCCTCTACAGTATCAGTTGAATTTTCTGCATACACACCAACATGGTCTCCAGTCTCGTATCTGGAATGGAAAAATGAGATGAATCAGCTGTCCAGAAACCAATTAAAATAATCCTGTTTGTTTCGTCTTATTTTCATAAACTGACAAAGCTAGATTCTTCAATATGCTTACGTGAGGCTAGTTCCTGCAATATCAAACTCCAAATGAATGCAGGACCGGTCAGAAGCTGGTGTATGAAGCTCCCGACGCACAGCCACATTTGCCCTGGAAAAGAAGCAGTGTTAGAGGTTGCCCATACTACAACCATATTTTGGCCTCAGAGGCATAAGAGCAAAACAAGGCATACCGGCAAGGATGTTGAATGTCATAGGCGACATGACCATTGCTAAGACTGAAAGACTTATTGATATGTGTGGCATCCTCTGGGTTGGTTAACACAATTCTGTATGCCGGAATAGCAGCTGTGTAAGGAGTAGGCGCTGCTGAAGAATTTTCTTCAACACGGAGCAATTTATCCAATTCTGGCCACAGCAGTTCCTTCCTTTAGTTGAAAAAAACAAACTGTTAGCTTTTGATTTTTAAGACTCAATGTCTCCTTTCTAGCCACCTATATAAGTCTACATCGTGTCTTGAGTTCAAAGTTAACATCAAGTTAAGCTCATCGCAGTACATACCAGGCATTGAAGTCATCCTCAATGCATTGATCATCATCTCCAAGACCAACAGGAACTAGCCGCTTGCCACCTAGAAGAACATGATGGACCAAAGTTAACCACCAGCAGATGATAAAGGGCACACAAAAACTAGGGAAAAGATAACCAGAAAGACACGTTGCAGTGGATACACAAAATTTTACTGAAAATAATTATGTACATGTAAAAACATTATTCAGCCCTATAAAGTTACTCCTATAAAAATTTCGTGAAAGAACAGTGTGATAATAGTTTTGAGATTAATGTAGTTAAAAATTTGAAATTTGGTGACATGAGCTACAGTAAATGAATTAGTCGTTCTGCTTTCGTTTACCTTGTTCGGCGAGGAGCTGGTCAACTTCCTTTCCAATCTTCAGTTGAGAGTATTTTTAGAAGCAAAAGAGCACCGTAAGTTTACAAGGTAGTAGAATGCACATATGCATCAAATCGATTTAGAGGCAGGGTACAGACCTTGTTGAAATGCTCGTACTGCCTGTTTCCAAGGGCAAACACCGCAAACCGGAGGTTGCTCAACCATTCACCCCTCTCGTTCCCCTGTACTCAAACCAAGCGAATCAGCCATAAATACCAACCACGAGAAAAGCACACTGAGGAGTGCACCACCAAAAAGTAGGTTTTGTAATCGAACCTCGGAGAACCATTTGTAGAACTTTGCTGCGTTGTCGGTTGGCTCGCCATCCCCATAACTGCAACGGCAACAAGACACATTAGCAACGGTTCCATTGGCAAATTTGCTATCTTTTTCTCTCTTTTTTACTGCGGGTGGTAAATTTACTGAACAGATAGTGTTAATAGGCAGGAGCAGTAAATGTTGAGATGGAAATTGCTGATCGCTTACGTTGCCAGGAAGAACAGCGCGATGTTCTCCTTCTTAAGCTTCTCCTCGTACTCCTCCTCCTCCGCGGCGTAATCGTCCTGAACCCCCAGTGAAGCAGTCAGTAGCACGCGTCAATTGTATCATACCACGAACACAAGAGGGAAAGAAGCTGTGAGCGGCAGCACAGCGTAGCGTAGCACCGGGATTTGGGGTGGAACCGTACCAGATCGAGCACCTTGAAGACGGCCCTGTCGTACCTGGCCTTGGCCTCCTCCGCGAGCGCCTGCGAGAGCAGGCATGAGCTTAGGTTTGTTGCACGAGACAGAGGAGCGAGCAAGCCGAGCAGGCGGCGAGAGCGAGCAAGAAGGTACCTTGGCGAAGCCCTCGGCGGTGCCGGTCTGCGTGCCGAAGAGGAGCGCGACCCGCGGGCGGCCGTCGTCCGGGCCGGCCTCCTCCTCCTCCCGCGCCTTCTTCGCGGCGGCGGCGACGGGCGGCGCCTTGACCGCCTGGGCCGAGGCGGAGGCGGAGGAGCGGCGGACGAGGAGCGCGACGCCGCAGCCGACGAGCACGGCGAGGGAGGTGGCGAGCAGCGCGAGGAGCCGGCGGTGGTCGCCGTCCCCTCCCTCGGACGGGGGCGCGCGGCCCGTCAGCAGCGCCAAGAGGAGGTCCAGCGTCCCCGCGGCGGAGTCCATGGCGGCGGGCGGGCGGCGGTCGATGGGATCGAGGCGTGCGGGCAACGGGCACAAGAGGTGTTGGTGTCGGAGGCGATTTGTGTTGCTGCGCCGTCAAAACAAAAACTCGTCTCGGGCACGTGGTCGTCGGCGTGGGCTGGCTGCTGCGACCGGACGCCGGAGCTGTGCGGCTGACGTCGCGCCACCGTCGCCGTCGCGTGGACTCGGGAACCTGCGGCATCGGGCGGCGACACGTCCGTCTCGTCTGAACCGGACGTGGTGTCGGTCACGTCTACCACAAGTTCGTACGAGCTACCACCGTGCGCTGGAACCTTCCAAGTAGCACCATGATCTATCCCGCCACTTTGAAAAGTTATTATACGAGGATACACAATTTAAGTTGGTTTTCTGAGAGATAATTTAAGTTGAATGTGTTAAAAAAAACATATACTCCTACTCCATATATTATAGCAAAGGTGGTTATGAGTTTTTTTGTGTGATCACGAATTCACGATAGCCCTAAGTAACAAAAACGTTCCATATATTTTCTGTATGCCATGTTCTGGTGTGTCTAGTTGCATCCTCTTTTTGTCGCAATCTTCCACATAGTGAAGCATGTACCACGTTCGCCAATAAGATAGATTTTCTATATTTTGGGGGACTTGATCTTGATCCATCCAATTCACCTATATCATACCATCTTCACATCTCTGTCACTCCCACGTGCTCAACCTAACTCGATCTGCCACCGCCGAGTAAGACATGTCGTAACCTTGGAGCCAACCCTCTTGGCCTAACATGCAACCGACCCTAAGAGAAAACCCATGAAGAACTTGTTGTTACTCCGGAGCCGATGCTCATGTCCCGAGATAATACTGAGAAGACACCCCTGATAAGATGTATCTTCGCCCCAGAACCGATGCTCATGACCCAAGACAACCAACCCTGAGAGTACATCCTTGATAAAATGTGTCGTTGCCTAGAGCCGATGCTCAAGACTAGAGACAACATACCATGAGAGGACACCCTTGATAAGACATGTCGTAGACCGGAGCCGACGTTTCTTGGCCTAACATGCCGCCACCCATGGAGCCCTTGGACACCCAATTGACCAACTCACCCTTTGGTGCCAGACTTCTAGGGTAGCTCCTATTATGGCGCCGACTCTACCTCCAGCCCTACATCACATATGGGATACATAATTCGGGAGTTCGACAATGGGAGAGGTAGAAGGAGCATAGTACACATGACATTTAATCTATAGTGACCAGTTTTAGATAATAAATCTTCATTAGCCTTGAATCTTGATGCAACCTATTCGGAAAGTGGAGTGTTCAAGGTTTAAAAAATCCGAAAATGTGGAACCGCCGAGAAAGATACTTATCGTCAGAGGCAGGGTGACATGTCGGAACCAGCTACCACCTGGCTTAGAGGGATGGCTGGTGCGATGATAGATCGACAGAGGAGGCGGCTAGGGCATAAGAATGTCGCGACATCGCACTGTACCGGTTGCTGGATACAACTCAATTCCTAGGACCTCTCCGTTTCGCATGAATTTCATAGAAAAGTAGCCTAGTACCAGCATGTAGCCTAAACAAATATTTGAATTTTAAAATTTTCAAACCAAACATGTTTAAACAAAACCCACCTAAACTCATCGGCTCGCGGCAGTAGCAGAGGAGTTGAGCTTGGGTATCAGATCCAGGAGTCCCACCCCCGAAGACCAACCCAGATCTCATTCTCGCGCGGAGATCAGATCCAAGTTCCTGAATTCCGCTCCCGAATGCTCTCGTAGCCTCGCCGCGCCGCGCCCACGCTCCGCCTCCATGGGCGGCCTCAGGGCAGCAGCAGCGTCGCCGTCGCGGCCGGGGGTGGCGATGGCGTGCGTGGTGGCGTCGGAGGTGGCCACGGTGCTGGCCGTCATGCGCCGCAACGTGCGCTGGGCGGGGGTCCGCTACGGCGGGGACGACGGGGGCGGGGCCGCCGACGACGAGCACCTCGACCACCCGCTCATCGCGGCGCTCAAGTCGCTCCGCCGCCGCGCCAACTCCACCGCCGCCTCCGACCCGCTCCTCCTCCTCCGCCCCTTCCTCGACGTCGTCCGCTCCGACGAGACCGGCGCGCCCATCACCGGCGCCGCGCTCTCGTCCCTGCACAAGATCCTCTCCCTCGACCTCGTGCCCCCCGCCGGCCCGGGCGTCCCCGAGGCCATGGGCGCCGTCGTCGACGCCGTCACCGCCTGCCGCTTCGAGGTCACCGACCCGGCCTCCGAGGAGGCCGTCCTCGCCAGGGTCCTGCAGGTGCTGCTCGCCTGCGTGCGCGGCCGCGCCGCCCCCGCGCTCGCCAACCGCCACGTCTGCGCCATCGTCAGCACCTGCTTCCGCGTCGTGCAGCAGGCCGGCACCAAGGGGGAGCTCCTGCAGCGCGTCTCCAGGCAGACCATGCAGGAGGTCGTCCGTTGCATCTTCGGCCGCCTTGCTGACATTGAACCCACCGCGATCACCAATGACCAGGTGGGGGTTGCTACTGAAGCTTCAAGGCTGCTGCTTTTTTTTACTTAGTAGTAATAATTTGCCTTGCAGTGCTCATGTAGGTTAGTGTACTCAAGTAACTGAACGTATTCATGTAAATTCCGTTAAGAGTGGTAATGGCATCTTAGTTCTAATGTTATGCTCATCAATCTGAACTTAAGCACACTAAAACTGGGTCCATATTTTCTTCATTGAGTACTTGTACGGTACCATGCTCACGAATGACAATGTGGCTTTTGGTTGCCTCTGAGTGTTCCATTCTGCTATTTCTTGCTGTCATTTACCTTTGTACTTATTATGATGCTAATTTAACTTGCAGTGCTCTTGTAGGTTAGTTATACTCAAGTAACTGAACGTATTATGAAAAAAATGATAATGGTTACTGGAATCTTGCTTAAAACTGAGACCTTTTTACTTGCCTTGCGTGCTCTGGTAGGTTTGTTAAACTCAAGTGTCTGAACGTATTCATGTAAATTTTGATAGATGGTTAATGGAATCTTAGCTTAAAACTGAGACTGTTTTTACTTGCCTTGCAGTGCTCTTGTGGTTTGTTAAACTCAAGTGACTGAATATTCGTGTAAATTGTGTTAGATGGTTAATTGAATCTTAGCTTAGAACTGAGACAGTTTTTACTTGCCTTGCATGCTCTTGAGGTTAGTCAAGAACTGATCCTATTCATGTAAATTCTGTTGAGTGTTAATGGGTTTGATTCTTTTGGATACTTCTGTAAATTCCTTGTAGCCTTGTAGCAGTAGACTAGCTTTGTAAATATCCATAAACTCAAAATTAATAAAAAGATCAGCAGAGTTGCTGTTCCCTAAAAAAACTGTACTGTACTGTACCATGCATGCTACTTTAGATTAAATGTTATGCTCAACAATCTGAACTTAAGCACACTGAAATTTTACTTGAGTGCTTGCACTGCACCATGCTACTTTGGAGATTAAATGCATTTCTGTTGTAATACCAAGTTTGATGTATTAATGGCGGTACCATTTGTTCTGCAGATCAGCAAAACCAAGATTTGGATGCTGGGGAGCTAGGGAATGGGAAGAATGATTATGTTTGTTTGGATAGCTCCGGGGACGAGGTGGGAGCTGGACTTGGTGTCGTGCAAGATAAGGCCATGATAGAGCCGCTCGGGGTTCCTTGCATGGTGGAGATATTGCAGTTCTTGTGCTCCCTCTTGAATAGCCGAAGACATGGATGTGAGCCAAAGGATGAATCCTATTGATTTTGATGAGGACGTGCCACTCTTTGCTCTGGGATTGATAAATTCTGCTATTGAATTGTCAGCCTCGTCCATCCACAGGCACTCGAAGTTGCTGGCTTTTGTACAGGATGAACTGTTCCGCAATCTAATGCTGTTTGGCTTGTCAATGAGCCCCTTGATTCTGTCGACAGTGTGCAGCACTATTTTTACTCTCTTCTACCACCTACGCAGGAACTTAAGCTGCAAGTTGAAGCTTTCTTCTCTTGTGTGATCCTAAGACTAGCCCAGGTAGATATGGGGCTAGTTATCAGCAGCAGGAAGTCGCCATGGAGGCTCTAGTGGATTTCTGTCGACAGAAAGAGTTTATGGCTGAGATGTATGCAAACATGGATTGTGATCTACAGTGTTCTAATGTTTTTGAAGACCTAGCTAATCTTCTGTCTAAAAGTGCATTCCCTGTAAACAGTCCATTGTCCGCCTTGAATGTGCTTGCATTGGATGGTCTGGTTGCTGTCATTCAGGCGATAGCTGAGAGGACTAACCATGCTCATCAGCATCATGAGCACACAGTGCCAGAAATAAGTGAATATTTTCCTTTTTGGCAGTTGAAGTGCGAGAGCAATAACGATCCTGATAAATGGGTTAGATTTGTTCACCAGCAGAAAAGCATCAAGAGAAAGCTAATGGTTGGTGTTGAGCATTTCAACAGGGACAAAAAGAAGGGCTTTGAGTATCTGCAAGGTGTCCACCTATTGCCTGAAAAACTTGATCCAAGCAGTGTCGCTCTGTTCTTTCGGTACACACCTGGATTGGACAAGAACCTTCTTGGAGACTACCTGGGGAATCATGACGAGTTCTCTATTTTGGTACTTCACGAATTTGCTAAAACCTTTGACTTTGAGGAGATGAACTTGGACGCTGCGCTAAGGCTCTTCTTGGAAACTTTCCGGCTGCCTGGTGAGTCACAGAAGATACAGCGGATTCTGGAGGCCTTCTCTGAGAGGTATTATGAACAGTCACCACACATGTTTGTTAACAGGGATGCTGCCCTGGTGCTTTCATATTCAGTAATCATGCTCAACACAGATCAACACAATGTAAGGGTTAAGAAGAAGATGACAGAAGAAGACTTTATCAGGAACAATCGCCGTATCAATGGTGGAACTGATCTTCCACGGGAGTTCTTGTCGGAGCTGTTTTATCTATATGTCGGAATGAAATCAAAACTTCCTGAGCAAGGTGCTGGATGCTCTGAGATGTCTTATAGCCGCTGGGTTGATCTGATGTGGAAGTCAAAGAGGACATCATCGTACATTGCTTGTGACTCCTACCCTTTTCTTGATAATGACATGTTCCCTATCATGGCTGGACCGTCAGTTGCTGCCATCTCCGTGGTTTTTGATAATGTTGAGCATGATGAGGTTCTTACAGGATGTATTGATGGTTTCCTGTCAGTAGCAAAGCTGGCTGCATTCTATCATCTCGATGATGTACTGAATGATCTTGTTGTGGCGCTATGTAAGTTCACCACTTTGTTGAACAATTCTTATGCTGATGATCCTGTAATAGCGTTTGGAGTGGACACCAAGGCTAGAATGGCAACAGAGGCTGTTTTCACTATTGCAACTACTTATGGTGATCATATACGGAGTGGATGGAGGAATATAGTAGACTGCATTTTAAGATTGCACAAGATAGGCCTTCTTCCAGGTCGCCTTACTGGTGATACAGGTGATGATCAGGAGTCCTCTTCAGATTCAGTGCCTAGCAAGCTTGGTTTATCTACAGTTGCACCTCACATTTTACCGATCAACACTCCTAAGAAAACATATGGGCTGATGGGGAGGTTTAGTCAACTACTTTACATGGATGCTGAAGAACCAACGTCCCAGCCAACTGAGGAGGAACTGGCAGCTCAGAGGAATGCTTTGGAGACTGTAAGGAAATGCCAAATAGGTACCATCTTCTCCGAGAGCAAATTCTTACAAGCCGACTCACTCTCAAATCTTGCTAAAGCCCTCATTCAGGCAGCAGGTCGACCTCAGAGGATTACCAGCTCTCTTGATGATGAAGGAACAGCAGTGTTCTGCTTAGAGCTACTAATTACTGTCACATTAAACAACAGAGACAGAATTGTACTTTTATGGCAGGGTGTTTATGAGCACATAACCCACATCGTTCAGTCCACAGTGATGCCCTGCAATCTGGTGGAGAAGGCTGTTTTTGGGCTTTTGCACATCTGCCAGAGGTTGCTTCCTTATAAGGAGAATCTGGTAGATGATTTATTGAGGTCACTGCAGCTAATATTGAAACTTGATGCACGTGTAGCTGATGCTTACTGTGAGAACATCACAGTGGAGGTCACACGGCTTGTGAAAGCCAATGCAACCCATATCAAATCCCAGATGGGTTGGCGGACTATCATTTCCTTACTATGTGCCACCGCTCGTCATCCGGATGCTTCTGATGCCGGCTTCGAAGCTCTGGTTTTCGTCATGTCTGAGGGAGCACACCTCTCACCTGCCAACTTCATTATTTCAGTGGAGGCATCAAGGCAGTTTGCAGAATCTCGACTAGGATCTGCAGAAAGATCCATCCATGCTTTGAACCTAATGGCTGACTCCGTAAATTGCCTTACAAGCTGGTCACGTGAGGTCAAGGAAGCTGGTGGCGAGGCGGACAGGATACTGGAAGGAATTGCCGAGATGTGGCTGCGGCTAGTGCAGGCACTACGGAAGGTGTGCACTGATCAGCGGAGGAAGTGAGGAACCACGCGCTGCTATGTTTGCAAAGATGCTTAGTAGTTGATGGAATATCAGTTTCGTCTTCCACATGGGTGATGTCGTTTGATATTATCTTCCAGCTGCTTGATGAGTTGTTGGAGATCGCTCAGAGCTACTCACCAAAGGACTTCAGGAACATGGAGGTGTCCCTCTTGCATGCAGTAAAACTGTTATGCAAGGTGTTCCTGCAGGCGCTTAAAGACCTGTCCGCACAGACCAGTTTCGGTAAGCTGTGGTTCGAAGTCCTCGACATGATAGAGAAGTTCATGAAAGTCAAGCTGAGAGGGCGGAGGACCGAGAAGCTACACGAGGCGATCCCCGAGCTGCTGAAGAACATACTGCTGGTGATGAAAGCAAACGGTATCCTCTCAAACACGAGCGCCAGCGGGGAGAACACCCTGTGGGAAGCAACGTGGCTCCAAGTCAGCAAGGTTGCGCCGTCGCTGCAGTCAGAAGTCTTCCCCGGCAATGAAAGCGAGCAGAGTAATCTGCCACAGGAGGGCCAAGCTGCTGAGCAACAGGCCATGGTACAGCCCGCCGCTGCCTGATCAAGTTGCCCAAGCTGAAAATTGGACATGACAGCCTGTTCTTTCAGTGTTTTTTGGCGGCCCTATATACAGAATGCCTGGCTGCGCTCTCGGCGGAGGACATTAGGGAGGGAGAGTTAAAGCTGGTGTATTGTAATTTTTTTAGTTTATAATAATTTGCCTTTTTTGGGGTTTATATATTGACTGAGGTCGTTGCCTTCTGTGGTTGGCTGGCTGGCTGGCTTTATTGTTGCAACACCTGAAGAAAAATTGTATGATAGGGTTTACATACAGGATGGATTCTCCCCACACCGCACTGTTACATTTGTTACAATGTGAATAGGTGATGAGGTTAGCAAAGCGCCTTTAGCTTTATTATGCTGTGCAGCTGTGGATGCGTGTGAATCATTTGTCACAGATCTGTATCCATTACAAGCTGTAATGAATCAGACAGCAACATCTTGGGCACGACGCAGTAGCAGGTGACTTGTGCAGGAACTAGAGGCAGTGGAGTCAAGCCAGTCTTGAAGAGCTGAACTTGAATCAGCCCCTTCAAAAATTTCTGGAGTTGTTAGAGGAGTATGCCCTGCACTATTCCAGTACATGTTACATTTGTCATCTGCCATGCACGTTTCTGTGTCATCTTTTTTTCTTAGAAATTTGCAACTCTGGAGCTATGATGCCAAAGGCTCACATATGTTATTTGTTTGAACTTCTTATAGGTTCGTGATGTGAGGCCACTTCATGACATGATGGAGAATTTGCCTTCTCTGCTTGTTGTTGCCAGAGCAACTATTGCAAGTATCGTACAGTGTTCTGCCTATCGGCTATCCAATTTTCCTGCAGCAATTTCATCAAGCCGGTAAGTACAACGATGTAACGAAAATAAATATGCTTACAGAATACCCAATAGCGCCATGAGAGGCATGAGTTGTTTGTCACCGTCATAGCGCCTGGCCAGAGAAGTGGCCGTCAACGTGATGTAACAACCCAGATTCGTCCCTGGAACCATTAGAGTGATGGAACCAATCAGTGAGGAACAACGTACATAACACATACTCCCTCCGATCTGAAAAGTCTGTCGCTGGTTCAACGTTAAATTGTAAGTACCTACTACGTCTGACTATGAAATTGTTGCACAAATCTTAAATAAACAGACTCTCAGCATAAGCCGTGCAGGTCCAACTAGTTGTGGTTTTGCATTTTTGCTTGAAAAATGCACCATGTCAAAAAGAGGGTTGAAAAAATGCACCATGTAAAAAAGAGTGTTAGTGTTCACCGAGCGTATTTTGGCTTATACGGAGTGTCAACTATTTGCCCAGTGGTGTCTTTCCATACTCGTCGTCTTTGCCGAGTTTTTTGGTACTCGGCATAAACCCAGTTTTGCCGTATTTTGAGACTCGGCGAACAGCCAAATATGATTTTCCAGTAGTAGATACAGTAAGACGAACCGACCTCCAACAATCGTACGAGAACCCTTGATCCGGCCGGCAGATTCGATTGGATCTGTAAAAACCGTTAGATGCGGCTGGAAACGCGCGCTGCAATGTTTGTCAATATATCTAGTGTCCGATTAGGAGATGAATCAATCAATCAGCGGAACCCTAACCCGAGTCGTGACGGCCATGGCCACCATGCATGCATCTATAAGAGCTCGATGATCGATCCAGCCACCAAATTAAACCCTCGATCGATCGCCACCCGCCGAGATCGATCATATCGCCGAGCTCGTAAGTCCGATCATACCATGGCGTCCGGCAAGAACAACGAGGAGGAGTACTACAGCAGCCCGGAGGAGGAGGAGGAGGAGGAGGAGGACGATGACGACCAGATGAGCTACCGTTCCGCCTCCAACGACAGCGATGGCGATTGCTGCATGGACGACGACGTCGATGACGACGATTATGATGACGAGAACCAGGCGGAGGAACTGGATGAAAACTGGGTGATGGCGGAGCGGAGGGAGCGGAGGAAGCGGTACGCGGTGCTGAGCATGGAGGCGCTTCGCGCGCGGCAGGAGGAGCACACGGCGACGGTAGGTGAGCTGGTCGCTCTTCCGCCGGCTCTCGCCACCGCCGTGCTCCGGCACTACAAGTGGAGCGCCGCGGCCGTCGAGGAAGGGTGGTTCGCCGAAGAGGAGCGCGTCCGCGACGCCGTGGGCCTTCCCCAGCACTCCGCCGCCGGCGTGGCCGCCAACGCAGCGCCGCTGACCTGCCTCATCTGCTTCGACGTCCACCCGGCCGGCGCGATGCGGTCCGCCGGGTGCGCTGCCCACTTCTACTGCCGCGGCTGCTGGAGCGGCTACGTGCGCGCGGCCGTCGGGGACGGCGCCCGGTGCCTGTCGATCCGGTGCCCGGACATGTCCTGCTCCGCCGCCGTCGTCAAGGACCTGGTCGACGACGTCGCCGACCCCGGCGACGCGACCCGGTACGCGGAGTTCCTCGTCCGTTCGTACGTCGAGGAGAGCAAGAAGCTCCGGTGGTGCCCCGCGCCCGGGTGCGACCACGCCGTGGAGTTCCTCGACGGAGAGCAGTGCAGGGAGCAGCTGGACGCGGACTGCGCGTGCGGCAACGGCGTGTGCCTCGGCTGCGGCGACGAGGCGCACCGCCCGGTGCCCTGCGACACGGTGCGGGCGTGGCACGTGAAGCACCAGTCGGACTCGGAGACGGCCAACTGGGTGCTGGCGAACACGAAGCACTGCCCCAAGTGCCGGCGGCCCATCGAGAAGAACCAGGGGTGCATGCACATGACCTGCTCGGAGCCGTGCAAGCACCAGTTCTGCTGGTTCTGCCTGGGAGACTGGACCACACACAGCGCCGCCACCGGCGGCCACTACCAGTGCAACAAGTTCCAGGCGGCCAAACTGGAGGGCAAGTTCAGCGAGGAGGATCTCCGGCGCCAGCAGGCCAAGGCGTCCGTCGACCGGTACATGCACTACCTCGAGCGCTGGGAGGCGCACGAGCGGTCGCGGCACAAGGCGCTCCAGGACCTGGCGGCGCTGGACACCGGGGGGCAGCTGGAGGACGCCGCGGCGGCGTTCGGGGTGGACGTCACGAAGCTGGAGTTCGTCAAGGACGCGTACCGGCAGGTGGCCGAGTGCCGGCGGATGCTGCGCTGGTCCTACGCCTACGGCTTCTTCGTCGAGGAGCCGGCCAAGCGGGACCTCCTCGAGATGGTGCAGAGCGAGGCCGAGAACTCGCTGGAGCGCCTGCACGGCTGCACCGAGAAGGACAGGAAGGACGCGGTGGCGCCCGAACCCGTCTACGGCGAGGAGGGCGAGCTCCTCCCGCCCAAGGACGCGCCCGCCGCTGACAAGTACGACGGGTACAGGGAAAGGCTGTCGACGCTGACGACGGTCACGAGGAACCACTTCGAGCGCATGGCCATGGCGTTCGAGGACGGGCTGGCGGAGGTCGACACCGAGGCGGCGGCCGCCAATGCCGTGGCTAATGCCGCCAAGGCTACCGCCAAGGCAGCTAAACGCAACGGCCATGTCGCTTCCGCGCGCTAGAGCCGCCCCATATATATAGGGTACTCCCTCTGCTGGTCTGAGAAAAATGTCGTGAGTTGTGCTACCCAGATAGATACATCCATATTTAAATAAATCCAAGTCAATTAATTTGTAACGGAGGGGGTATAACCTTGTTCTCTTATCTACCATTTGAAAAGACTATTATGTGAACAACGCGGAAAATTTACACGTGCCCTATCGACACTAGATTCTTTTTTTTTTTTTTTTTTTGAAAGCCCTACGTAATCAACATAGTACCACATACAACGTACGCAGTACAAATACAGAAAGAAAAGTACAATACAAAGGGGCTATAGATCCAGAACGGAGCCCAGCAGCTCCACCGGCGTCGGCGACGAAGACCGTCTTCAACCTCCACACCACAGCCTGAGAGCGTCCAGTACCTTGACAGATGCCGCATGATCCGTCCGCCGCACCGCGACGGAGCCTCTGTCGATGAACGACCACGGCGACCGCCCTCTCTCTCCAGCTTCTCCACCTTGCCGTAGACGACCTCGATCCCGACGCAGGCAGGAGCCGCCGCTCGCGCCCGGTCCGGAAAACCAGCCCCCAGATCCGCCGCCACCACGGATCCGAGCGCCAGCAAGTCGCGCGCGAAGACGACGAGCTCCGCAGAGCTCCACCGCCGGAGAAGGCCGCGCCGACACCAAACAGCTCACCACCAGCACCACCTCCTCCAAGGCACCGCCGGCGAGGACACCATCCTATCCTACCGTATGTACAGGCCGGAGACGGGGATCCCCCACCCTCCCGCTGCCGAGGCAGCCGGCGGAGGAGGGGAATCCCACGCCTCGGCGGCGCGGACGCGGTGGATCGACGGGGATCGCCCAAAAAATCGCCTTCGCTCTCCTACTACAGTGACGGGGAGGAGAGGATAAGGTCGAGCTCTCGACACTAGATTCTTTATTGATTCATGCCCTAAGATTCATGCCGCAGACACAACATTTATGAATTAAAAAAATTGTATATGTTTCATAAATATTTTTTATGCGGCACGGGTTGTCGTGGTGGGAACACGCAGATGCCTAGGGGTAGGCTTATTCTGGGGCCGAACGGATGCTTGTGGATTCGGGGAGGGATTGCGTGATGGAGTCGCACACGAAGAACACTGCAAACACAAAGATCTACCCTGCTTCGGGGCCCTCGTGAGGAGGTAAAACCCCTACTGCAGCACTAGCCTACTTTGGTGTATTCTCCTCTTTGCATACGGCGGGCTACAAGTGCTACTCGAGCTGTTTGATCCAACAATGGTGTAGAGCTCAAGGAAGAAGAAGAAGACTGCAGGGGGAAATGAGCCCCAGGGGCCTCGCGCACCCGCGCGTCCCTGCGTGTCTGCGCGCACCCGCGCGTGGTGTCACCGAGCTCTTGTGTGAGGCTGCCCCTTTCTCCTCCCCCTGGTGCTCTTTATATAGAGAGAGCCCAGGGGACATGCAGGGGACAAGGGGACACAAAACACTGTACACTGTAACTGACATGACCACTGGGGTCTAATCAACACTGTGGCAGCGTCACTGTAGCTGTACTGTTGTCACATCAGGGGCACTGTAGCCATGCCTGTCTGTCCTTTCCTTTGGTCCACTTGCGCTTGTCTCCTGGGGATGGCAGAGCATCTGTACTTGACGATGAAGCTAGATGACTCGGAGTTGTGGAGAGGCCGGAGAGTTCGGTTGAAGCTTTGACGGCCCGAGGTGGAAACTCCGGACTGCTGCCGAACTTAGCCCAAGCCGAGGAAGGGGACTCGTGGCCTGCTCTCCGACTGTGGCCTGCTCCAGGATGGAGACCTCGGCCTGCTCCAGGGGCTTGGCCCGCTCTGAGGTGGCAACCTCGGCCCGCTCCACTCCGAGGTAGAGCTTCGGCCTGAGGCAGAGGTGGTCGAAGCGGGGCTGGGGACGGCCGGGCATGGGCCGCGCCGGGACAGCAAGGTCGGGGGCGACGTTGAGGAGGCGCTGGAGGTCGGGGACGCCGGGGTCTTGGACGGGAACGCCGAGGTCGTGGACGCCGGCGAGGGAGTCGAGGTTGGCGCGGGGATTCGTAGGTGGCCGAGGTAGGAGATGCCGCCGAGGTCGCCTAGGTCGGGTACGCCGAAGTGCCGGGCTCGGGAGACGACGTCGAGGCGCAGGGAGGAGCTCGCTCGGGGAGCTGGAGGTGACGAGGTCGTGGTGCGCAGCCGGGGAAGCCGTCGGGGTCGAGGAGGAGCTCGGGGACGACCGAGGTTGGAGATGCGCCTCGGTCCACGCCGAGGTTGATGAGGTGGAGGCCTGCTCCGGAGTAAACTGGCCTCGGCCCACCCGAGGTGAGGCCCATCCGAGGCTCCAGCGATGACTCGATCCGGGGCTGGGGAGGCCCATCCGAGGTATTAGACTCAGTCCGACCGAGGTAAGAGGTATCTCGGGCCACAGCTGGGTAACTCGGCCCAGGTTATGTTTTTCTGCCCCGCTTCTTTATCTTTTGCTTATTCCTTTGCTACCTCTTCTACTAACTTCGTAGAACCAACAGCTTTGGGGTACCCGGGGTTACATCCCCGACAGTAGTCCCCGAGGCTGCGGGGGACTCGCAGAGTCGCGCGCAGACTTAAAAAAAAGAAGAATTACACCAAAAAACCTCCATATGCACAACCTCCTGCCTGCATGGGCGCCTTTGTAATTCGGTCGTCTTAGCCATGCCCTCCAGGCCAAATGTGACATCCGGTTGACCGAGCTCACCCGAATCAACAACGAGATGGATAGTTTGCACTGAAAATGCGCTGCCTGCATGGTCACCATTATATGCCGGTTCTTAATCCTCCTGGCCTTTACCGAACTCGGATGCCGCCAGCGCCGGTTATCCCTCCTGGCTTTTACCGGACTTGGATGCCGCCAGCGTCGGTTAGCCCTCCTGGCTTTTACCGGACTTGGATGCCGCCAGCGTCGGTTGGACCGACATAAACCTGCATGTTAGTATCTCATATGTCTCGGTACCTCGGCCACTCTGGGCATAACTCACATATCTCGGTACCTCGGCCACTCTGGGCATAACTCACATGTCTCGATACCTCAGCCACTCTGGGCATAACTCACATGTCTCGATACCTCGGCCACTCTGGGCATAACTCACATGGATGTCTCCAGCCACTGCTGGACTGACATAAGCATATCTCGAATGCCGGTTTTAGCCACTCCGGGCGTTTACCGACACAGATGTCTCCAGCCACTGCTGGACTGACATATAACCTGCATGAACATAACTCAAAGGTTGCCTCTGATTAACCAACATAGACACTGACCTGGTACACAGGGTGATGCCATGATGCGTTGGCAGACCAAAATAAATGGCGACCCGTAAAATACCGATACTGCCATGATACACTGGCGAATGGTCATAAACGGTGATCTGGAGATATTGCACGAAACCATGATACTTTGGCAAACCGACATACACGGTGATCTGTAGATATTTGCATAATGCCATGGTACTTTGGCAAACCGACATAAACGGCGATCTGGAGATATTTGCATAATGCCATGGTATATTGGCAAACCGACATAAACGGTGATCTGGAGATATTGCATTTATAACTCGGCAAGCCGATACCAAAGACTATCCGTGATATACTTTGAGGCCATACTAAATTTAAGATGGATCCGAGATAACCGATATAACCACGACCTTTGATATGAATATTCTCTCGGTAAAACCGATATCACCTTTCAATGTCAGTTCATGCGTTCATATATAAAGGATATTTGACAGGAACAGTAATTCTATTTAACAGATAAATATAAGTCTAGCAGCAAAACTATGCATGTAGAAGCAGACTCGGTCTCAACCGAGTCCCCGAGTCACTTTTCTTATCTAGGAGAAACAGTAAAACAGACTGCCTATTCAGTCCCCGGGTCAAGACATCTTGTCCCAGGGGAAACAACTAATCACAGCAAGGTAGAAACGAGGGGGCAGTCCCCGAGTACTATTTGAGACTATCTAAAAGTATAAGCAGACATATAAATGATACTTATAAGGCCAGGTCGTTGGAGAAGTCTTAATTCGGATTTCCAAGTCTTAACTCGGATTCTCCCAGGACACCTCGGACTTCAGAACACCTCAGACTGCAGAACACCTCGGATTCCAGAACACCTCGGATTCCAGAACACCTCGGATTACAGAACAGCTCGGACAGAAACACCTCAGATTACAAAACAGCTCGGACAGAACACCTCGGATTACAGAACAACTCGGATTCTAGAACACCTCGGATTCCAGAACACCTCGGATTACAGAACACCTCAGATTACAGAACAGCTCGGATTTCAGAACACCTCGGATTCACACTGCAGCCAACTCAAAAATGAGTCAACCTATGGGGACGATGCCGAAGTTGAGTCCCCGCGTTGATGACGAAGGTCCCATCCGAATTGATCCAGCAAGCGCCACTATCAGCCCCACGGTGGGCGCCAACTGTCGTGGTGGGAACACGCAGATGCCTATGGGTAGGCTTATTCTGGGGCCGAACGGATGCTTGTGGATTCGGGGAGGGATTGCGTGATGGAGTCGCACACGAAGAACACTGCAAACACAAAGATCTACCCAGCTTCGGGGCCCTCGTGAGGAGGTAAAACCCCTACTGCAGCACTAGCCTACTTTGGTGTATTCTCCTCTTTGCATACGGCGGGCTACAAGTGCTACTCGAGCTGTTTGATCCAACAATGGTGTAGAGCTCAAGGAAGAAGAAGAAGACTGCAGGGGGAAATGAGCCCCAGGGGCCTCGCGCACCCGCGCGTCCCTGCGTGTCTGCGCGCACCCGCGCGTGGTGTCACCGAGCTCTTGTGTGAGGCTGCCCCTTTCTCCTCCCCCTGGTGCTCTTTATATAGAGAGAGCCCAGGGGACATGCAGGGGACAAGGGGACACAAAACACTGTACACTGTAACTGACATGACCACTGGGGTCTAATCAACACTGTGGCAGCGTCACTGTAGCTGTACTGTTGTCACATCAGGGGCACTGTAGCCATGCCTGTCTGTCCTTTCCTTTGGTCCACTTGCGCTTGTCTCCTGGGGATGGCAGAGCATCTGTACTTGACGATGAAGCTAGATGACTCGGAGTTGTGGAGAGGCCGGAGAGTTCGGTTGAAGCTTTGACGGCCCGAGGTGGAAACTCCGGACTGCTGCCGAACTTAGCCCAAGCCGAGGAAGGGGACTCGTGGCCTGCTCTCCGACTGTGGCCTGCTCCAGGATGGAGACCTCGGCCTGCTCCAGGGGCTTGGCCCGCTCTGAGGTGGCAACCTCGGCCCGCTCCACTCCGAGGTAGAGCTTCGGCCTGAGGCAGAGGTGGTCGAAGCGGGGCTGGGGACGGTCGGGCATGGGCCGCACCGGGACAGCAAGGTCGGGGGCGACGTTGAGGAGGCGCTGGAGGTCGGGGACGCCGGGGTCTTGGACGGGAACGCCGAGGTCGTGGACGCCGGCGAGGGAGGTCGAGGTTGGCGCGGGGATTCGTAGGTGGCCGAGGTAGGAGATGCCGCCGAGGTCGCCTAGGTCGGGTACGCCGAAGTGCCGGGCTCGGGAGACGGCGTCGAGGCGCAGGGAGGAGCTCGCTCGGGGAGCTGGAGGTGACGAGGTCGTGGTGCGCAGCCGGGGAAGCCGTCGGGGTCGAGGAGGAGCTCGGGGACGACCGAGGTTGGAGATGCGCCTCGGTCCACGCCGAGGTTGATGAGGTGGAGGCCTGCTCCGGAGTAAACTGGCCTCGGCCCACCCGAGGTGAGGCCCATCCGAGGCTCCAGCGATGACTCGATCCGGGGCTGGGGAGGCCCATCCGAGGTATTAGACTCAGTCCGACCGAGGTAAGAGGTATCTCGGGCCACAGCTGGGTAACTCGGCCCAGGTTATGTTTTTCTGCCCCGCTTCTTTATCTTTTGCTTATTCCTTTGCTACCTCTTCTACTAACTTCGTAGAACCAACAGCTTTGGGGTACCCAGGGTTACATCCCCGACACGGGTATTAGAGCATAAATCAATGGTTCATCTTGTGCTGCTATGTACCGGTTCCTATAAAAATAAATTTCCCTATGAATAGAATATTGAATATCTACAGCTATTACTTATGAAAAAGCAGATTTGTCGGATACAATCCAAGCCCTCCATTCAGATGAATTCAACGGGCCAAAACATTTCAATGTTGAGGCCCTCGACATACTTTAGCTACCGTCTCCTATCAAACAATGCATTAAAAAACAGATCAGCCTCACCTCGAAACATGATTTCGCCCCGCTTTATTAATAAAGCAATCAATCATAGACGTTTAAGTTACAAGTTCGAAACAGAAAAAAGCAAAGTCCGCTGGGGAGTACAACTCAGCTAGATGATGCAGAAAGGTGGCGTGCCGCCATCAATAAGTGCTCGATCGCCGCTCCTTGTCCCGTTGCCTACATAACGGGTGCTACTGCTTTAAAAATGCCAAGAATTTAAACACATAGTGAGAGACACGTCTTAGGAAGGCACGCTCGATAACCATCTTATTACATATAGTCCATAAAATTCAGGTCATCGCAACAAACACTAACCAGAAGAGGTGTCTCCTCTTACCAATACAATTTGCCTACACCTACAGGAACTCCCCGAGGTCTCGATCGGGCCTACCACTCAGGCCCAAGCGCCTCAGACACAAAACTCTCTAAATCAGCCTACACGACCTCCCAGCCGACGTCCCACCCGCCGGCTAGCACCGATACCTGCACAACCATCCCGCTTGACGCACACCCTCCTGCCGCCGGCCAGCCTATACCCCTTCCGACGCGCCCGCCCAACTTATGTAGCCAAAACCCCAATGAAGCAGCCGTTCGCCGCTGTTACCTTGTCCGCATTGGCCGTAGCAGCTAGTCGGCACCGGCGCTACCGCTATTTCCATGTGCGCCGTCATATGTGAAGACGCCGACATCTGGTGCTTTGAACCTCGGTCTCGTCCTTCGTGCATAGGATTTTGGTCCAAGTGGATTGCAGAATTCCTATGTTTTTTCTCTAAAACATATACCAAAGGAAAAAATTCCCGCGTTTTTCGGTTACTTAATTCTTTTGAACCAAACAAACAAATGAATAGTGTCTCAGTGGGAAAATTTTCTATTTCTACATTATTCCTCCACTTTTCTCTTAAACCAAACAATCTCTAAAATCCAAAAGGCAAAGTCAAAATAAGCCTAACAAAGAGCCAAAATATTACTGGCTGTTCTAGTGTTCCACAATGCAGTTTTTCCATAATATGAGGATCTCCCCCGCTTGCTATGACCGTCGATTTTGCATCAAACGAATGATATTATTTCCACCAATTAATATTATTTCCACGAATGATATTATACATTTTTTTGGTTAATACATGAACACAAATTTCTTATGAAAAAGTATACTTGTCGGATACAATCCAAGCCATCCATTCAGTTGAATTCAAACTAAACAACACATTAAAAAAAAAATCAGGCTACACAATCTCCCCGCCCGACGCATCCACCCGCCACCGACCAGTCTAGACCCCTCCACCCAGCTTATGTTCGCGACCGCCCCCAGCGAAGCAGCCGTTCGCCGCCGTGACCTTGTCCGCATTGCCGTAGCAGATAGTCGGCACCGACACGGCCGCAGTTTCCATGCATGTACGCGGTCATATGTGAAGACACCGCCATAGAGATCGAACCCCTCGACCACCACTCCCGTGTGAAGGAGTCCGACACCGCTGAGTTCCCCTGTCCGTCGTCATTAGCGAAGCTGCCGTTGACGGGGGCACTCCACGAGCGGACGCGACGACGTACCACCACACTACTCGTGCGTATGCCACGTGATGGAACGCCTCAGCAGCTCGACGACACGCATGATTCAGTTAATTCACTTCAACCTTCATAATTTCCCTCTTAGAACAAAACGATGTTAGATTTTCAAATAGTGAACTCAAGCACAGTGAATTTTTTTATTGACCAATGTGCTAACAACATGCTTAGAAATTCCTTAGAAATGATAGTCAAACTTGTTTACCTTGAGTTGACGTTAAGACCTGAACTAGCTCAAGTTGCACACAACATAACCCTTTAGTTTCACGGCTCTCACAAGGAGGTTTAATCCCAATCCGTTTCTTTTCCAAACCAGAACCGGTTGGTTCCCACTATTCTCCTCCGGAATAATTTGTTTTTTTTTGACAGAGATACCGTAGGGAAAAAACCCTACGGTGTAATTTTATATATATAAATGGTAGTGAAAAACCAGAGGTTTCTCAATACAAAGTTTACAAATCTCTGCCAAAAATTTAGGGTGGCTGGAAAACAAAAGAGCAGAAACACACACCCATCAAAAACTAACTAGGACGACAAGTCAAGAACCCAATGGAGAAGCGTGGGCACCAAAGAGGGTTTAACTCTGTACTGATGGAGCAAGACATCGTGCTTGAAGTGCACCTTCCATCTCGGCATCGAGGGCTGGAGATCCTTGAAAATCAGATCGTTTCGTGCTCTCCAAATGTTCCAAAGAGCGCAAACTAAAACCTCCATGAAGCAGGGGCCTTGGAACATGGTTCGAGCAGTGATAATGCGGCTGGAGATAGGAAGGACTCCATCCCACTGAAACCCAACGTAACTCCAACATGCGGCAGCGAACTCACACTCAAAAAATAGGTGATCCCTTGTTTCAATCGCACGTTGAGCACAAAGCACACACTCAGGGCCTCCCTCATAATTCCAGTGTTTACGAGACATCAAGTCTTTTGTATTTAATCTGTCGTTCTGAAGCAACCAAGCGAATACCCTAAGCTTGGGGAGCAGTTTTGATTTCCAAATCGCCTGAAGAGCCTCATCACACTCTAGGTGGGAGAACAGGAAGTTATAAAACTTTGCTGAGGTATATGTGGAGTTCCCCCACGGAAAGAGCTTAATATCCGGACCATGAGGTACTAAAGAATGAGCAGCAATAATTTGGTTAACCTGATCCAATTCCTCAAAGGCCTGCGGAGAAAGGGGCAGGGCAAACCGAGATGAAAGCTCCTCCATCTGCGCCAAGTCCAAAACAGAAGCGTCCTCATTCAGAGCAAATGAAAACAGCCGGGGGAAACGATCACACAACAAATGCTGGTTGTGCCAAAAGTCTTTCCAAAAGAGAGTTGTCTGCCCACTGATCACCACTGAGTTCGTAATGCTGCGGTAGATATGAATCAGCTTGAAAATATCCCTCCACCAAAATGAGCCACGAGCAGATTGGGCCTGAGGGGGGGGAAGAGGGATCATAAATGGACCAGACCAGCTTAACCCACGGAATGTTCTGCTTGGTGAAAAATTTATGAAGCTGCTTGAGGAGCAGGGCCGAATTCTGAATTTCCATGTTAAGAACACCAAGGCCTCCATGTTTCTTGGGACGGCAGACAAGAGACCAGGATGCAAGTGAGTGGACCGAGTTGGAGTCTTCTTCTTTGGCCCATAAGGCATGCCGACGAACACGATCAAATAATTTAATAATTCCTTTGTGAATCTTAAGGGAGCAGAGGAAGTGATGCATCGGGAGAGCAGAAAGAACCGAGTTTATGAAAGTTAGTCTGCTCCCGTAATCCAAGAACCTCACACTCGCATTCAGACGCCGCTCCACCTGATCTACAATGGGGGAAAGATCTTGCATTGAGGGCCTAGAAGAACCAAGAGGGAGCCCCAAGTAAGTGAAGGGCAGTGAGCCAGTGGTGCAGCCAAAAGTGGTGGCCAGGGCAGCCAGCCTATCCGCACTGATGTTGATCGGCATCAGACAAGATTTAGAGTAGTTGACATGTAGTCCAGTAGCAAGAGAGAACGAGTGGAACAAATCCTTGAGGGCCAAGAGCTGATGAGGGCAGGCTTCCAAGATCAACAAAGTGTCATCCGCATATTGGGCAATCGGAAAGTCAGTACCATCAATCGGGAGCGGGGGACGCAGTGTACCAGCCGAAACCAAATGGTTAACCATAGACTGCAGGAGATCCGCCCCAGCCACAAACAACACAGGAGAGAAGGGATCGCCTTGCCGAACTCCTCGCTTGCATGGGAATTTCTTACCAGGGACACCATTAAGAAGAACCGAGGAAGTGCCAGAAGAAAAAATGCAGCTCACCCAATGGATCCATCGCTCATCGAAACCCCAGCATCTAAGGATCTTGATGATCGCCTCATGTTCAATCATATCAAAGGCCTTAGTAAAATCCAATTTCAGGATGACAGCTTCCTTACGCGAGTGCTTACACTGATGGATATATTCATATGCCCAGCCGATGCAGTCCTGGATAGTGCGCGTTTTTAGAAACCCATATTGATTAATATGCACTAGCTCGAGGATTTTGCTCTGAAGTCGATTTGCTAAGAGCTTCGTGAGTAACTTGAGACCCGAATTCAGTAAGGATATAGGTCTGAAATCATTTGGGCCAAGAGGAGAAGGGATTTTTGGAACGAGGGTGATGTATGCGTCGTTAATACTCTGTAAGTTAACTGTTTTGGCCCAGAATTCCTCACACAGCCGGTAGAAATCAAATTTTATAATGGGCCAACAGACTTTCAGAAACAGCCCGGTGAAACCATCCGGCCCTGGGGCCTTGTCAATTGGGCAGTCCGCCACGACAGAGTCGATTTCAGTATGTGAAAAAGGCGCAGATAAACCCTCAAGGCCATCCATATGCTGCACATAAAATGAGAAATCAAACGAAGGATCAATGGGAACAGACACCCCAAGGCGCTCCTTGAAAGTAGACCAAAGGAGATTTGTCACTAGAATAATGCGTCAAGGGTACTCTTCAGATTTGCTAATTCTCGCACTACCGGAAAATCTTTCTTTGCCGTGCCCGCAAGGATTTGCCGTGCGCTGCCGTGTTTGCGGAACACGGCAAAGGCCAATTTGCCGTGAACGGAGTTAGAGGGTCACGGCAAAGAAAAAAAGCACGGCACAGAAGACCACAGCTCACGGCAAAGTACACATCACGGCAAAATGGACCAGAAACACACGGCAAAGTTTGATAGCTCGGCAAAGATTTCTTTGCTGTGCTCCTTTGTGCGACCTCACGGCAAATTTGTTGACCAGAATCTCCAACTTTGCCGCGCTCCGAATAATTCGCGGGAAATATGTAAGCAAATTTCCCGCGCTCTAAATAAATTCGCGGGAAATGCTATACCGTGTCAAAAGAAAAGCACACGGCACATCTTGCCTTTGCCGTGAGCCTCTATGCACAGCGCACGGCAGATATGGTCTTTGCCGTGCGCTTTTGTGCATAGAACACGGCAAAGCATTTGTTTCCACTAACATTTGTTTTGTTTTGATATGGTTGCTTTGTTTATTTTCTTTGTTAAGGCTTCTAGTACGTTCATTTTACTTCACTTAATTATGTTTCTCGATAATATATATAAACCCTCCGGTGCGGGCCGCATGGGTCGAAACCCCGAATAAGTGGACCTAACGTGCGAGGCGTCGTCTACCCCGAATAGGGGCTACTCGGTAGGCTTTCCTCCCTGATTATGTTAGGTTAAATCATATGAACATCTGAACCCAACTTTGGGCACATGTTAACACATGATTCCATGTCGTGCACCCGAAGTGTTAGTTTTCACCTATGAGAGAGTGCAGAAACCGGCCTATGTGGATGAGGCGGGGTCGGTGAAGCGAGTCGCACCACGATCGGAGTTGTATCTTGGTTCCCAAAACCTAGCAACACACTCTTACACACATATTAGGGACCCATGCAAGTTTTGGTGGGATTCCGACGCTCCGGACCCCGCTACGGCGAAACCCTACACCCGCTGGAAAAAAGTCAAACCTGTCGATGTACCCCTTTGACCGGCGCCGAGAGGGGGTAGACGCATGAACTTTTTTGCTTGGTTGTGTTAGGTTGGTACATAGGACCATGGGGAACCAACATTTCATGTGGTTCGTCGCATGATTCCGTGCCCGGCACCCGACACGGGAGTTTTCACCTCTAAGTGTCGGAACTTACTACGGAGTAAGAGGGGTCGGTGAAGCGGGTCGCACCTCGGAGCCGTATCTTGGTTCCCACAACCTACAAACACACTATTACACATATATTAGGGACTCATGCAAGTTTTGGTGGGATTCCGACGCTCCGGACCCCGCTACAACGAAACCCTACACCCGCTGGGAAAAAGTCAAACCTGTCGATCTACCCCTTTGACCAGCGCCGAGAGGGGGTAGGCGCATGAACTTTTTTACTTGGTTGTGTTAGGTTGCTACATAGGAGCATGGGGAACCAACACTTCATGTGTTCCGTCGCATGATTCCATCCCCGGCACCCGAAACGGGAGTTTTCACCTCTAAGTGTCGAAACTTACTACGGAGATAGCGGGGTCGGTGAAGCGGGTCGCACCTCGGAGCTGTATCTATTAGGGACCCATTCAAGTTTTGGTGGGATTCCGACGGTCCAGACCCCCGCTACGGCGAAACCCTAAACCCGCTGGGAAAAAGTCAAACCTGTCAATCTACCCCTTTGACCGGCGCCGATAGGGGGTAGACGCATGAATTATTTTGCTTGGTTGTGTTAGGTAGGTACATAGGACCATGGGGAACCAACATTTTATGCGTTCCGTCGCATGTACGGTCAACCGTCTTATGCAGAGATGATTTAACATACAACTAGAGATCTACGTTACAACTTCACTAGTTCTAAATACTGGATAGAACAAATTAAGGTACAACTTCAAATTACGATACAACACAAGTAAAGCAAAGACTCTACCTATCTCCCATCGATGTAGCCTGCACCATCCGCCGTGTTGCCACCCTTGCCCTTTGACGAAGATTCTGCCTTCTTGCCTTTGCCCTTGGACGAAGCTTCAGCCTTCTTGCTCAGTGCTTCAACCCTCCTTTCCTTTGACGACGGCATGAAATCATCGTCATCATCACTGTCAACTAACCAGAGACAGGAACGACCGTACGAATCACGGTCAGCTTCAGTTCGGTAGAACAGACTATTCGTAACTTTCCTGTCAAACTTATCCGCAAGCCTGAGCATTTCTGCACGAATTTGCAGCGGGGTCCTATACGGAAACCCATCGCGGCATAGCTTCGTCCCGAGCAAAGCGAGATGACTCTCAGTGTGCAAAATTTCTTCAATTGGAACTACCCTACCATCTACCTTCAAATTGCTCGAAAGCCTGGCGAGATGCTCGGATGCGGAAATGTGAAACCCGGACACACACTTCTCGCAAGGACCAATACACACCATGCTTGCGCTCAAGTGAGTACCATGCCTACCTTCCACTGGGTTTTATAGAACTACCGATGGCGGCATTTGGCGGGAAACGGTGGCGGGAACGATCCGTGTGCTTCTTCCCGATCCAAGGGCTCACAAGCGCTCGAAAGAAACACACCGTTTATCCAACGGCTCACAAGCGCACGAAGGAAACACACGATCCGTGTGCTTCTTCCTGATCCAACGGCTCAGTAGCGCTCGAAAGAAACACACCGCTGATCCAACGGCTCAGAAGCGCTCGAAGGAAACACACGATCCGTGTGCTTATTCCGGATCCAACGGCTCACAAGCGCTCGAAAGAAACACACCGCTGATCCAACGGTTCACAAGCGCACGAAGGAAACACACGATCCGTGTGCTTCTTCCTGATCCAAGGGCTCACAAGCGCTCGAAAGAAACACACCGCTGATCCAACGGCTCACAAGCGCACGAAGGAAACACACGATCCGTGTGCTTCTTCCTGATCCAACGGCTCAGCAGCGCTCGAAAGAAACACACCGCTGATCCAACGGCTCAGAAGCGCACGAACGAAATACACGATCCATGTGCTTCTTCCTGATCCAACGGCTCAGCAGCGCTCGAAAGAAACACACCGCTGATCCAACGGCTCAGAAGCGCTCGAAAGAAACACACCGCTGATCCAACGGCTCACAAGCGCACGAAGGAAACACACGATCAGTGTGCTTCTTCCTGATCCAAGGGCTCAGAAGCGCTCGAAAGAAACACACACCGCTTCCCGCCTCCGTCTTCCCACCATTTCTCACTATATATATGTAGTCATGGCCTCCATTGGCATAGCACATCTAAACTCATATCTGCAACCTCATCACTCTCCCATGTCTTACACCGTACCCACTCTAACCTACTCGGAGGCGGAGGCGCTTTGCGCCTCGAACTACCCCTGCCCACCCGGCTGCGACGTCCCCGCCGGCTGGAGGCTGAGCACCGGAGGCGTGCCAGTCCCTCCTGTCCCTCAAGGTGTGGCGCGCCGGGCGGCCATCATGAACCACTACTACCTCGAGCTCACTCCGGAGCAGCGGATGGATCCCCGCTGGAATCCCAACTACCGCCCGACTTGGGACGCCTTCTTCATCAATCGGCGTGAGAGGGCGCTCGCCAGGTACGAGGAGGACGGCCCGCCTCCTTCGAACTTCAACAAGGCCGGCCGTCGGCTGTGGTGGGGCGGCCGGACACTCCAGAGCGTCATGGACTACACCACGGCCGGCGATAACCCCCACCTGCGCTACCCTCACTTTCAGTCCAGGTGAGCGCCGCCCGACGACAGCGACGACGACGGCGGCGACTACGACGACTACGAGGACGAGTATTATAGGCCTAGGCAGGAGTATGACTAACCTGAGCCACATCATTGGTTAGGACAAATGGTTCGTCTATGTACACAAGATTGTTGTCATTCCCTAATGCTGGTCTAGCTACGACGACGATCGTGTAAAATGTATTCTTTATCTCTGCATTTCCAACTAATGATCTTTAGCATCTGAATAAGTAATCTGGTAGAATATATGAGTGAGTAACCTGGGAAACAAAACACACGGTTTCCCCTAGCTACAGCCCTACAGTGATTCACGTTCGAATGCCGTTGCATTCACTGTAGGACGTAGCTAGGGAACCCGAATGTTTTGTGTTTGAGCGCCACTTCGATCCAAGCAGCGGTAAGACGTCTCTGATGATCTACAACCGTCCGGCAAGACATCTCTGATGATCTGCAACCGTTTGGAACGGTCGCAGATCATCAGAGACGTCTTGCCGCTGGTTGCCCAAAGATGCCTCTCCGAGTGACGCTGGAATGTTTTGTATGAGTGAGTAACCTGTCTGAGGAGTGGCCAATTTATAGGCGTCGTTATATTTGCCGAGCGGGACACTCGGCGAAATTCACCACTCGGCGAAGGCTTGGCGCGGAACGATCCGTGTGCTTGTTCCTAATTGGGCATACTACATGCACCGCTGATCGATCGGCTCACAAGCGCCAGAAAGAAACACACCGCTGATCCAACGGCTCACAAGCGCTCGAAGGAAACACACGATCCGTGTGCTTGTTCCTGATTGGGCATACTACATGCACCGCTGATCGATCGGCTCACAAGCGCCAGAAAGAAACACACCGCTGATCCAACGGCTCACAAGCGCTCGAATGAAACACACGATCCGTGTGCTTGTTCCTGATTGGGCATAAATACCCACGACCTCGTCCCCGGTTCGAGCCAAGACGTCGCCCTCCTCCACGCGCCGCCGTCTCTCCTCCACGCGCTGCTCCTCCTCCGCGCCGGCCTTTCCGATGCCCCTGTTGATCAACCCAGATGGCAATGTCCGGGACTGGCATCCACCGGGCTGGCACTGGGAGGTGCTACCTTCCGGGGCGCGGAGCTTGGTGAGGAATCCAGGTGACGTCGTCGACCCGGATCTTCTTTGGTGGCATTCGAATGGGCCACAGAGGGTGCTGAGAGAGCCGCCCCGAGGAGGTGGTACGTCGCCGTATCAGGGAGGAGGACGAGCACGTCCGTCGCTACATGTATTTGTTGGAGAATCAGACAAACAGGCGCTGGTCGATACTTCTGAGGGATCCTTATCACATGAGCTATGACCCCGTGATGGTTCCGTTTCTTTGGAGGCAGAGCGCCCGCGGCTCAGCACCGCGCGGCTTAGGACCGGTCGAAGTTAGTTTGAGTACCTATGTTGAGTACCTATGTTGAGTACTATGTGTGTGCTCACCTATGTTGATACCTATGTTGAGTCATGTGTGTGTGCCCACCTATGTTGAGTACCTATGTTCAGCTTCCTTCTCAAGACGCTTCTGTTCTTTCTCAGCTTCCTCCTGCTGCCTCTTTTGTTGTTTCCTCGTTTCAGCTTCTTCCTTTTCACGGCGCTTCTGTTCTTTCAGTGTTTCTTTTTCGTTTCCCGCCCTATTCTTTGCCGAGTGCTGGCCACCGACAAACTCGGCAATGGGGCTCCAATTTGCGCGGCAAACAAAAAAAACTTTCGTGCACTTTCTTCGCCGAGCGAGGCACTCGGCAAAGAAAAAACAATAGAAAGAAAAAATAAAAAGAACAGGGCACACAGCAAAGGTAATTAATGTATTAACTAATACTAATTAACAGTCCATAAAAATAGTAAAGAAAAAAGAATTAAAAGAAAAATGAAAAAAAAAAGCACACGGCAAAGGCCTTCATTGCTGTGCACTTCCCGCTGTTTCTGCACGGCAAAGGCTAGGCACACGGCAAAGATTTTCTTTGCCGTGCTGCTCTCTTGCTCCCGCACGGCAAAGAAGGCTGCCACGGCAAACTTCTATCCTATCCTGGTTCGACGAGCCTGCTCACCCCGGCCACTCACTCACTCCACCCTCTCCCTAGCTCCTCCAGTCGACGCCGCCGCCCCGACACACGCCGCCGCACCGCCCCGCGCCTCACGCCCCCACCCCGGGCCTCCCCGCAGCTCCGTCCCCACCCCGGGCCTCCCCTGCCGCGCCGGCATCGGGCTCGGCGACGACCTCCTCCGCGGCGGCCCGCAGCCAGCCCGCGACCCCGGCCGCCACGCAGCGCCGCCACCAGGCCCACCACGCCGTGGCCCCGCTGCCGAAGCTCGGGAACCCGCCGGCTGCAACCGTGGAAGCTGCCACCTCGACCGCCGTGAAGCCCCTGCCGCCGCGAAGCCCCGGCCACGCCCACCTCCACCGGCCCCGGCGACGACCTCGACCCGCCCCGCCCGTCCAGGTACATCACCTTAGCAACCAGACCTCCCGCAGTAGAAATCTCTTCCCATGAAAATCAAAATTCAGAACCATGCCGCCATTGCCTTGCCGCCCATTAGTACGAGCGTTGCTACACAATTCTCCTTCAAATTTTCGCTACTTTCTGTACCCGTGTGAGAGGAATCGAGCGGGAGGGTTTTAGAGATTTAGGAGCGCTTGTTTGGCTGAAAACTTCCGCGCCAAACTGTTTCCCGCGAGAGAGAGAAAGAAGCGATCGGGGAAAGAGATCGGAGAGAGATCGCGGAGTTCGGAACCAGCGGGCGCAATCAATTCTTGCCATCGTTTCTTTGGAGGGATATGATCGGAGGGATTCTTTCCAATTCTTGGCTGATACAGACTGCTTTCTTTCCATTTTTCCTAGGGCCAGTTAAGTCCAATAAGTACATTATACTGCTGTGTTAATATTCGTGCAAAAAGCTTAGGCGCCTTATATAAAGGAACGGAGGGAGTATGTAAATTGCTATTTTTAAAACTTTCGTGTAAATATTGTATGTAAATGTTGCTAGTTGTAAAATTACAATCGAAACTGTTGTGTCTATTTTCTATAAGACTTTCTATTAGACTATAAAGCGTACTAATTTGCAATGACATTGTTTAGATCTGTTTTTAGCCTTTTCATGAATACTTATGTTGGATACAACTGTGCTAATGTTTATTGTTTGTGTGCATTTCAGATGACGTAGCTTCCCGCCAGCCAGCACCGTCGGCCCCGCGCGTCGTTGCGGGTCCTCCAGCTGAGGATGGGTCGCCTCGGTGTCCTTGTTCTGTCGCCCCTTTCTCCGTAGCGCGTCCGCGACTTTCTACTTCGATCGTTCACGCTTCGAGGGTATAAATTTTTCGCCCTCTCTTGTAATCTTACTGTATAGGTTTAATTTGGTCTAGATCACCAAGTCAGTCGCGTAACCTGAGTCAGATCCCATCCGGAAGGGTTACCAATTTATAAATATGCAGGATTGTCCATCTTTGCATATTTATAACCGTGACACTTCCGGGTTGTCCTATTGGACAGTCCGAGTACGTGTAGATCGGGTCATGTTCCATGTTTTACCCCTTCCTGCGATGGAATTTCGGCAGCACCTCCCCGTTGTTCTTCGGATGCACACCCTCTCGGCTTGACAAGCTCGAGACGTGTATTCTGAAGAACAGCGGGGAGGTGCTGTCGAAATTCCGCCTCGGGTCGGGGTAGAATATGGGACACGACTCGATCTACACGTACTCGGGCGGGATAGGCCCCTACCTATTAGAAGTGTAGGTGAACCCTTGCATGCTATAAAAGATAAAATTTGACTTTAATTAATCTGACGATATTGAATAAATTTATTATTACTTCCTGCATATAATTAATTGCGTCACCGTTGTCACCCAAAGAGCAGAAGAAGATGTCTGATCATGCTGACCGTGAGTGGATGTATGCTGGCAGAAAGAGTCAGTGGGATTTAGTGATGAATGGAGAGATAAGGCCGAGGAGTTTGTGAACAAGGCGTTTGACATCAGCAGCAGACCCATGAAAGTGTTTTGCCCCTGTTCAAAATGCGATAACCGAAGGCGACAGTCGAAGGTAGATGTTAGTACGCACCTGATCAAGAATGGGTTCACACCATTCTACCATGTTTGGAATTTCCATGGTGAACAGTTAGCAAAACGTCCTAGAACCGAGCCACGTCAGATTCAGCCAGCGGGAGAATTTGACACTGGGTTCAACAACTGCTTAGACGCCTTTGTCAATGCTAATGCGCCTGAAAGCCGTCGTGTAGAGGCGGAGACACCTCAGGAGGCGGAGACAAGTGAGCAGCCGGATGAAGACACGAAGAAGTACTACGAGACTATGTTTGGCTCGCAGAAACCCCTTCATGAACATACAGATGTTACCCTTCTAGATGCCATCGCTCGCCTTATGGCCGTGAAGTGCCAGAGGAAGATATGCAGGGATGGTTTCGATGATATTCTGGCCGTCGTTGGCAGCCTTCTACCGAAAGGGCATATCTTGGCGAAGAGCTTCTACGAGGCGACTAAACTCCTCCGTGACCTTAAGATGTCATATGAGAAGATAGACGCCTGTCCAAAGGGATGCATGCTATTCAGGAAAGAACATGCTGGAACAAATTATTGCATCCATTGCAATTCCTCTAGGTACTTCGAGGTCGACCTCGGTGGTGGACAGAAGAGGCAGACCGGGATTCCCCAAAAGATTCTCCGGTACCTTCCATTTATACCGAGGATCCAGCGGCTTTACATGAACAAAGACACTGCCCAGCAGATGCGATGGGCCGCGTTAGGGAAGAGATACACGGACAAGATGATACATCCGTCGGATGGTGACGCATGGAAGAACTTTGTAGCGAAGTATCCACTGAAAGCGGGCGACCCGAGGAGCGTAGCTGTTGCTATATCAACCGATGGGTTCAATCCGTATGGCATGTCGGCGGCAACATACAGCTGTTGGCCTGTGTTTGTCATACCCCAGAACCCCCCCCCGGCGAGTCCATGAGATCACATAACATGTTATTGTCGATGATAATCCCAGGACCGAAATACCCGGGTAAGAACATGAACGTGTACCTGGAACCGCTGGTTGAAGACTTGGCTGTTGGCTGGAACGGTCGCGGGGTCCGAACATATGACGCCTCAACAAATGATCACTTCGATATGTATGTCTGGTACCACACATCCCTGCATGACTTACCAGCGCGTGCTTTGTTCTGCGGCTGGTGTACACATGGGAAGTGGCCTTGCCCACAGTGCAGACAGGCTATGACTTTCTCATGGCTTACGAAGGGAGGCAAGTATTCATGCTTTGATCAACATCGACAGTTCCTTGACCCAGGTCATAGATACAGGAGTGACGTAAAGCGGTTCAAGAAAGGAGTCGAGATCCATGCTCCGAAACCACGTCTGATGACCGGAAGAGAAATCAAGGCTGAGCTAGAAGCTCTCGTGCCTAACCCCGATGGGAATGGTTTCGTGGGTTATGGGGAGACGCACCAGTGGACTCACATTCCGTGCTTCTGGAAGCTGCTCCCTTACATGGAGGATGTCGAGCTTCCACACAACATTGATGTAATGCACACCGAAAAGAATATCGCCGAGGCTCTTTATAGCACCATCATGGAGACTGAGAAGACGAAGGATAACGTCAAGGCTCGAATGGACCAAGAAGACTTTGTGACAGGCCAATCTTGATATGAAGCCTCCTGGAGTCAACGGCACTAGGTGGTCTAAGCCAAAGGCTCGGTTCTGCCCTACAAGGCCGGAAAAAAGGGAAATATTACAGTGGCTCGTGGAGTGTTTGTACTTCCCTGATGGTTATGCAGCTAACTGGGCGAGGTGTGTGAACCTGGACACGCAGCGAGTAGGAGGGCTGAAGAGTCATGACTACCACGTGTGGCTTGAGCGCATAATGCCGGTGATGATTCGAGGCTATGTCGATGAGGAGACTTGGCGAGTACTGGCGGAGTTGAGCTTTTTCTTCCGCCAGATTTGTGCAAGGGAGTTAGATCGTGAAGTGGTTCTGAAGCTGCATGAACAGGCACCCGAGTTGCTTTGCAAGCTAGAGACGATACTTCCGCCAGGGTTTTTTAATCCGATGCAACATATGATCTTGCATCTCGCGCACGAGGCTTTAATGGGGGGGCCTGTGTCGACCCGTTGGCAGTTTGGGCCTGAGAGAAAAATGAAAGACCTACGCCAGAATTGCGGGAATAAATGCAAGATCGAGGCATCCATGGCCGAGGCATGCCTTAACGAGGAGGTGTCAAACTTCACGACAGGTTTCTATGATGCCAACATTCCCACAATCCACAATCCAGTCGTTCGCTACAATGCAGCCAACCCTGAAGATGTACCCAAGCTTAGCATCTTCATAGGGCTCGGTGGCAAATCAAGTGGCACGAAGAAGTTCATCATGAAAAAGCTCGAGCGGGATATGATCTCCTCGTATATCTTGATGAGTATGGAGGAAGTGAAGCCGTACCGCGAGTAAGTCTTTCACCATTTAGTATTTCACAAACATTCACTCCTATATTCGTGGCTAACTCCTCTTTTCTCATTGGCGTAGACGATTCACTCGTGAAAACTGGAAGCTGAGAAGGGACCCTACCCCGAAAGAGTCGAAGGATCTTTTTGACAACGGTGGTGGTTTTGGCAAGGGTGGTGGTTTCATTAGCTGGTTCGCGGGTTTGGTACTGTTCTATCTAACTTTTCTAGTACCGTGGACATTCATCGATCATTCCTCGTTCTAAACTTCTCGTGCTAAACTTGTAGGCAAAAAAGGACAAAGAGATGAAGCCAGAGCTTAGAAACATTGCCCATGGCTTTAGCCATTCCGTCAACTCATTCCATGCTTATGACGTGAATGGATATCGCTTCCATACCCATGACACACAACAAACCGGGGCAACCGGAAGACAATAAATAGTGGGGTGTTATGTGAAGGCTCAGATAAACTCCATTACTATGGAAGAGTTGAGGCTATATACGAGTTGAATTATGGTTTTGGTAAAGGGCTAGATCCCGTTGTATTCAAATGCAATTGGTTAGACCCGCGTCGGGTTAGACGGGATCCTACAATTGGATTGGTCGAAGTTGAACGAAGCTCCAAGTATTCGGGAGACGACGTCTACATTTTGGCTACCCAGGCCTTCCAAGTATTCTATCTCCCGTACCCGTGCAAGAAGACATCAAAAGCATATCAAAAGCGTCTACAGGGGTGGGATGTTGTGGTGACGGTACCGTCGCACAGTAGGCCGGCTATGCCTAACGGTCAAGATTACCGCCGCCTAGACCCCTCAACATCTGACGGCGAGTTCTATCAGGATGGAGGGCTCCCTGGGAAATTCACTATCAACTTGCCGACCGATGATGACATGGAATACGGCGAAGAAAACGAAGATGCGGGAATGGAGGAAGACACCGCGCATGATGAAGTCGAGGAGGTTCATAACCAAGCCGACGTGACTTTGCTAGAGCGTTCCACGCAGGACTTCTCGTCGATGAGCCAGAGGGACCACCTCCAGGTTCCGTGGATGGTTGGTGGTGTGGCGACCCTGACAGTGATGACGACACGGGTGGTCCAATAGTTGGTCCCGATGATCTCGACACAGGCTACTGATAGCGATGAGGACACATGTATTAGTAATTGCCAGTCTAGCTTATATGTAATAGGTCAATGCTGCTTTATGTAATAGTAGTCTACTTTATGTAATAGTGATTGTCGCTACTTTATTTTGTGAGAACTCATTGTCGCTACTCCATTTACCTTAATTGTCGCTACTTCATCTAATTGTATTCATTTTCGCTTTACTCATTGTTGCTTCATCTATTTACCTTAATTTTGGATCATGTATACTGATGAAACCTATTTTTTTGTCAATGCAGGAAACATGAAAGGGAGGGGGGAAGCAAATTGAAGGCCGCCTTGGGGGATCGAGTTCGGCACCTCCACCCTCACCTCCTCCCTCACCTCCACGTGCGAGGAGTGGACGACGTGGGAGTACGAGGACGAGAAGGAGGCCTACGAGGACTCCTAGTCCTCTCCCTGCCGAGCAGCCCGAGGAGGAGGACGTGGAGTACGATCAGGAGGGGAGTCGGACTCTGAGAGCGAGTCGCTGGATTCTGAGGAGTGCTGCCGGAGGCTTCTGAGGAGGAGGGCGAGGAGGATGACGGGGGGAGGAGGGGCACGAGGAGGGACCTGGGGAGGACGGGTTTGTGCTTGACCCGACGCTGCAGTGGGACCCCCGGAGGAGTGGGTTGAGACTGAGAGGATATCCCTGAGCCACGGACCAGGCCGTGTATCAGCGGGGGGCGGCGGGACTCCCCGATCCCCGATATTACCCTACAAGCACACTCTTCTCCTGCCTAAAGGAAAAAGGTACTTATTATAGTTTTTGTTCAATTTTAGCTTCTCATTGTTTTTGACCCGCTAACTATACTAATTTTGGTTTTCTCATTGTGTAGGACATTTGAGTACCCTCCTATAGTGAAGACATCGTACCTACGCGAGCATCCTTGGATGTTGCTCAGGAAGTTCTTCCCAGGGATTGTCACCCTCCCAGAGGGTGGCAAGAGTGTAGCTTGGACTTTCAGGCACTACTGTTACGCGTCGGATCCCGATGGCGAGTACCGCAACATGGCGCTTAAGACACTCGGCTATTTCTGGGTAAGTTTGTTTGACTTCTCATCATTCTATAAATCCGAGATTGCACTAATGGCTTTGACCCTATTTTACCTATGTGTGCATGCTTGTAGAACTTCTTCTCCTATCGGAAGGAGGACGAGGCCATGTGCGAGGCCATCCTTTTGACGATGGCCTCTAAGATGGTGACGGACATGCACTACGATGCTCGCGTGAACTCTGTCCGCACTTGGTACGCCGAAAAGAAGACTGCGCTGGAGAAGAAGCGTGCTCGAGACATCTTGATGCAGCCATGGCAGTACCTGCAGGTAGCGTCATTTCTATATTATTGATTTTGTTGACCACCGTGTAATATCGTTAATATGTGTGTTCTGTGTACGTAGGTGCCTCCTCCGTACGTCGGTAACAACGACGAGTGCCACCTCGCGATGGTAGCGTGGTGGACTAGCCCGGAGTATCTCAAGATACACGCGGAGGGAAAGGCAAAGCGGGCGCAGAACAAGGGTGGAACACACCGCCAAGGGAACCTCAGCCTCTCCCAATGCATAGCAAAGGAGGTGAGCAAATGCATTCTTTAATCCACCTATATTCGTGCTCTCTTTTGCAATATCGTCTCCTTTTCACCTATGTTCGTGCTCTCTTTGCAGAGATTGAAGACCGGCATAGAACCCTCGCCCTTCGCCGTTTGGGCAAAGATGCGTACCAGGGATGAGCCGGATCCTGAGACAGGGTCGATGTGGATCAGCGACAGCGCCGAGCTCCTGAGCATGGGGTACACGACGAAGTTCAAGGAGCGCAACGGTGAGGACGCTGACCCTCTCACCAGTCCACCTGACGTCGAGGCTGTCGTGCTTGCGGGGCAAGGCGCGGCGAATGGCCGCTTGTGGATAGCTGACGGCTCCATCGACCCTCGCACCGTCCCGTCTCTATGCCACGTCCGCCGTGGGAGGGCGGCTGGTGCGCCTGCTGTGGAGACCCGCCCACGAGTTTCGAGTCTAGCTGTCGACCAGCTCCGGGAGAGGCAGGTGCTCTATGAGCAGCAGCTGGAGCAGATCCGGCAGCAGCAGGAGCAGCAGCGGCAGATGATGGAGTGGATGATGAGCACGATGCAGCGCATTGCTCCTGCGGACGGGGCTGTTGCCATGGGACTGTTCCCTCCACCGACGTTTCCATGGGTATGTTGTCAAACTTGTCATTCTATCCATCTTATTGGTGTAACTTGTGTAATGCGAGCCTTTTTTCATGTTGTAGATGAATCCAGGATCGGCGGGTGGATCTCACTCGATGGCGCCGCCGCTTCGTGGCCAGGACAATCCGGAGGGGCAGACCCATATCTCCAACCCCAACGTTGTCCGGAGGCTCCCGTTGGTATGCTCGCATGACTTGTCAAGATGGCATTACCACTTTACTTAGCCATGCCATTGCCACTTTAGTTGAACTTGTCAAAATTTAGTTAGTTGAACTTGTCAAATTTTACCCATTAGTTGAACTTGTCAAATTTTAGTTAGTTCAACTCATCAAATTTTAGTTAGCTTTCTTTTAATGCCATGACTATGCCATTTCCACCTAGTTGTCGAACTCATCATTTTTTTGCAAACATGTAGGACGATCCTACTCCACCGCCGGAAGGCCAGTAGAGAGGTTAGTTACCATTTAAACTTGCTACCACTCTCGTTCGAAAACTTACTTCATGTCTCACTTAGATCGACATAGCCAATCAATGAATCTCCAATGGTCACTTGTGTCTTTTGGTTTACCACATAGATCAACTTGTGTCTTATTGTTTGCTACATCTAACTTAGATCATCTCTTTTGGTTTACTACATCTAAACTTGTGCATATTCTTGAATTTGTCATTTCCACTTAGTTAGTTGAACTATGCTTATGCCATTGACACTTAGGTACCGTAAAGTCGTAAACTCGTATAGGTCGGAACTAGTATCGTAAACTCGTAAACTTGCCATTTCCACTTTGTTAGTTTAATGATGCACATGACATTGACACTTACCTATTTTAGTTGTCAAACTCATGATTTTTGTATGAACTTGTAGGAGGATCAACAATGACGTCCATCTTCGCCATCCGTCCATCGTCGCGGAGTTCATGTGGATGCTATGTTAAATATGATGCCTATGTGGTGTTTGAGACTATGTTTGAGCTATGTGGAGTTTGAACATAGCCATGCCATTGCCACTTTAGTTGAACTTGTCAAAATTTAGTTAGTTGAACTTGTCAAATTTTACCCATTAGTTGAACTTGTCAAATTTTAGTTAGTTCAACTCATCAAATTTTAGTTAGCTTTCTTTTAATGCCATGACTATGCCATTTCCACCTAGTTGTCGAACTCATCATTTTTTTGCAAACATGTAGGACGATCCTACTCCACCGCCGGAAGGCCAGTAGAGAGGTTAGTTACCATTTAAACTTGCTACCACTCTCGTTCGAAAACTTACTTCATGTCTCACTTAGATCGACATAGCCAATCAATGAATCTCCAATGGTCACTTGTGTCTTTTGGTTTACCACATAGATCAACTTGTGTCTTATTGTTTGCTACATCTAACTTAGATCATCTCTTTTGGTTTACTACATCTAAACTTGTGCATATTCTTGAATTTGTCATTTCCACTTAGTTAGTTGAACTATGCTTATGCCATTGACACTTAGGTACCGTAAAGTCGTAAACTCGTATAGGTCGGAACTAGTATCGTAAACTCGTAAACTTGCCATTTCCACTTTGTTAGTTTAATGATGCACATGACATTGACACTTACCTATTTTAGTTGTCAAACTCATGATTTTTGTATGAACTTGTAGGAGGATCAACAATGACGTCCATCTTCGCCATCCGTCCATCGTCGCGGAGTTCATGTGGATGCTATGTTAAATATGATGCCTATGTGGTGTTTGAGACTATGTTTGAGCTATGTGGAGTTTGAACTATGTGAGTTCATGTTTGTGGAGTTTGAACTATGTTTGTGCCATGTTTGAGTCTTATGGAGGAGTTTGAGTCTTGTTTATATATGTTATGGAGCACTATTTAGTCATATTTGTGTCAAAATTATCATCTGTGAATATTGTGTGATTTATCTGTAAAATACAGGGATTTTTGCAAAAACTGTACAAATCTAGGCCATATGGTCTCTTTGCCGTGTATGGGCACACGACAAAGGCCTGTGCCGTGCCATCGCGCACGGCAAAGCCCACACGTGGCGAGCACCTGTGCAACCTGGCATTTGGGTGATGACCAAATGGTCTCTTTGCCGTGCTGCCTAGACACATGCACACGGCAAAGAGCTGCGGCTGGGGTCTGGGCAAAGGATCCTTTGCCGTGCTGTGTGGAGCGGAGCGCACGGCAAAGATCAAGTGTGTGCCGTGCAGTTCTGGGCAGAGCGCACGGCAAAGATCAAATGTGTGCCGTGCAGTGCGGTGCAGGGAACACGGCAAAGAACAATTGTGTGCCGTGCGTTGCTGGGAAGGGATCACGGCAAAGACTAGGTCTTTGCCGTGCGTCGTCACAGAGAGCACACGGCAAAGATATGTTGACCCGGGGTGAGGGTTGACCCTCTCTGACAGATCTTTGTCGTGCTTTGTTTGGAAAAGAACACGGCAAAGCCTTTGCCGTGCTGTTTCTGGAAAAGAGCATGACAAACGTTCTTTACCGACACGTATTAGGCCGTGTGATGTTTACCGTGCGATTTGGCACGGCAAAGCCTTTGCCGTGTTCCGAAGTGGCTTTGCCGTGCCGATTTGCCTCACGGCAAATCTGTGATTTCCGGTAGTGTCGGTTGCCCGAGATGTGGGTTAGCCTTAGAGCATCTCTAACAGAGCCCTTAAAAGTGGTCAAACCCTTAAAAATCGGACGTTTACAGTTTTTGTTGCAAAAAAAGGCCCCGAATAGAGCCCTTAAAAGTGGTCAAACCCGTAAAACTTTTAAGGGGGACTGGGAATTCATAGCCACAAACCGTGAATACGCAGATTTGGAGGCTATTTGAGGATCTATTTGAGGGTGCCTGAGAACTGGTCAACGCTCACAAAAATGTGATCTCCACCATGTAATCAGCACCCGCCCGGTGACCCTCCGCCGTGGAACTCGCCGGAATCCAGCAAACTTTCACCGTACTTGCCGGAATCGTCGCCAGAACCGCCGGAAATTCGAGCGCGACGCTGGGCAGGAGCTAGTCGCCGGCCCCAGGGGCGCTCCTCGAGCTGCACAGGCGATCTGTGCGACGGCGGAGCTCCGGCCGAGCTGTGCGACGGCGGGGCTCCGGTCAAGCTGTGCGTGACGGCGGGGTTTTGGGCGAGCTGCGCAACGGTGAGGAGCACTAGGCAGGAGCTGGTCGACGGTACGAGGGGGCCTCTATGCCGGCCCGACGCGGGGGCTCGGGCGAGCGAACTTGGGCTGCCGCCGGTCGCGAGTTCCGGGCGACCAAGCTCCCTGCCTGCAGGCCGTCGCCGTCGGTGGCTCGGTGCGGGCGTGTGGGCGGCGCGTGACCAGCGGCTCCATCGATCCATCCATGATGTACTAGTACCAGCTAGCTGCTAGAATCGATCGATCCATCCATGTGTCACTAGTACCAACAAGCACGAACGGGAGGAAGAAGATGGGGAAAAAAGCAGAAGATAGAAAAAATAGAGGAATATTTGGGAATATTCTGTTATAAGCTTTCGTTTTACGGGTACTGCTATGTCGCGGCTTGTTTTCGCGCAAAAAACGAGCAGTTTTCGACCCTCTTATAACTAGTTTACGGTTCCGCGGTTTGAGGACTCTGTTAGAGATGCTCTTAGATTTTTGGACCTTAGGAATTAGGTTGCCTTTTCCTGCTATTCGTGTTTTGAGTGGGCCGGCTGGTGTTTTTCCTTCAGCCCTTATGGATGTGGCCCGTTTTTCTATTCTGGTTGTTTTGCATTGGATTTATTCAGTTTAGGTTTTATATGTGCTCTCTGTGCTACCAGTGTTAAGTGCCCATATATCCTTTTTCTGCATCGTGCAGTCGTGATAATCTATCATGCATGGCTAGACAAACCTCAGTCTCAGTCTTCGTGCATAGCATTTTGAAAAAGAGTTCCAGCTGGATTGTAAAATTTCTGTCCTTTGAAACATATCTCAAAGGAAAATTTTATGTGTTTTTCCTTTACTCGATTCTTTAAGAACCAAACGGATGGTTTCCCATGGGAAAATTGCTTATACCTACATTATTTCTCCCCTTTTTCTTTGAACCAAACATGTCCTAAAAGCCAAAAGCCAAAGTCAAAATAAGCCTAACAAAACAAAATATTACTGTTGCTTGGTTCGTTGGATATCCTATATAACTAAATAGTTCCTCCCCCCTAATTATTTCTCTCAACATGCAGCCTGTCCAGCTCAGCAATCTGCCACATCATCGATCTCAACCCCTTTTTTTTTGTTTTATATGGCAAATCTCTACTTCGGTATGGTTCCTGCTACATTATAATAAAAGCCCAGTATAAGGCCCATTTTCGAAAGAAGAAAGGAGCCCAGAACTGCTTTTCTTCTCCACGAGGCAAGATCGGTATCGACCGACGATCTCCTCCTCTCAATCAATGTCCGCAGCAGCCCTCTCTCTTCCTCTCCTCATGCGATTCCCGTCAGAAACGGCAGCACAGGAAACTGATGCAGGCATACGAGAAGCCCAACTCTGCCTTTAAATCCCCCATACTCGACCGAGATTTCCTGCCCAACAGATCACCAACTATCCTCTCGCTTTCTTCTAAGCCCAAGCAGGGTCCGTTTCATGGCTGAGTTCTGGTGCACAGGTTCTATCAATCATTCATGCATTCTGACTCATAGTCCTGCTGCTTCGGCCCTGCTGGCCATTTACCATGCCATCCACCTCGCCAAGACGGTGGTGTGCCTCCCAGCCTCGCCTTTCTGGAGCATGTCGCCGGTGAGGTCGACTAGATATTCTTGGTGATTCGAGTGAAGCAGCGGAGTCTTGGAGGATATCTTCCGCCCAACAATTCATCTTGGTTACTGGCTGCGTCACACCGTTTCAGTGCCTTCGCACATCTATAATAAACTGATCAATTCTCCATCTTGGACAAGCTGCAGCTACTGGTCATTTACTATTCCCTCACTCAAATGGTTCTACAGGCAGCAAAAAAAGGATACGTGGAGACGGGAAATGGTTCTTGCTTTTTGATGTTTGCCCTTCAATTTCAGCACAAGCTTTATATTTCTTTTACGGCATTTGTACTTGATTATATTTATTTTGTTTTGTTTGGTTCAGATGGAGACCACAGATATTAAAATGTGTGTCCACCAAAGGTTTGTATTTTCAGATCTTGGGTAAATATTCTCAATTCTGACATATGATTGCTCTTTTTGTTGTATCTTATTGTGCAGGGAGAGAAATCACGAGTTAAAATGCTGCTATCCCAAGTTCCTAGCACTTATTGCCACGAATTGCTAGCAGCTTCTTCGCCAGACACGCTCTGCACTTTTATACACTTACACAATACATTCAGTTCGTAGTTTGCTTATGCAACATCATCGAACAATCCATTTTAATTTTTGTTCATACGCTGTTCTAAAGATGATCAAACATAGGTTGTTCTCCGGTATACTTCTTCTTCTCCTTCAATCATTGTTTGAAGTTAATCCATACTGTCCATGTTTTCCTTCAAATGCAGACATTGTTGACCTGATAACAATATATGCGCGCGCTTTGATCCAAACCAAGTTCTTCAGCTCTGAGCGGTTTTTTTTAGATACATAAAGGTAGGCATCCTTTAATTGCACAAAAAAACTATGCATATACAATATACCCGTTTTTTATACCATATTTTCATGTGCTATTTCATACCAAAGTGTGCAGGTCACGCTTTATATTTTGTGCCACAAGATTTTATACTACGTATTTTATTTCACTCCAAAAAATTCATTTTGTTTCATATGTTTCCGCCGCAACGCGCGGGGTATTATCTAGTTAGTAAAAAACACAGGTACTGAACTACAGACCCTCACAGGTCCGTTTCTTTTCCACCAGTTTGACTTGTGAATTACACCGGTAGTTTAGTGTCACGTTAATTTATTGGAATCCAAGCGGTCCCTGATTGTTCGAGTGTTCCGACCCCACCTGTAGAGACGTAATATTACCGACTCTTCGAGTGTTCCGTCCCCACCTGTCAGGACGATCCCCTCGCTGAACTGTTCTCAGCCCCGACGATCCCTGACGCTTTTCCGATTTGACCTCCCCATCCACATCCTCCCTGCCACCACCCAGCTCCGGCGATGGACGCGGCGGCCCATGCCGTCAAGGCGGGAGGGAATCCGCAGCAGCATCATCAAGCGCCGCTGCCGGCTCCCCGGGTGGAGCGGCTGAACTCGGAGGTGCACAGCCAGCTGAACCTAGAGCGCATGCGGCCGCCTGGAGTGAAGTGCTTGGGTTCCAGCGAATCTCTTATGAAGTGCTGCTAGTATCATTCACAACTGTACGATTGGTTGGTTGCGGACTGGTATGATATGGCTGTCTCGTGGTGGTGGTGGCTAGGCAGGACGATGACTGTGTTATAAACGATAGCACGAACGATGGAGAGCGGAACGATCAAATCAACGGGGACACGAGATTTAACGTGGAAAACCCCTCCAACAATGGAGTAGAAAAAACACGTGCGCCAGCCATTAATATTTCACTATATCGCATGAGGTTACGAACGTCGTGGAATTAAAATGTATGACTTACCCCAACCGGCTTACAAGATGTGTTTAGAGGGAGTCAAAACCCTAAGTCAAGCCCGTCTTTGAAGTTAGCCTCTCTCTCTTCATATGAATTTGGATCACCGTAAAAGATCAACTGAAACATTGTACATTTAAATAAGAAAGACCAATAACATGTCCTCCCAGCAAGCAAGCAAGCAAACCCTGCTGGATCGATCTGCAGACTATTCATTCTTCATCATCAGACAATTCATCATCATCCGACAATTCATCATCATCGAACAAGTAACGCGCAGAAGGGATCAGGTCGTTGCGTTCAGCGGCCTTTGCCGCGGCGTTGGCGGCGGCCGCGGCGGTGTCGACCTCGGAGAACCTGTCCTGGAACGCCCTGGCCATGTTCTCGAAGTGGTTCCTCGTCAACAACGTCAGTCTCGCCAGCTTCTCCCTGTATGCTAGGTACTTGTCCGCGGCGGGCACGGGCGTGAGCTCGCCGGTGGCGTCGTCCTTGACGGGCTCGGGTGGCGCGACCGCGTCCTTGCGTTCCTTCTCGGCGCAGCCGTGCAGGCGCTCCAGCGAGGTCTCGGCCTCGCTCTGCAGCATCTCGAAGAAGTCCCGCTTGGCCGACTCCTCGACGAAGTAGCCGAAGGCGTAGGTCCAGCGCAGCATCCGACGGCACTCGGCCACCTGCCGGTACGCGTCCTTGATGAAGTCGAGCCGCGTGACCTCCACCTCGAACGCCGCCGCGGCCTCGTCCAGCTGCCCGCCGGTGGTCTCCAGCCCCGCCAGGTCCTGGAGCGCCTTGTGCCGCGACAGCTCGTGCGCCTCCCACCGCTCCAGGTAGTGCATGTACCGGTCGACGGACGCCTTGGCCTGCTGGCGCCGGAGCTCCTCGTCGCTGAACTTGCCCTCCCGCTTGGCCGCCTGGTACTTGTTGGAGCTGTAGAAGTCGCCACCGTGCTTCTTCCAGTTTCCCAGACAGAGCCAGCAGAACTGGTGCTTGCACGGCGCCGAGCACGTCATGTGCATGCACCCCTGGTTCTTTTCGATGGGCCGGCGGCACTCCGGGCAGTGCTTCGTGTTCGCCAGCACCCAGTTGGCCGTCTCCGAATCCGACTTGTGCTTCTCGAGCCACGCCCGCACCGTGTCGCAGGGCACCGGGCGGTGCGCCTCCTCGCCGCAGGCGAGGCAGAATCCGTGGCCGCACGCGCAGTCCGCGTCCAGCTGCTCCGTGCACCGCTCGCCGTCGAGGTACTCCACGGCGTGGTTGCACCCGGCGGCGGGGCACCACAGGAGCTTCTTGCTCTCCTCGACGTACGAGCGGACGAGGAACTCCGCGTACCGGCTCGCGTCGCCGTTGTCGGCGACGTCGTCGACCAGGTCCTTGACCACGGCCGCGGAGCAGGACGTGTCCGGGCACCGGATCGACAGGCACCGGGCGCCGTCCCCTACGGCCGCGCGCACGTAGCCGCTCCAGCAGCCGCGGCAGTAGAAGTGGGCGGCGCAGCCGGCGGACCGCATCGCGCCGGCCGGGTGGATGTCGAAGCAGATGAGGCAGGTCAGCGGCGCGGCGTTGGCGGCCACGCCGACGGCGGTGTATGATGGAAGGCCCACGGCGTCGCGGACGCGCTGCTCGTCGGAGAACCACCGTTCCTCGACGGCCGCGGCGCTCCACTTGAAGTGCCGGAGCACGGCGGCGGCGAGAGCCGGCTGGAGCGCGACCAGGTCGGCCACGAGCGCCGTGTGCTCCTCCTGCCGCGCGCGCAACGCGTCCATGGTCAGCACCGCGTACCGCGTCCTCCGCTCCCTCATCTCCGCCGGTACACGAAAGTCATCATCTACGTCGTCGTTCTCGTACATGCCATCTTCATCGTCGTCGTCGTCATCGTTGTCGTACATGCCGTCGTCACTCCAGCCGGCAAAGCTGTCGTTGGAGGCGGAACGGTAGCTCATCTGATCGTCGTCGTCCTCCTCCTCCATGTACTCCTCGTCGTTGTTCTCGCCGGCCGACGCCATGATATATATGATCTACTACGGCCGGTGCGTGCGAGCTTGGCGATATGATATCGATCTCGCGGGTACGTACGACGGGAGGCCAGGTGACTACTTCTTGTGGGCGATCGAGGGTTTGGTGGCTGGAACGATCGATCTTATAGATGCATGGCCGTCACGAGTCGGGTTAGGGTTCCGCTGATTAATCTGTCGATCGATCTCCTAATCGGATTACATATGTTAACAAACTTGCACCGCGCGTTTCCAGCCGCATCTAACGCTGTTTACAGATTCAATGGAATCTCCCAGCCGGAGGTCGGTTCATCTATACGCCGACATAAAAAAGTATTCTCGGTCAACAATATTTGAACCTTTTGTTCCTTGGAAACACCAGTACTCCTATATCAGTTGACGGATCATTTTTCGAAGGGCCATTGGCCGATCTTTATTAAGAGAGAAAGGAGAGTACAGTTAGCTAGTCACACAAAGTGTGTGCCAACATACGGGTACAGGCAGCAAGAGCTGAGCCAGACAGGCCTGGCCAGCCGAAAACCCAACTCGACACCTACACCGGCGGTGAGTCAGATCGCAGAGACCCGGCCGGCAGAGCGCCAGAGAGCAATTTCCTCTCGAATGACATCAAAGATCATCTCCTCTTGTAGACTTTTGTGCTCGAAGATCCTGCTGTTTCTCTCCTTCCACAGCTTCCAATGCACGAGGATTACCACCGTGTCGAAGTCACGCCTCAGTTGCTTGGGCGTGCGCTTCCTGACTTGCAGCCACCATTCTTCAGTGCTCGCAAACGCCGGGCTGGGAGTGGGGAAGTCGGCGTTTGTCCAGGACCTGATCATCCGCCATACCCTCGAGCTGAACGGGCAGTGCACGAACAGATGCGTGCAGGTTTCAGGCGCCGAACCACAGAGCTGGCATGAGTCGCTATGCGGCCAGCCGCGCTTCTGTAGATTGTCTGCAGTCAAGCAACGTTGGTGGACGGCAAGCCACATGAAGAATTTGCAGCGCGTCGGCGCCTTCGATTTCCAGATCGCACCCGCGCAGGGAAATTTGATGTTGGCGGCGAAGAAGAGCCCGTAAGCAGACTTGGTGGAGTAGTTGCCGTCTTTAGAAAGCCGCCAGATCAATCTATCCTCCACGGCCGGTTGAAGCTGGATTGTGAGGAGTAAGTCCCATAGGCTTAGGTATTGTATGGTCGCCGGTGTGGAGATCCCTCCTCTTATGTCTCTGACCCATCTGTGATTCCGCAGACCATCCGCCACCGATACGCCGGAGTTACGGACGAACGTCGCGAGGATTGGGTAGGCGACGATGATGGACTGCTTGGTGGGCAGCCAGGCATCCGTCCAGAAGCGTGCCCGCTTGCCGTCGCCCAGCTTGACGAAGGTGGCCGCCTTGCTTAGGGCCATGGCGTCGGCGTCGTCAGGTTGGGGCACAAGGCACCAAGGGCGGGGCTGTCAGCCCATCGCAGCCACGGCCATCGACAGCGCAGCGCGCAGCCGAAGAAGCGGAGGTTGAGGACGCCGAGCCCACCGTACTCGGTCGGCATGCACACCCGCGACCAAGGTAGGAGACAGTGCCCTCCACTGATTTCCTCTTCGCCAGGCCAAACGAAGGCACGGCAGCGACCATAGATGATCTTGAGTGCCCATGCCGGCAACTGCAGCACAGCCAGGAAGTGCAGGGGCAGCGCCATGAGCACCGATCGAGTGAGAGTGAGCCGTCCACCAGGGTTCAGCAGCTTGGGAATCCAGCCCGGCAGCCGGTCGGAGAAGCTGTCGATAACGGCCCAGATATCCGCCCGTCGCAGCCTCCCGGTGGTGAGGGGCAGCCCGAGGTAGCGAATTGGGAACTCACAGGGTTGGCACTGGAAGAGGTTCGCCACAGCCGTCACCGTCTCGGCGTCGCACCGGATGCAGGTGATGGTACTTTTATGCAGGTTGATCTTCAGACCTGACGCCGCTGCGAAGAGCTTCAGAATCGAGAGGATCACCTCGCAGTCAGTCTGGTAGGGGCAGAAGAAGATCACCGCGTCGTCGGCGTAAATCGAAGCTCTCGGTACCCTCGGATCGAGCTTGAGGTCAGAAAGGAGGCTGCGATCCACCGCCCACTGTAACATTGCTTGCAAGGCGTCCATGGCGAGGATGAACAAGGCAAGCGACAGTGGGTCACCTTGGCGGACGCCGCGAGCAAGATGGAAGGAGTCGCTGCGATCGCCGTTGATGCAGATGGACGTTGACGGATCATTTTTTCACAGTAATACGTGTCTCATTTGTAAATAAGTTTATAACTAAAGATCGAGTTACAAGACACGTAGATAACCCTTCGTCACCACTGTGGCAACCGCCAAGAAAGGATACAGCTCACCTCTTCACCCGAATTCGCCGCAGCTCCATCGCTAATCCGCAACTTTCAGACCTTCAAAATAGTTTGTCATAGGACAAAACGTTGTCGTTGAAAAACCATACCGGGGCAGCACGACCCCGGACACGCCATCGAATTTTAGATTTGGCACCCCAGAACGATGACGTCGAATCGGAGTATGGAAACAGAACCGTCAACCTCCAACCACGAAACCTAGCACAAGGTGCGCCATCTTCCATCTGTCACCACCATAGACAACCATCTACATGTACTCTTGGACAAATCCTCTCTGCTCGACTATGACGTCGGAGTCAACGCCAGATCAACGGGGACTGAGATGGAGGAAAGACCCATCTGATGGAGTCGCCGTCTCACCGACAACATCCATAAACTCTAAAGCCACAAACCTGATAGATCGGCAAGCACACCATGCTATCAACTCCGGGACGCCGCCATGAAGGACAACACTGGTGTGTGAGTTGAGTTGAGACAAATTTATTTACCCGGGCGACCACCACCCCAACAGCGCACCATAGGAGACAAAACCTAGCCCTAACTACTAGGCCAGAATGGAGTTGAGAGGTCCCATCTCTCCTGCTGCCATTGGAGCGGCTATCGGAGGGAGAGGGGACATAGACCAATGTCCTGGCCGGTGGAGATTGAGAGGAGTTGGCCACCGCCGCCTCTCTCGCGAGAGGAGGACAGAGGAGAGGAGGACAAAGTTCTGGATTGGGATTTCTTGCATTGATTTCTTGCTTTACGAGTTACCCTGCTCCCGTGTCCCCCCCCCCCCCCCCCCGCGCTCCCGTGTCGCCCCGCAGGGCGGCACTGGGGCGGAACCCTACCGCCGCCACATACCAAGCCTATCGCGGCTCCCCCGCCGCCGCTGCCGCTGGCGTGGGCCACGGCGGGCCCGAAGCCAAAGGCGGAGGGGTTGGGTGGTGCGTGCCAGGGAGCTCCGTCGGGTGGCTGGGGCGGCTCCGGTGAGCTCGCCTGCGCGCGGCGGTCGGGGCGGCGCCCCCGGCCGTGAGGCGGCAGCCGCATCCTCTCTGTCGTTCCTGCGGGTGGTGGGTGGAGGCGGCGGGCCGTGGGTCTGGGATCCCGCCCAGATCCGTCGTCGGTGTGCTCCGGCCTGTCGACGGCGCGGTGGGAGGCGCGCAGCTGTGGGGAGCTTCGCGTCTGGTTGAGGTGGAGGTGCGCAGCCATGGCGAGCTGCCGGCGCCGAGCGGGTTTCCTGGACCGCGCGGGCCCGATCTGGGCTGGCACGGGCCGCGCCCGTCTCCGGCTCTCCGGCTACTCGGTGCGATGCGCTGGTGGTGTGGGCGCCATCGACAGCATGGTGCTTGCTTCTGCGGCTCTCCGGCGAGTCCGACGACCTTCCGGTGAGTTCTGCAGCTGCGGGTGGTGGTTTGGTGTGCGGCTTATCGGACGAAGGTCCTGCCCAACTTGTGTTGGTGCCGACGACGACGGCGCCTTCGGGCGTCGTTTTCCTCCATGGAGGCGTCGCCGTGAAACGCCGACATCCTCCCATCGTCGTGGTGTTTGTCTCCGGGTGAAAACCATGATCCGTCCTCCCGGATTGGCGATGACGGCGTCTCGACGTCGTTTCTTTGTTGAAAGCGTCGCATTGGATACAAGACCTGGTGCTGCCCGTCGTCCTCGTGGCTGCGGTCTTCGACGACGGAGCTGGGGCGTACCCCCGGTTGCAGTGCTGCTGTCGGTGTCATCCATCTGGGGCGCGCGTGGGCTGCCTGAGCTGGTGGCAAGGCTCCCTCTAGGGACATGGTGCGGCCGTGGGTGTTGGTGCGGAGCTCCTCCTTACGACGCCGACGATCCCTCCTCATCAATGCTGCAAACTCTTCGAGTCCTCCCTCGATGGTCTGATGTTCTCTGAGCACTAGCTTCAGAGAATCATCTCGATGTATTTTCCTTTCTAGTTTCTGGGGCGATGCTTAATCGTTCTCGAGTGCTGTAATGCTGTTGTAAGACTGATGGTTTCTTTTCTATGAAATGGAACCGGGGCGGGGCCCTTTATATCTAAAAAAAATATGTATGTCCTTTTTCGGCCAATCTTAGGAGTATCAGTACTGGAAAAATCAGATTTGGCTGAGTGTTTACCCTTTCGGGTTTAATACTCGGCAAAAGCTGTATATGCTGACACTCGACGAACAACTGAAATCGGTACCAAATTACACTCGGAAAACAATGTGGCTCGACAAATATTATTTCTCCAAAATAATATTTGGACCTTTTTTTTTACATGGTGCATTTTTCAAGCAGCTTGGATGGCTGCCCGATCCCTCGGGTCTATAACGACGGTGATTAAATCACCTCCTCAACCAAGTCGTTAGGAACGCCAAGTGGCACCGCCGCAACATGCACCATGGAGAATCGTGCGAAACGGCACGTCCCGCGCGTAGTGTACACTCACACTTTTTACCTGGGAGTTTTGTGTTCAGCGACGAACACCGCCTCACAACAATATCTATTTCATCCATGACAACGACGGTATATCAAGATCGACTACGCCCTCTATGGCAGAGGTGCCCCCATCTCATCCGTGGATTGCAAGGGGGTAACTGTTTTATATCACGGCGAGGGTTAGCATGTCCTCTTAGTACAGATATATAGTTAGTGCAGATATATAGGTAGAACCCCCATATTTGTGCATCATAGGATGACATGAAAAGTAGATTTCAGGCTAGATCTCATACTTAAAAATAGCCTAGTTTATTTGGGAGAGATCAACGAGCCGATGATGTTATGTCAAAGTATTCTTGGTCGATGTGCTTTCGATACGTGTGCTGATAAGTAGGGAGAACATATCTACCGAGACAACCTTTCAAATGTTGAGTGATACCATGATATAAAAACTAAAATATAAATTTAAAAGTTTCTAAACATTTCAAAAGAAAATGGCGAGTGTTCACAAAATTTATGTTTACAGTCCCTAAAATTTTCAGAACCAAATTGGAAATATATATAGAGAAAAAACTACAAATCCAAAATGTAATAAACTTGTCGTAAAAAGACCAAAGCACAAAATGACACTATTCACATATCAATTTTTTTTTGAAAGCTACTTGCAGGATATATTAACCAGATAACTCGAAATTACAAGATGCATCCAGAAGCAGCACCGCTGTTCCCAACTTTACAGAAAAAACCCTAAAATAAAGAAAATTACAACCAGGACCCTGGGAACTTCTCTGCACGGGCAAATCCGCCGCCGCTCGATCTGACGCCGTCACGCCACCGGAGAGGAAGGCGAAGACGTCTGAAGCCCCAGCTGTGTCGCCGGAAACGAACCTGTAGAGGAAACACCTCGTTGAAGTCGCCGCAGTACCCACCCGTCGCGAACGGCGGGATTTAGGATCGTTGCTGTCTCCATCGGCGGGGGCAACGCCCCGATTCGACCCGGTGGTCAGGCCGCAGCCGCCGGCCAAGGCCAGCCTGCAGGCCCGCAAGCAAACCCTGAAGAACAGCAAAAGACAAGCTCCTCCTTCATCTCCTCTGCACCACAACGACGCCGGAGCACACGCCGTCCAGATCAAAATTCGAGCACCAGAACCAATAGATGGCTTCCACACTCCGCCACCACGACGACCTCCACGGATCCATCTAAAAGAAACTGGAACTCGCCGAACCTCGAGCTTATTACGGAGACACCGGTCTCGCTCCTCCAGCTTGCTGCAACACCTCGCCACCGCCGCCAGAGAGGAAGAAGCCGTAGACCACCAGGCGCCGCTCGAAAGCACCAACGGAGAGCTCCAAACCGGCATTAAGCCAAACGCCATCAAGGCAAACACTAAACCTAGACCTAGATCTACTATATACAGAGCACCGACACCTCACCAGCACCAGCTCCGGCCAGCTACTCCGGCGGAGAGGCCAGATCGGCCCGAAAAACACGAGGCGACTCTCGAAACTACTGTAGCGTGTCGGGAGCAGAGGAAGGAAGAAGAAGGTGTATACATATCAATTTATATTCTTTACTTCGTTTTTTCCGATAAATTCTAAGTACTGCAAATAAACATCTTGTCTCACGAGTCTTCAGGGCATCTCCAGTCGCCCCCCCCCCCCCCCCCCCCCAGGACGCTAAATAGCGCCGTTTTGGGCGAATAGCGTTGTTTTTCCACCAGCCGGCCCCCCAGAAGCCCAAATAGCGCCGTTTCGGCGGAAAGTAGCGCCGGCGCCCCCAGGCGAAACCCAGCCCACTGGGTTCGGCCTGGGGGCCGGCGGAAGGAAAAACACGCGTGGGACAGCGCTGTCGGCGAGACAACGCATTTTCCCCACCCGGCTCGCCTCTTCCTCTGCCCGTCTTGCCGTCGCCACGCCGTCGCCGCCACCTCCTTGCGCCGCCGCACACAAGCAGCTAGGAAACCCGCCGTCCAGCCCCGCCACGCCGCCGGCGCCGCCCACTCCCCTCCGCCGCGATCTAGCCACCGGGGAGATTCTGGGGGCGAAACGCGTCCACCCCGCCCGCAAGGTGTTCGGCGTTCCGCCCGACCCAGCCATGGACTCCGACACCGAGGAGTTGCTCGCCGAGCTCTTCGACGAGGAAGATCAGACCGCCATCGACGACGAAGAACACCTGGTGGTCTTGGCCTGCCTCGCCGGCTTGCTCGCCAACGACGCGGGGCCGCGGCGTGTTGGATCGACGCGCAGTCGCCGCAAGAGCAAGCAGAGGCAGCGGTACGAGGGATACTGCATCCTCTACTCCGACTACTTCGCTAATGATCCTACGCAGGACGAGAAGGTGTTCCGGCGCCGTTTCAGGATGAACCGCAAGCTTTTCCTCAGGATTATGCATGCCATCCGGGAGTTCGACACCTACTTCAAATTGAAGAAGGACTGCACCGGCACGGTAGGCTTTACCTCAATTCAGAAGTGCACGATGGCCATGAGGTTGCTTGCATACGGTGCTCCTGCAGATGCACAGGATGACTATCTGCGCATGAGCGAGTCCACGGCCCTTGAGTGCTTGAACAAGTTCTGCCGGGCAGTGGTCGCAGTCTTTGGCCCAAGGTACTTGCGATCACCCAATGCGCAAGACACTGCTCGCCTCCTCGCAGAGAATGAAGCAAGAGGCTTTCCTAGGATGCTTGTTAGTATCGACTGCATGCATTGGGCATGGAACAACTGTCCATTTGATTGGCAGGGGATGTACAAGGGAAAGGAAGGAGAGTGCTCGGTGATTCTTGAGGCCGTGGCTTCATATGATTTATGGATTTGGCATTCATTCTTTGGTATGCCAGGCACTCACAACGACATCAATGTCTTGCAGTGCTCGGATGTCTTTGCCGACCTTGTCGAAGGCCATGCTCCCCCTGTGAACTACGAGATCAATGGGCACCAGTACACAAAGGGCTACTATCTTGCAGATGGCATCTACCCGAAGTGGGCAACATTTGTGAAGAGCATCTCCAACCCTGTGCCAGGAAGCGCGAAGGCTTGGTTTTCCAAGTGCCAGGAGGCTTGCAGGAAGGATGTTGAGCGGGCATTTGGCGCGCTGCAGTCTCGATTCGCTGTTGTCCGGTACCCAGCTATGACTTGGTCCAAGTCCAACATGTGGGAGGTGATGCAGTGTTGTGTGATCTTGCACAACATGATCATTGAGAGTGAGCGGGATCACCCGGTGCCTGACAGTGAGGCAAATGCACCATACTACCGTCAGGGTCCTCTTGCAGATGTTGATCACCAGGTGCTGGCACCATGGGCAGCCTTCCTCGCCACGCGCCGGGAGATTCGAGACGCTGAAACACATCTTGCTCTACAGAATGATCTGGTGCAACACTTGTGGGCGTGCAAGGGCAATGACAATGCCTAGTACGATTTGTTTTATTTGCTTGCATTGTTGAATTATTTATTTGTGTTTGGATTTGTACGTTAAACTATTTATTTGTGTGTAGATTTGTATGTTAAACTTTTTCTATGTGCGAATTTGTATGCCAAAAAGGGCCGGGCTTGTTTATGCCGAAATATGGCCGAATCGCCGGCTGGGGGCGGCCTGGGTTCACGGCTGGAAAACGCGCCCCCCAGGTTCCGAATTCGCGCCGTTTGGCGCCGCGGCGGCCGAAAAAATCGGAATTTTGAGCCTGGGGGGCCGAACGACTGGAGATGCCCTCAGGTGTATCGGTCCCGCCCGTCAGGCTAATTCTCTCCCCCATCCACATCCTCCCCGCCACCACCCAGCTCCGGCGATGGACGCGACGGCGCAGGCCGCCGGGGCGGGAGGGAATCCGCAGCAGCATCTGGCGCCGCCGCCGGCTCCCCGGGTGGAGCGGCTGAACTCGGAGGTGCAGAACCAGCTGAACCTGGAGGGCATGCGGGCGCGCGCCGTGGGGCTCTACAATGCCCTGTTTGGCTAGGCTTACTTCGGCTTTTGGCTTATAAGTCACAAAAGTATATAAATATAAATAACTGCAAGAACTGAGCCTAACTCACTTGGCTAGTGAAGTGGATGTACAACCCAACTACCCCGGTTCAAATCCTCACCGGCGTGAATATGGGTTCTTCTTATTTTAAAAAAATCGTTATGGGAACCTCCCCCACCGCTTTCTTTTCGAAAAGATAAATAAATAAAAATAAGTGCTTTCAGCTTTTGGCTTATATCATCATGTAACAATGTAAGTTAAGGCCCTGTTTGGTTCCCAGTATTCGAAAAACACAGAAATAGGAAAAACGAGGAAAAGGATAACAATGCAAGTGCAAAACAAGGATTCAAAAACACAGGAAGTTTATAACCTTGGTTGTTTGGTTCATAGGAATAGGAAAAAATATAGCATTGCTAATAAACTTGGTCAAATCAAAGTCAAACAATTTAAAAAGGCATAACTACCATTCTATTATGGCAAGACAGATCACCTCGGTCTCGTTTTTTGTGCATAGGATCTTGAAAAGGAGGTCCAAGTGGATTGCAAAATTCCTATGTTTTTCCTCTGAAACATATATCAAAGGAAAAATTCTTGCGTTTTTCGGTTACTTAATTCCTTTGAAGCAAACAAACAAATGAATAGTGTCCCAATGGGAAAATTTGCTATTCCTACATTATTCCTCCACTTTTCTCTTAAACCAAACAAGTTCTAAAACCCAAAAGGCAAAGTCAAAATAAGCCTAACAAAGAGCCAGAATATTACTGACTGTTTCAGTGTTCCGCAATGCAGTTTTTACACACTATGAGGATCTCCCCTGCTTGTTATGACCGTCGATTTTGCATCCAATGAATGATATTATTTCCACTAATTGATATATAAATATGTTAATACGTTTTTTTGTTAATACATGAACACAAATTTCTTGTTAGTACATGGACTGAAAAATAAATTACTTAAATCCAGGAATTGGCGATAACGCATTGATATTTAAAATTCGTTAGCAATTTGTGCACAGATCGTGAAACCTTTGGACGAGATAGACGGGGAGATCCTGGTAACTGTGGAGTTGTTCTGGCTCCGCCTGTCGAGCCGAAATATTACGGCCTGTTCAAGTGTTCCGGCCCCACCTGTCAGGTCGATCCCCTCGCTGAAGCTCCTCTCCGCCCCGACGAACCCTGACGCCCTTCCGATTCGACCTCCCCATCCACATCCAGCTCCGGCGATGGACGCGGCGGCGCAGGCCGCCGGGGCGGGAGGGAATCCGCAGCAGCAGCAGCATCTGGCGCCGCCGCCGGCTCCCCGGGTGGAGCGGCTGAACTCGGAGGTGCAGAACCAGCTGAACCTGGAGGGCATGCGGGCGCGCGCGGTGGGGCTCTACAAGGCCATCTCCCGCATCCTCGAGGACTTCGACACCATCGCCCGCACCAACCCCAACGCCTCCCCCAAGTGGTATGCCACCCCCTCCCCTCCATTGCCGCCGCCGCCGCCGCCTGGAGTGAAGTGCTAGGGTTCAGGCGGATCTCTCGTCAAGTGCTACTAGTATCATTCACCGCTGTACGATTCGTTGCTGACCGGTATGATATGGCTGTCCTTGCAGGCAGGACGTGCTCGGGCAGTTTTCCATGGTGAGCATGGAGCTCTTCAACATCGTGGAGGACATCAACAAGGTCAACAAGGGCTTCGTCGTCTACCCCAAGAACGTCAACGCCGAGAACGCTTCAAGTACGTGCAGCTCCTCTTCTGAAACCTCCCTTTCAGTTCGTCACATTGATTGATGTTTCGGTTACTCAGTTGGAACTTGTCCTAATTTAGAATTGCTAGTTTCAATTTCAAGAGAGATACGGTAAATGAATTCAGAGGTACCCTAATGTGAAGAACCCTGCTAATTTCGATCTCAATTGGGCGTGGAAATAATAAATACTCTAATGTGAAGAACCCTGCTCAGTTTCGTATGCTGGTGTTGTATCTTAAGTCTTTTTTATGTGATAAAGAAGTATGATAGGGATCAGTGGCAAATAAATTACCAAAATGTTATTTCTGGACTGCTCTAGGTGGTTGTCATGCGTTACAGTTTAGTGTCACCATGTCTCTTATTGTCGGTACAACAAAGATCATTTTTCTTGGTTGACCCATATGAGTATTGAGCTTGCACTACTACCTGTAATGCTGTCGTCAAAGCTATTATCTGAGATTAAATCGAGGGAACTGCAACAATCGTTCTTCATTAGCTACTAATACTGGATCGTTTTTCTTGTTTGATCCTTATAAGTATTGCGCTTGCAGTACTACCCGTAATGCTGTCGTCAAAGCTCTTACCTGAGATGGAAATCGAGGAAACTACAAAGAGGGAACAGTTGCTTTCTGGGATAACAAATCTACCAGTGCCTTTGCAAATCGACAAGATAAAGGTGCTTAATGCAACGTGGAAGATGTAAACCTTAATACACTTTAGTTTGTTTGATCTGTTGGCTGTCCGTTAAATAAAATAGGACTTGCCGCTGTTCCTTTCAGTCTCGGATAATGATGATTGGAAGTGCGTGTGAAACTGCCGAGAGAGTAATTGCCGAGTGCCGTAAGACTTATGGTCTAGGAACCCGTCAGGGGGCAAATCTTGGTCCTACATTGGACAAGGTACAGGCTGCAAAGATACAGGAACAGGAAGGCCTACTGAGAGCGGCAGTAAATTATGGTGAAGGTGAAAAGATGTTAATTCTTATTTGACTTCCAAAATAAATAACTCCTGTGTTTCTCCTATTCGTATTACGACCTCAATGATGAAACAGCCTGACTCTCAGGATTGCGGGTACCGGGAGACCACCAAAGGCAGATGCATTCTGCTCTTCCTAGTCATTTAGTGGAAGTACTATCTACTGGAGACGGTGCCCACAATTTCAGTGATAATTCTGGTATGATTAGATGTTGATGTTTTGCCTTTTTTTTGAATTTTGTGATGCCATGACTGCCTGGCACCATAACCATTGATGTTTAACGCATGTATCGTAGAATTCCCCAGCATCATTGTCTAACAACTATTTATATCAGCAGGTGTGTATCCCAAAAATACATCAGGATTTGCACCTAATGGTGTCAACGCACAGGGAAATCCAATGCAGGTTTGTGTAGTATCAGCATTCACACTCTAATATTTATGAAATTAGAAGATGTCCATCTTGTTGCTCATTGTGTTGAAAGCAAGAGAATTATAAAAGGGAGGTTTACAACGCACCTGCATAAATTTTTTTTTCATGACATCAGTGTTCTCTCCAAAGTCATGTTTTCCTGTTTTACCTTCTGTCGTACATGAAAACAAATTTTGTTTAAGATTGAGAATAGCAATCACCAATCTGAATTTTCTCAAGATATGTGACATTCATACTGCTTCATGCAGGCATCTGGAGGACTTGGCAGATCTGCTCCATCACCTGGAACTGCAGGAACCCCTAATTTTGAGAATGTTTCCACTCCTCCAATGCCGTATTCTAACTCCCCTAGGTCAGGCACCAATATGATGAATACCCCATCGCCGCAGCAACATCTGACACCACAGCAGCATAGACAAAAGATGATGCAAGCATCTCAGCAGCAGCAGCAGCTGCTATCTCAACAGCAGCAGCAGCAGCTGAGGCCAACAGCTGCTGGGATGCTGGCTCAGGTAAGGCAAATTTTCCTTTTTGTTCTAAAGAAAAGTTTCAAGCTTGTGGCAGTGGCAGCATGTTGTATATTTTTCGCATATTTCTATGCTTTTCTATATTGATGACTTCTAATAATTCTACACCATTTACTTCAAACTAGTTTAATGCTCACAAATCCACTCTTTTCTTGTAGAGCACAGTTCCTCAGTTACAAGATTCACAGGGGCAGGTTCAACAAAAAGCGCAGGCAATTTTACCATTGACTGCTGTTTGTCTTCTATATTTACTGCATGTGGAGATCTTTTTAGTTTCACAAAGCTCATAACTTGCTGCCGTAAACCTCTGTTAGGGTCCTGGCCAACAACAGATGCAGTACAACCAAGCAGCAGCCTTGTCACAGTTTCAGAATAGGCAGGCTGCACGGATGCAACCGGGCATGGCCCAGAGCCAATTGAACCAAGGAAATCAATTGAGAAGCCATTTGGGCCAGTTCACTGGAGCTGCAAACAGTGCAATGTTTACTGCTGCCCAGGCATCGTCAAACTCACAAATGGTTAGATAACACCTTTCTTTATAGTACTTGTGGCAAACCTTATGTTCAGTTGCCAGTTTGTTTGCTGGATATTTTGGGGATAATCATGCGTTGATTGAACTTCCTTGTATTTTTAGATGGCCAACATACCTGGGACAATGCAATCACAGTCAATCTTGCCACAAATGCAGGTAAATGTCTTTCTTGTTTGTTATCACTAAGTTGCTTTGGCTGCAGATGTAGAAATAGAATAGTGCATTGCATATGGTATGATCATTGCAAACACGAGGGAGTCATGCAAGTTAGGAATCTTTGCCCTTGATGCCTTTTGTCACTACAATGGAAACGAGGAATGGTTAATTAGGAAAATCTGACTAGACGGGTTTCTTACTTGCATGGCTCATCTTGGTTTGAGAAGCTGGCTAGTCCCAGACTGTCAGACGACTTTGGCAAGTACAAACTGTAATTTGTCTTGGGCAATGAGGCAAGTGCTAGTACTGGTAGCAGTAGATTGCAATGGCAGCAGAAGTTCACTATTTCTCAACCATCTTTCATTGATAATGCTCTGCAGCATGGCTTGAAGAATGTGTGATTTATTCATTTTTTCTGTTCTGTTTCTGCTATTCTATTTTTAGCACGTGTACTAAATCCATTCCTATATTTATAAACTATTATATTGTTTTTTGATGATTGTTAGCAGTTTGGTTTGACTGGTGGGCTTCCTCAGAGGAGTCAACCATCCCAAATGATGACCGACCAAAGTACGTACATCCCTATTTTAAGCTTTTGTCCTTGTTTATAAATGAATGGAAACAGTAGTACCTTTTCAAGTCATGAAATGGAGATACATTATTTGTACAGCTATATAGTGTATTTGTGCCATTGCTGGCATAGTTGGTGCTGGACTCGTAAGATATGCACACTGGGCTACTGCTAGGAAAATAGTTAGTGTCTGGTCAATGTTCAGAAGATAACAAACACTAATTTCTTTATTGTTCAGTTAGCTTTGGACCATAATTCAGCATGTAAATTACCAAAACGACTACACTAAGAAAATGTTGGATACAACGACCTCTAGCGCTCCTCCATTCTGGATATATTCAGTTTTCTCCAGTGCAAGTTTCTCGCTCTGTAATTTTTGAAGTAGTGGCACAGGCGAAAAGCGAAAGCTTTGAATCTACATGATCCACAACCGCACATCTTCGTATCGTTTTTTTTATGTCATCCTACTTTTAAATCGTGAAGAAATCCTCCTTAGCTGTAACTAGCGTAGCTTAATTTTGATGATAATGTCTGAGCAAATTTCCCCATCGATTCTTGTTACAGTGTATGGTTTGGGAGGCACAAACGCCACCGGCATGATGGGAATGCAGCAGCAGCAAGGGCTATACGGGAACATGCAAGGGGGCGGCCAGAGCTTGCAGCAGCAGCAGCAGCAGCAGCAGCAGCAGCAGGGCATGGTGGGCCTCCAGAACCAGCAGAACCAAATGCAAAACCAGCAGAACCAAATGCAGAACCAGCAGACCCAAATGCAGAACCAGTTGCAGAACCAGCTGCAGAACCAGATGCTGAACCAGAACTTCCCGCAGCAGAGGCAGCAAAACCAGCAGTGATTCGAGCCAGCTAACCTGACAACGAACAAATTCCTGAGCAGAGTCATGATGACAATTTGTTCGGCTTGGTGATGTTTCCCCCGAGGAAAGGATTGTTACGCTTTTCTCGGTCTATCGACAAATTTGCCGTTGGATTAGCTCACCTCCAGTAGCTGTCCGCGTTGGGCAAGCGTGGTATAGCCATGATATTTGTTGTAGATCAATATAGATGCATGCACTGATGTCATGTGCTGGAATACCTTGTAGCTTGTGGTATGTGTGCTCAGAAATGTATCTGCATATTCGCAAAAAAAAAAATGTATCTGCACAAAATATCTGGTTGTTGATTCTTTCCCCACGACGGGGGAAACTGCGACCGGTGTAACTGATGACTGACAATACCATCTATGCACATTACTTTGGGACTGTAACCAAGGTGTGCCACGTTGATCACAAATTTATCTTGTTGACGCAAGACACCCAGGAACTGCATCGTCTAGCGCTGGATTTATTAACATGGGGCATCAGTGCTACAGATTGCAGAAATAAGAGGTAATCATCTGGCATTTGTAGCAACACACAATCATCAGATTGGTAATACAGAGACCGGACTGTCTCCATGTATAAATGAAGGTGTAATTGTTTCTCATCATTCAGCTAGTATAGTTGGGGTTTCACAGGTAGCCACTTCATAAGGCCTCGGAGCGTTTTAAGCTTGTCGGCCACGGCCTCAAATTGGCAGTCGTAATATCTCCAACCTCGGCAAAACATTTAACGCCTTCCATTCAAACAAACATAGCTGCCTTTGGGAAGTTATGCATCAAAAAGATAATCATGTAGATTTAGGAATAGATCACTGTTACTTCTGAGCTTTTAAGTAGTAGTAACATACATTACATTAGCATGACAAGGATTGTTCAAATGACTCTCACACCAAATCCACTCTCTTACATGGCAACAAAATGTTCGAATTGACTCGCACAAAATTCAGTCTTATAAACATGGTGGCAGACTGGTAGTCACCGTAACAGAAAATATATACATGCATTGCATGGCTCTTCAGCGGGTGTTTATCGCATTATTCAGTAGGTATTTCTTTACAGATGAGCAGAAGATGCGCCAACAGAAGCTTAATGAGACCTCGAGCATCTGAAGCGTGTTGGATCTTCCATCTCATGTATCTGGTAGGTTACATATTCACACAGTTATAATATCTCCAACCTTGGTATCATTGAAGAGCAATACCACTAGTAAACAGCACACAGAATGTAAAAATAAAATAAAAGACGTCAATGGAAATACAAATAACCAACCAACGATTGAAATGGGGAGTAAAAATGGTCTCCATAAGCATTTTTTGAAAAAATACTTCCTTTGGTGGCGGTACTGACCTGGGAAGTCGATGGAGGAACACCCGCATTGGACTGGTATTATATATAACCATAGACTGGTCACATTTTGAGAAGAAAAAAGCACATTCATTCTTTGTTCTTGGGTCAATTATTTGGAGCATAATCCCGACATGTAGTTTACAAAAAACGAGTATTACTGAGGGATCAGGAGAAGTTAGATGTGGCGATTTCTAGCGCTCTGCTGTTCCAGATATATCCGACTTCTCCCCTTCGACTATTGCTGCAGTTCTCACTTCCTTTATTGCTGCAACAGCTTAGATTTGGACTCCCATGAAATGTGGTATTGCAGTGATGATGTTTCAGGCATGCTCACTACAGGAATAAACAATGGATCATATTACATCATTCAGAGCAACTGGAGTTGTACTTTTAAGCTGCACCAAAGAGAAGCTCCAAAGAGTGGAACACACCAAAAAATGACACGCGATTTATCTCCATGTGTACAAAGATGATATACCTGATTATTCAGCTTCTAGTATTTCTTGGGGTTGACAGGTAGATGTGCCATCTCCAGCACTTCAGCCGGTTGGCCAAGGTCTTCCAGCCCCATGCATGTTTCTGCTAAATTTGTCTGGATCCAGATAAATCTCCAACCTTGACATCATCAAACACTCTGTTTTCAGACTGAGCAAACACTGCGACATCGCTCATAGAAATTAAAGAAAGCATCATTCATGTACCCTTGGGCGGCAGTAATACATGACAATCAAATGTACAACGAATTCCGTTTCGAAAAAAAAGTTCAACGAACGGCAGTTCGCTTGCCCGGGTGGATCACGACAACTCTCGACCTGCAAAATAAGAGCATATTTGGTGCATAGAAATTATCAAGAAGTTTTGCATAAATTATACATGGAGCAGTCCAACTTCCACAGACAGTACAAAGAAATAGGACACATGAAAGAAACCCAGGGTAGTATGGACGAACCATGAAAAGCACTCTTCGCTAGCAGACATGGCTTGTGAGATGGATACTCAGACAGTACAAGATTCCATTGAGTGGCACTATCGCTAACATCCATAGCTCGGAAGTTTCTTCTCCCTTATATATTCTCCCTCTTTTGTTGTATGCAAAAAAGACAAGGCGAACGCTACGCGTCAGTCGGCTGTAGCAACGCCTCGCTACAGCCGCCCTACGCGCCGTCGGATGAGTTGATCAGAAACGTCGCTTTCCTAGCACTGTGTAACAGCACGAGACGTCGCTATCCCTTTCCTACTTTTGGAGCAGCGACGTGCACCGCGGACCATCCCTCGCTTGGCTCCTGTAAAAGTCACCAAACGCTGCTTTCAATCGTGGTGGAGCCCAACACCTTTTCGCAAGAAACGTGCTTCCCCCACATTACTAGGTGGGCCCTCCTTATCTATATTTTCCGCATGCACGCTCTGTGATCCAGCGCAGCCTCACCTACTCCCTCCGTTCAAATTTAATTGACTTGCTATATACCACATGTGGATGTATCTATACATGTAACATGTCTATATACATCCACATTTAGTTGATACCAAGTCATCTAAATTAGAACGGAGAAAGTAGCACATATGAAGGATGGAGCACATGCATGTTACATTTGCTAGAGCGACCCAGCGCAGCAGCAGACTCGATGAAACTTGTAGTTCGTTCTTCTATATTTTCTCTACACCGGGGATCAAATCTCAACATGCAACATTTTTTCTTTTAAATCTATAAAAACTTGTGATTTTTTGCAGCATTTCAAAAGATGCTCATGTAGCAAAAAAATACTGAATGTAACAAATCCTCATTTGTTTGTTATGGATTGTTATGACATTGCTTGTAGCAAATTTGATACGAGCAGAAATTACACTGATTGTTTATATAGAAATGATGCATATTTGTTGTCCTCGTGATGCAAGAAAATAACACTGATGGTGCAAAAAACTATATAGTTATGTAGCAGTTTAAATTTTTCGACATGCTACCAAGAAATAGAAATGGTGCATATTTGTTGTCCTTGTGATGCAAGAAAATAACACTGATGGTGCAAAAACTATCAAGTTATGTAGCGGTTTAAATTTTCGACATGCTACCAAGAAATAGAAATGGTACATATTTGTTGTCCTTGTGATGCAAGAAAATAACACTGATGGTGCAAAAACTATCAAATTATGTAGCAGTTTAAATCAATAGATGTAGTAATCCTATCTCCTCCCACTACTACATGTAGCAAATAGTATTGTAGGATGTGACCGTAAAATTAAAAAGGAGGGTGTGACATGCACTGTGGCCGGTGACACTCACTAGGTACTGTAGCAAACAGTACGGCTGCATGTCATGCACTTGCGTGAGAAAATTTGAGGAGAGAGCAAGCAGCGCATGGTTAGGAAAAACAACAGCGAGATGACCTCTGGGTTGGGGACCACTCACGCTGGGCATGTAGTGTGAACGCTTCGGGTCCCGCGCGCCGCGGCGAGAGGTAGGACGCGTGCATGCTCAGACCGACTGTAGCTACACCCGGCTGTAAGTTAGCGTTTTCCAAAAGACAAAGCATGTTACAGTCACCCTGCTTGACCCGCCGAGGTCGGTCTTCTCCTCTAGGAAAGTATCACCCAGACCTGCCACCCAAGGCTTTCTCCCTTCACACGCACAAAGAGATTACTTTCATGGGCAGACTACACAACGTATAGTAGGAGTAAGGAGCATATGTGGTTTACCTTGTCCTATCGTTGCCATTCTGAACGCAAAAACGTCCTCCCAATGCTTTAACATAGACCACATAAGCAAAAAGCTGATATGGCATATCGATTAAGGAAGGAAGAGAAGGAAGTGGTGACAGTCTCCAGAACTACTTCTACTTTTATGTTGGGCAAAATTTGTACCCAACATGTTAACAAAAATAAGGACAAATTTGCTTAACAGAATTAAAATAATATCATCAGAATTTGAATGATAATATTAAAATACATATTTCTGGAAAACTATTTCTACTTTTATGTTGGGCAAAACCAAGATTCTTTTTTTCTTTTCCAAAATCACTGCTTGATAGCTTTTAGAAAAGTTTTAAATATTGCTTGATTCACACTGCTGTATGAAGCATAAACCTGTAAATTGTTGACCAAACATATGTCCATCTGTATGTTATAAAAAAGGCGCAATTTGATAACTGAAAACAAACGACAATGGATACTTAGAGAAGTCTGGCACAAATCAAATTAAAGGAATTGACATATTAGACTTCAGATGAAATTCACAATGGCAATCATTCAAAACCAAAGAAATTTGACGACATTTCAGCATTCAGGAACTTTTGCGGTGGCACCAAAATGCTCTTTCTCTTTTTGAGATGATAGTCAACATACATACTTTATAGTTCAAAGTCTGTTAAACGAGACCACCAACAGTTACTTATATTTGGAGATGACGGGAACAGATTTAAAGTTTCAAAATAAAAAGGGAGCAGCTGTATAGTGACATAGTTAATTTTTGGCTCTACTCTATTTGTGTGAAAAAAATTCTTTATCCTCTCTTACTAGATTATTTGTACAGACAATGCATGAAATTATCTTCTGACAAAAAACTCATATAGTTTGTAATCCCACATGCATGTGTACATGTTATAATTCTGGTAGTAATCAAGTTTTGGTACATCGTACACGGGCCCCACCCTGCTCATATCCAGCCACTCCCTTCCTACAAATACCGTCCAACATCCATGGAGGCCAATTGGAAGCTAAGGCAAACCTCGCCGAAACTAGTAAAAGATGGCGCGAACTTTGATGGTGCTCGTGGTGCTTCTCTATACCGTCGCCGCACCAGTAACCTGCAGCACCGGTAACGGGCTGAGGATGAAGCTTAGACACGTCGACGCCAAGGGAAACTACACCATGGCTGAGCTGGTGCGACGCGCCGTCGACCGCAGCCGTCAGCGCCTGGCCACGATAGCTGCAGGCGACGACGTGAGCGCGCCTGTTCACTGGGCGCAGACCCAGTACATGGCGGAGTACCTCATCGGCGACCCACCGCAGCGCGCGGAGGCCCTCATCGACACCGGCAGCAGCCTCATCTGGACGCAGTGCTCCGCGTGCAGTTTGGGCAACTGTTTCGAGCAGGACCTCCCACTCTACGACCCCTCCAACTCCAGCAGCGCGCAGGCCGTGGCGTGCACGGACGCCGCTTGCCAAGCGAACCCTTCGAGCGGCTGCGACCGACGAGGCAACTGCGCCTTTGCCGCGGGCTACGGAGCCGGGGATATCGAAGGTGAGCTGGGCACGGAGACCTTCACGTTCCAGTCCAGCACGGCGAAGCTCACGTTCGGATGCGTGACCTCGAGCCAGATCTCGGAGGGCGCCCTAGATGGCGCGTCGGGCCTTATAGGGCTCGGCCGGGAGAGCAGCTCGCTGGTGTCTCAAACCGGTGCCACCAAGTTCTCCTACTGCCTCACGCCCTACTTCCGCTCCAAGGGTGCGCCCAGCCACCTCTTCGTTGGCGCCTCGGCAAGGATGAGCGGAGGAAGCCCTGTAATGTCCATGCAGTTCGTCAAGAGATCTAGCACCTTCTACTACCTTCCACTGGTGGGCCTCACCGTCGGCGACACCAAGCTGCCGATCCCCAGCACGCTGTTCCAACTCAAGCGTAACTCCGGCGGGGTTTTCATCGACTCCGGCTCGCCGACCACGTCACTGGTGCACGGCGCACCATGGAGCGTCGAGCGGGTGAACTTGCCACTCGTACGCGTAGGGCTAGATCGGAGTCAATGTCTCGTGTCTAGGCTAGCCGCCCTTTTCTTATGAACTTTTGTAATTATGCTTATGACAATCACACTTGCTATGTGTGCTTTTGAAATGATGGATGCTTCTGCTAAGTTTGCAGAAGGTGTTAAATTTTTCTCACCCTTTACGCGCTGAATGCCTTCGGTTGATTGAAACTCATTTATGCCTTTGTTATGTCCAGCCGGAAGAACCCAGTTCCTCGGGTGGTCTATTGCGGCCTCGTCGTGCCACTCGATCTCATGCTTCTGCGGCGAATAATACCGCTGTGATGAAATATATGAAGAATCGGGTGGTAAAGCTAGAGCAAGATCTTAAGGGTGCCCATAGAGAAATTGAAAGGCTTCACGCAAGACCAGCTTTAGCGACCGAACGAGAAAGTTATGTACTTGGGGAGATGGAACTCACAAACAGGCAACTCGAATGTGAGTATGAGTCCTGCCTTATTTGCAAGTACCATCACTTTTGCTGTTGCTCACCCACTTTATGTGTTGCAGGTTTCGTTCCTGACTTGCGAGCCGAGGAAGAACGTGTGGAGGAACGTTTAAATAACGCTGCCGAAAACCCAACGACTGGGCATGGCCATTTTTGGCTTGATAAATATCACGCGAAAAAGCTGGCCACTCTGAAGGATCGGGTGTGGCGGAACGCGCTTCTGCTTGAATCTTGTAGGGCTGCCTTCATTCAAATTAACCAAGCGTTGTTCCCAACTGGGCCTCAGCCACAGGGGATTCATGCTTTGGTTAACATTTTTCGCCAGTCGACTTCCCTCCGCGAAGCTTTGACCCAGAAGCTTGTGCTTGGTGCTAATGCGGTGATGGCATACATACGAAGTCGAAGACCAAATCTTGTGCTTCCCACACCCGCTGCTAGGGTGGTTCTTGCGCAAAAGGACTTGGAGGGCACGAAGGCTTCTGCGGAGCTGTTAGTCGACCGTTGCCAGGAGCAACTTTTGGGTCCTGCGCTGTTTGTTAAGGATGAGCTTGTATAGGAGCTTTTGTATATGTGTTTGTTCTGTGTAGAGGGAGCCCCCGAGCCCATCGAGTAGGGCTTGTATGTAGCAGTTTATGAATTTGTGGATATCCAGCCCCCGAGTATATCGAGCGGTGTTTGTAATAGTCGATAAATTTATGAATACCCAGCCCCCGAGTATATCGAGTGGGTTTTGTAATAGTCGATAAATTTATGAATACCCAGCCCCCGAGTATATCGAGTGGGTTTTTATGATAGTTGATAAACTTATGAATTCTCAGCCCCCGAGTATATCGAGTGCGGCTGAGAGGATACTTTGTATGCGCAATACATTTGCGAGCTGTCACTCGAAATATGCAAAGGAAATATGGAGGAACACTTTTTTATTCCACTATATGTATTTTACCAGCAGGCCGCCTCATTAAAACCCTTCCAGTCCCCTTAGGTATCCTGGTAAGGGAAAGAGTGCGTCTGAAACCTGCTGATCTTTTGACATTATGTGCTATTACATGGTCGAGTATGAAGACTAAGCATAGAAGCGACGCAGGTGCGCCACATTCCATGGATTGTGCGAGAGCTCTCCTGTCTTTGCATGCTTCAGGCGGTACGCTCCATTACCGATAACTTCTGTTATGATGAAAGGCCCTTCCCATGGAGAAGCGAGCTTATGCACCTTCTTCTACTTAAGTCGAAGTACTAAATCTCCCACCATGAAAGACCTTTCACGTAGTCGACGGCTGTGGTAATTGCGGAGGTCCTGCTGATATACAACTGTGCGGGCTAGGGCTGTGTCACGTGCTTCATCCAGCAAGTCGACTGCATCTTCGAGTGCCTCTTGCGCGTCGTCCTCGTTGTATGCTTCAACTCTGGGTGCGTTGAATTTGACGTCTGATGGCAGCATTGCCTCTGCACCATACACCATGAAGAACGGTGTGAACTGTGTCGAAGCGTTCGGGGTTGTACGCAAGCTCCATAGCACCGAAGGAAGTTCTTCGACCCAAGCACCTGCTGCCCTTCTGAGTGGCACCAGGAGGCGTTTCTTGATACCGCTGCATACGAGCCCATTGGCCTTTTCGACTTGACCATTAGATTGCGGGTGCGCAACAGATGCGTAGTTGAGCTGGATGTCTTGCTCCTTGCAGAAGGACCGAAATTCGTCAGCCGTGAAGTTTGTACCGTTGTCTGTGATGATGCTACTTGGTACTTTTTTTAGATAAAAGGCATAAAATGCCCAGCTTTGAATTAACAAAGCCCCAGAGTTGCCAACGGCAAATACAACATGCTGATACACAGCTTACAAGCATCAAGCAACACGAGCAAACATAAGATAAAACAACAAAGAACAGCTCAAGATGCTAATGCTAAAGCCCGAACACGCTAACAAGCAGGAACTTGATAGCACAACCGGACCCAAGCTGCCGGACGAAGTCGCCATGTAGAAGAAGCGGCGGAAGAAGGCATCTACACCACCGCGGCTGAGCAGAACCTCCGAAGCTCGACCGCTCACCAGCCAGGACTGTCGCTGTTGCCGTAGAGGGGAACCCATTCCCCTCTCGCCCAGGCTCGAGGGCGCCGACCCAATGGCAAACAGGGGCAGCAATGCTGAGAGGTACACGAAACCTGGCACTCGCCAATCAACGCGATAGATGTCGTCGCCGAACAAGAAAAGCCACCACGGCTACCACCAAAACCACAGAGCTCGACCTCCACCCCTGCAATCCCCCAGACGGCGCCTCCTGGAAGGGGAACGACGAAGCAGCGCCGCCGCCGTCCGAAGGGGGATGCGGCTTTCGCCCGAAGAAGGGGGGAGGGTTGGGAGGGGGCTGATACCTCGACGAACGCCTTCGAGAAGGAGCACGACACCTGTGGACGTCGTCGTCGTCGTGGCCCGCTCCGCGGCCAAGGGTTTCCCCCGGTATCCAAGTCCCCAACGCCAACCACACTGCACCGCACCAAAATTCAGCGAACACCGAAGATCGAGCTGGCAGGAGACGAGCAGGGCAAGAAAGGCGGCAGCTTCTTCCACCAAAGTAGCCAGGCCGGCGGAGCGGCCCCGCAACGCAACCACGACCCGCCAAACCCTCACTGCCCACGCAGCCGAAGGAGAGGCCAACACGCACCACGGACGCCACCCGCCGCCAGATCGACGCCGTCCAAACCGCCCGGGGCCGCCGCCCCGGCATCCGATCTCCCCCGCACCAACCTCCGCAGCCTACCGAAGAGCACGAAGACCAAGCCAACAACAACTCACCGAACGCCTTCAGCCCGAAGATCTGGACCAGAGCAGAGCAGAGCAGGAGGGGGAGGGAGGCCAGCCGGCGTCGGGAGGTCGGACCCCTGTCCACCTCCGCACCTCACCCCGGATCTGGTGGGTCAACGGTCCCCTGACCAGATCCACCGCCAGATCCCTGCAAGCCTCCGGTGCCATCCGCCGCATGAAGAGAAGGGGCCGCCTCCCATGGAGGACGACGGAGGAGAGCCGTGCCGTCGGGCCTGTCCCAATTTCGTCGGACGCCAGGAGGTCAGGAGCGGGAGCACTCCCAGCGAGAGCGAAGGGAGCGCGTGGAGAAGGCCTCGCCGCCGCCGTCCTCGAAAGGTACACGAGCTTGTCGCCGGCCAACTCAGGCGGCGGCGAGGGGAGGTGGAGGAGAGAGGGAGCTGTGGCGGCTAGGGTTTGGGACGCCTCCGGTGTCGCCCCAGAGGAGCGACACGGGAGGCAGGGGGAAAGTATGATACTCCGAAGCGATATATGATGGATATGATGAAGTTGACTGCCGTAGACGCAGTCGAGCTTGTGATAGGGACTGCTTCAATCCACTTTGTGAATTTGTCGACTGCCACTAGTAGATGTGTATGCCCTCCACGCGAAGATTTTTTGAGTGGTCCCACCATGTCCAGGCCCCATTGAGCAAAGGGCCAGGCCAATGGAATTGTCTTCAGGGCTGATGCCGGTGCGTGTGGTTTTTTGGCAAATTTCTGGCAACCGATGCACCTTTTGACTATGTCTTCTGCGTCCTTTAACGCTGTAGGCCAGTAAAACCCTGCTCGAAAGGCTTTGGCTACGAGTGATCTGCTGCTAGCATGGTGCCCGCAAGTACCTGCATGAATGTCTCGTAGTATAGCTATGCCATCTTCGAATGCGATGCACCTTTGAAACATACCTGACACGCTGCGCTTGTACAGCTCACCGTTGATGATGGTGTATGCTTTTGATCGTCGAGTGACACGTCGTGACTCGGTTATGTCTTCGGGTAACTCCTTACGGAGCAAGTATGCCAGGAAAGGTTGAGTCCAAGTTGGCTCAACGAGGAGTACCTCGACTGGTGGATCCTCTGTGCTAGGTGCTTTGTCCTTGGTTGCGATGGTTGATGAAGAAGATGGCCGTTTTTGCTTGATGGACCTATGCGCAATCCGCTCGAGGAAGACACCAGGTGGAACTGGTGCTTTTGTGGAGCCAATGTTGGCTAGTATGTCTGCCTCTTCGTTGCTTTCTCTCCCAACATGTCGCAGTTCGCAACCTTCAAAGCTGCCCTCATGACGTTGTAGAGGTCGCGATAAGCGATCATGTTGTCTGCTATGTCGTCACAGGCCTTCATCGTTTGCTGCACAACAAGGTTAGAATCACCATAAATCATTAGTCGCGTGCACCCTAGGGCTTTGGCCATTCGCATGCCGTGGATCAGGGCTTCGTATTCAGCCTCGTTGTTTGAGGGGAATTCAAAATCCATCTGCAGGACGTAGCGGAGCTTGTCTCCTTTTGGGGAGATGAGTATGACTCCTGCTCCTGCGCCCTCGTTTTTCTTGGACCCGTCAAAGTACATGGTCCAGGAGTTGGATACGTCGGGTACTCCTGGTAACTGAGCTTCAATCCACTCTGTTGTGAAGTCGGGTAGAACTTGTGCTTTGATGGCCTTCGGGTGCTCGTACTTGATATCCCTTGGTCCCAGTTCGATGAGCCACTTTGCAACTCTCCCCGTTGCGTTGGGGTTTGTAAGGACGTCACCAATTGCAGATTTGTTGATCACGGTTATTGGATGCTCTGTGAAGTAGTGCGTCAGCTTCCTGGATGTCATGAAGACGGCGTATGCCAGCTTTTGATAGTGCGGGTACCGCTGTTTTGATATGGAGAGGACCTCGCTCACATAGTAAACAGGTCTCTGTATGCTCTGGACGTGTCCCTCCTCTCTTCGCTCGACTACCAATACGGTGCTCACCACTCGATTGGTAGCTGAGACGTAGAGATACAGCGGCTCGCGTTCCCGCGGTGCGACTAAGATCGGGGGTCTTGTGAGTATGCGTTTGAGGTCGATGAAGGCTGCTTCGGCTTCTGCTGTCCACTCGAATTTGTCTGCCTTCTTCATCAGCTGATAGAGTGGAAGCGCCTTTTCGCCTAGCTTGCTGATGAACCGACTGAGTGCTGCCACCCGACCGGCCAGTTTCTGTACGTCATGCAACTTCTTGGGTCTCTCCATTGTGAGGATGGCCTGTATCTTTTCTGGGTCTGCTTCGATTCCACGAGCTGAGACTAGGTAACCCAAGAGTCGTCCTGCTGGGACACCAAATGTGCACTTCTTGGGATTGAGCTTGATATGAAAGCGTCGAAGGTTTGCGAATGTCTCGCGCAAATCCGCAAGTAGGTTATCTTCGTCTTTTGTCTTGATTACTATGTCGTCAACATAGACTTGGACGTTGCGCCCAATTTGCTTGGTATGCGATAAGCAGTTCTGCATCATGCGCTGGTAGGTTGCGCCTGCGTTCTTCAGCCCGAAGGGCATTGTGGTGTAGCAGTAGACCCCGAGTGGGGTTATGAAAGCTGTCTTTTCTTCGTCGTCTTCCTTCATCCTTATCTGGTGATACCCTGAGTATGCGTCCAAAAAGGACAGTCGAGCGCACCCAGCGGTGGAGTCGATGATTTGGTCGATGCGTGGCAACGGAAAGTGATCTTTTGGACAACATTTGTTCAGGGCGGTGAAGTCCACGCACATCCGAAGGATGTCTGAGTTCTTCTTCTCCACTAGAACTGGGTTGGCTACACAATCTGATTTCTTGATTTCTCGAATGAATTTTGCAGCTAGTAACCTGTCGACTTCTGCCTCGACGGCTTCTCTTTTGGGTCCTGATATGCGACGCATTGTTTGCTTGACTGGCTTTGCTCCTGGAAAGAGTTGGAGGAGTGCTCGGCGAATTCCCTGGGAATACCTGGCATGTCTGCTGGACACCACGCAAATATATCCCAGTTCTCACGGGGAATTCGACGAGCGCGTTTTCCTATGCGATAGGTAGACTCGACGACACATTGACTGTCTTTGATGTGTCAGTCGGGTGGACTTGGTGTGGCCTTGTGTCGTTTGTCGCGCTGAACGCTCTGTCGACTGCGAGCTTCTTATGTTCTGGCATCAGTGTTTTATCGTTGGAGAGTGCTAGGTCGGCGAACGTCTGCTCCATGGCGAACATCTCCGAGATTTTGCTGAAGTCGCGGTCGCATGCGTCTGATCTTTGGAAGTTTCCCTTGACTGTAATGACTCCCTTGGGTCCTGGCATCTTCATCATGAGGTAGGCATAGTGTGGCACCGCCATAAATCGAGCGAACGTTGGACGTCCAAGTATGGCGTGATATTGTGACTTCCAGTCGACCACTTCGAACTCAATCGTCTCTGTTCTGAAGTGGCTTGGGTCTCCAAATGTGACGTCGAGTTGTATGGTACCTGCAGGAAGTATAGCTTTACCTGGAACAATGCCGTGAAACGTATTTGTAGATTTTGTCAAGTTCTCGACTGATTTGTTCATTTTACGAAGGGTATCTGTGAATATGATGTTAATGCCGCTTCCGCCATCCATGAAGACCTTGGTCATGCCATACCCGCCAATTTGAGCGTCGAGTACCAGGGCTGCATGTCCAGGCCTGTACACCGCTGGCGGGTGATCCTCGCGACTGAAGCTAATCGGGGTCTCCGACCCTCTCAGGAATTCGGGCACGGCTGGGGGTGCCATGACCGCCATGTTGACCTGTCGAGTGTGTAGTTTTTGCTGCCTGTTGGAAGGACGGCCTTTCTGGATCATGTTCATTTGCCCGCGAGCTTGGGGGTATGCGTCTTCTTGCACCTGTGGCGCGTGGTGTATAACTCCTGCTATGTGTCCTGTGTTTTGCTGTGGTGGAGCTTGTAGTGCTAGGGCTGGCTGGGCCTGAGGTACAGGCGCAGGGTTTGGCTGAACGGGTGCAGGGCTTGCCTGTTTGAGTCTTCTCATGTAGTCGACTGCCAGGAGGTCGAACTCCCTACAGTTCCTTAGCGAGTGGTTGGAGCGGAGTCGCCCATCATCTCCTTTGAACAGGTGAAACCTACAGTCTTCATCCATCTTCTCTTCGATTGACCGATCTGTTTTAGGTTCTGGGCGTTTGCGCCACTCTTGCCTCTTGTAGTTGTCGCTTCGCTGCCCTCGATCTCGAGTGTCGCGGCGATCGTCGTAGCCACGGTCCCGACTATCACGGCGATCGTCTGTCCTTCTGTCATTTTGCTCGTGATTGTCACGCGGGTGAGAGAAACCAGCCGCGACAAAGTTCAGTCTGTCATCATCGTGATAACGGCTTTTGCGTTTACGCCTTCGATCATCTCTGTAGCTATCTCGACGGTCGCGGCTGCCACCCTCGTGATTGTCGCGTGGAGAGGCCGATGAAGGAGGCCGCACGGAATCTTCTCCATCTGCCCACTCGGTTGCTGTTTTCATGAGCTGAGCCATAGATGTTGGCTTTTTCCGACCGAGCGCTTCTTTGAAGTCTTTTCTTGCGAGCCCCATGGTGAAAGCGTCCATGGCTCGGTCTTCAGATATTGTGCCGACGGAGTTGCGGATGGTGGTCCATCGCCGTATGTAAGACCTGAGTGATTCATCTGACCTTTGCACGCAGGTTCGCAGTTCTTCAAAAGTTTTGGGCCGCTCACATAGTGGGTCGAAGTATTTGACGAAATCGTCTTTGATGTGCTCCCATGAGTCGTATGCTGATTCGGGTAACGATTTGAGCCAGTCGCGGGCCGTGCCTTCGAGCATAAGCTGGATATACTGCATTGCAGTAGTTGTGGTGCCACGTTGGCAGGCGACTGCTATTTTGTAATCTTCTAGCCAGCCTGATGGCTCCTGTTTGCAGTTAAACTTTGGTGTTGAAGGTAGCCCGAACTTCTTCGGCATGCGAGATTCGCGAATACGTCGGGTGAAGCATCGAGCCCCGCAGAGCCTGTTGTCATGTTCGGAGTCGGAGTCACTGCTGTCAGACCTTCTGGACCTGCGACTGCCGGACTGGTGACGACTCGAGTCCCTTCGCGAACGCTCCCGATGAGGGCTGCGGCTGTTATGGTCGTCACGTCGCGAGTGGTTGACGTCGTGGTCTCGAGTTCTTCCTGACGGTTTGAGGATGGGCTGCAACGCCTTTGCTGCGAGTGCGAGTGACTTAATTTGCTGGCGATGAAGGGCTGCTTGCCGATCTCCTGCTGGAGGTTCTGTTGCTTTGAGGTAGGCTCCCAACGAGAGCAGGGCACCCGCGGCCGTTTTGGGTACTGGTATTCCTTCCTCGTCCATGGTCATGAACGAAAGCTCCAGGTTGCGCGTGACACCTGATCTCTCTCCTTCTGGGATATTAGCGAACCTTGACCTGGGTCTTAGTTCCGTACCGTTTGTGGAGCTGAGGGAAAGTTGTCGCCTACGCACACTCGAGATGCTGGCCTGGCGCTTACGCTCTTCGAGCGTCGCTCTGTAGTTTTGCAGTCGAATCGTCTCCTGCCAGTTGAAGTACTGGTAGGTCAGCATCTCCTCTTGAGTTGTGTCTGGTGGCATCATCGTACACTCCTTAATAGCTTTATCTGCTTTTGCGGCCATGGCGGCTGTTATGGTCAAGGATGTGACTCCATCTGGGAGGGTGACTGTGCATGGGAACTCAGCGGGCCTGCGGCTGGCTGCTGCTGCTGATGTTTCCGCGCTGAACGCGACGTAGACTTGATGAGGTATGTTTTGAGGGTATGTATGTGTGTTGTTGATGTCTGTCATGGACTCGAAGTCATCATCAATGCTCATGTCGGAGTTGTTCTGTTCGCCATCATGTACATCGGAGTCGATGTATGCCTCGAGTGCTTCGTCGAAGCTGTTTGTGTTGTTGATGAACTCTTGATCGGCGTAGATTTCTGAGCCGACGAAGTCGTCTATGCTGATGCCATCGTTTATGCTTTCATTGCAGGTGTCCAAGAGGTTGTCGCAGTCGAGCGCCATGTCGAGTGGACCGGTGGACTCGATGATGCTTTCATGGTATACAGATTCAACTTCGTCATTGAGCTCCCTAGCAAGGAACTCGTTGAGCTCTGCTGTAGACATGGTCGCAGCGTCCGAGTGAGCCGGAGAGATCGGTTTGATCTGAGATGAAGCCGTCAGGATGGATGGTGGTGCAGATGCAACCGATGGATCGTCGAGTGCCTCCGTCGCAAGCGGGTCCATCAAGTCCTGCACACCAAGTTTGCGACGAAAAAATTGAATTTTCCCACAGTTATATCCAAACCTGAGCTGAGGCTAGCGAAAGCCTCCTGAACTTCTGGCGAGTGCGGTGCGATCCTCCTTGGTGATACGATCTGCTTCGATGAAGTTGGCGAGTGGTCGCTTTTCGAGTTGCTGCTTGGTGATGCCGCCTTCGATTGGTCGATGGCGAGTGCGATCGGCGAGTTGCCGCTAGTCGATGACATCGGCGAGTCGCCGTTTTGAGATGCGATCGGCGAGTTGCCGTTTGAGGATGGAACCGGCGAAACCTGAGATCCAACCCTACCTGTTCCCACAGACGGCGCCAATTGACGAGGTGTGCCCTCGGCAATACCCATGGTTAAGCACCTAGGGTTGAGATTATGAGGTAGAGGACGTGCAGAGCTGGTAGTGTCGACGGCTGACAAGCGGGATTTACCCAGGTTCAGGGCCCTCAATGAGGTAAAACCCTACGTCCTGCTTGTCTGTATTGATCTTTGGAATATGTGGGTTACAAGGGTCTAGCGAGATGTCGATCTCGCTAGGGTTTCTGGTGTTCGAGTATTGCGTATCCCCCTGATCGGGCGCCTCCCAGCCTTTATATAGGAGGCTGGGTCTCGGGTACGTAACCGACTAGGTTTACAATTATGGTATGTCTAAACCGACTATGCTAACTTGGGAAATACGCTTCATCTTGGGCTTCGCTTCACGGGCTTTGGTACCTCTTCACTGGGCCTTTATACATTATGTAGACCGGGTATCTTCACAGTCGGGTACCCGGAGGGTATATCCTTGTCACTCGATCCGGAGGGCTAAAAGAAGAAAGAGCGTTAATATATGTATATAGACAGCAGAGGCTTAATTAATACAATCTTCGGCTTCATTAATATATGTATATGCACACCTCGCCGGAGTTTGCAACATTTAATGTTCCACCGGAGCTTCGGCTTCTCCCTCGTCGGCTTCTCCCTCGCCGACTTCTCCCTCACCCCAGCCGTCGGGTTCTACCTCACCGGAGCCGTCTCTTTGGTTGAGAGACTCATCTCCCTCACCGGAGTTGTTCAAAAACTCCGAGGTGACATCGACAATATCGTCCGGCCCGCGGATTATATCCTGGAGGATGTTTTCCTGATTTTCGTCTCGTTCCATAGTTTCTGCAAATTAAGAACAATGCACAAAACTTTAGTTGGGTAACTTTGTTCCATATGTCAATATACATCTACCCACAAAAGTTTTGCTAACACATAAATTTTGCTAACTCGTATCGTAAACTCGTATCGTAAACCCGTATCGTAAACCCGTAAACTCGTAAATTCGTATCGTAAACCCGTAAACTTGTAAACTCGTATCGTAAACCCGTAAATTCGTAAACTCGTATCGTAAACCCGTAAACTCGTTAACTCGTATCGTAAACTCGTAAACTCGTATCGGACCACAAATTTTCCTAACACAAATTCAATCAAATATTGACGCCGAAATACAAACATGTTCAAACAGTCCAAACAGTCCAATTCATATCAATTTGTACAACATTTTGCCAACATTTTGATGAACAAATAAAAAGTACAAAAATGCGCTACCTCCGTGGCCGTCGAGGGCGTGGCCGGTGTGGAGGGCGCGGCGTCGATCGGAATGCACAGTGGAGGGGGCAGCCGTGGAGGGCGCGGCCGTGGAGGGCGCAGCCGTGGAGAGGCGGCGCGCGTGGAGGAGCTGAGAGCTAGGCCGGTGCGTGGAGAAGAGCGCGGCCACGCGTGGAGAGCTAGGGCGGCGCGTGGAGGAGGCCGCGTGGAGTAGGCCGGCGCGTGGAGGAGGGCCGGCGCGTGGAGGAGGCCGGCGCGTGGGGGCGCGGCCGTGGAGGGCGGGGACATCGACGGCGGCGGCTGGGCGCGGCGTGGGGCGCGGCGCGGAGTCGGGCAGCCTGCCGGTGTAGTTTCGCTCCGCATCGCGTCTCCGGTCCTTAGGCAATTTTGGATGAATCGGGGAAGAAGAAGGGGCCAGGGCAGTTATAGCAACGGTCATTGGTCCCGGTTGCTGGCAAGAACCGGGACCAATGCCTCTTTGGTCCCGGTTCTTGCCAGCAACCGGGACCAAAGAGTGGGTCATTTAATGCAGATCCCGCGGCGCGCGTCCATGGACTCTTTGGTCCCGGTTCTTGCTAGCAACCGGGACCAAAGAGTTCTTTTTTAAAATTATTTCGAACTTTTCAGTTCTAAAATTTTGTTCCCGCCTTTTTTTTCTTATTTAGGTGTTTGAATATGAATTTCAAATGGTTTTGAATCTGAAAAGACTTTCAACATGAAAAGTGTTTAAATTTGAATAAATAATCCAAAACCATTTTCTATTTTTTCAAATTACTTATCTAAATATTGTTTTTTGTTTTTCGTTTGTCAAAAATGACATTTTTTGTGAAGCAAGTACAACAAATATGGTGCAAAATGGCACCCATCCAATTATGACACAAAGTAGACCATATTTTATGGATAATCCACAAATATTTTATGGATTTTGAGTGACTTTTTCATGTCGACCTGCTCAACGTAGCAGAGTATCCAATTTACTGGAGCAATAGGGCGGTCGAGGTGGCAGGAGAGCTTGCTTATTTTTACGGAGCCCAGAAAAAGACCAATAGGGCCTATATTATATTCTGAATAACAACCTAGTCCTGCCTTTTACCAGGTCATGCGTGGAGAGAGACGTCATTATTTACATTCTAAAAATCCGGGATTTAATCTAGATTTGCTGTACAAGGAGGTAGCATAGAAAGTATGTTTTCTTTCCATGTTGCTCCCATATGGTAATCTGCCTTGATTTTAGTGCAAATCTGTGCATAACATGCTATTCTAATTAACTACCTAGTCCCACCTTTTAGGCTGGTCACAGTGGGAGTAACTTAGGTGGTAACATCACACATTTCAATACAAGTTTGCTCATGTGGCATGTAATTAAAGAGGAGAGAGGTGTTGGTGGTAACTTAGCTAGTTACTGTAACATCACACTTTTCAATACAACATGAGTCTATAGCCTAATAAATAAGACACCACACATATGTTATTCCCCATTTAGGAGGTAGTAACATAGGCTAGTAACATCAGCATGTTACTACTCTATGTTACTCTCCATTGGGAGCAGTCTTACCAAGCATCCAGAGAAGACCCGTCCCAGGCGGGATGTAGGGGTATATCCGGGTAGAGTACATATTGACTGCTTTGTTTACGGAGCGTTTAGCAATCTGAATTTCGCCTGTGTTTATGGAGCGTTTAGCAAATCCGGACGTACATTTATTTTATTCCAGATAATTAAGCACCAGGTCCACCTTTTACCATGCCATCGAGACGAGGTGTGAGTAGGATTGCTTTCCGTATTAGTTAGACGGTCATTAATATTGTTTATTCTGATTGTTTGGTAACATCACGTAACCATCCGGCCGTAGGATCCTTGATTCATCTCAGCTGTTGATCGCTCCGGATGGGCAGCGGCGTACGCGAGAGGGAACCGCCGAAATTTTTACTTGTTCCCGCCTCACCTCTCCCTCCTCTGAAAATTCGAACCTCCCTTTCTCGCCTCCAACCACCCCTTATAAATACAAGACCACCGCCGTGAGATCCGCGTGCGGTTGCGCGTCGTTGTCTTCGAGGCTGTAGGCACGTACGTACGTAGATCGATCGTTTCCTCTTTTGTCCTTTCCTTTCCGCGCACGTACGTAGCTCGGTCTCGATCCGCTTTTTTTCTTTGGTTTGACGGAACGCGCCGATCAGGAGGGAGATCTCGTACTTACGCCCACATCCGATCCACGCGCACGTACTCTACGACCCCTCCCAGTCCTTGCACGCTGACGCCGCGTGCGGAGCGACTCCGCATGCACGCTGACGCTGATGCACGTTCCAGTCCAGCACGGCGAAGCTCACGTTCGGACGCGTGACCTCGAGCCAGATCACGGAGGGCGCCCTAGATTAGATGGCGCGTCGGGCCTTATAGGGCTCGGCCGGGATAGCAGTTCGCTGGTCTCTCAAACCGGTGCAACCAAGTTCTCCTACTGCCTTACGCCCTACTTCCGCGCCAACGGTGCGCCCAGCCACCTCTTCGTTGGCGCCTTGGCAAGGATGAGCGGAGCAAGCCCAGTAATGTCCACGCAGTTCGTCAAGAGCTCTAGTACTTTCTACTACCTTCCATTGGTGGGCCTCACCGTCGGCGAGACCAAGGTCCCGGAGCTGGTGTTCCAGTTCGTCGGCGCGGACATGGCGGTGCCACCGACGAACTACTGGGCGCCCGTGGACGAGTCGACGGCATGCATGTTGATTTTCAGTGACGCGGATAGGAGCGTCATCGGCAACTTCCAGCAGCAGAACATACACCTGCTCTACGACGTCGCCGGCGGCACGCTCTCCTTCCAGACCGCTGACTGCAGCGCCCTCTGATCAGATCTTGATAATTCTTGCAGTGCACTTACAATCGTATATTGTGGTCTGACACACTCACTTCGTGTGTGTCGTAGTATTCTCTCTGTTTATAATTACCTGTACTCTAGGTTGGGTTCAGTCAAAATCAAATTTTGTTGACCTCGACCAAAAGTTATCAGCATCTATATAATAAAAAAGATATTTGACGACAATTCACTTTTTTCTAATTAAGGACCATAGCTCCGACCCTGATTCCATTGCAAGAACGAAACTAATAAACATATGTCAGACTGTCAGTTACTCCAGAGTCAGCCCCTCTTACAAATTGAAAAGTTGCTACTAACCCCGTAATTTTCAAGAACAGTAAAAACTGAACAACCAAATACCGACTATTAGCCACAGGAATACAAGTATCTTATTAAGATCTGAAATAATAGCTGCTCTAGGGACTCGGAGGACACTTCACATCATAAACAGGCTTTTTTCCTGCATAGCTCTCTTCAACCCTCAATCCTGAGTATGAGAGGTGCCCAACCTTTCTTCCTGCTGAAAATGTCAACGTCAACTCGGTGTGCATGACCTTAATCTGAGTTTGAAGTTGTGTCGTCACGAGACCTGGGTCATGAGTTTGAAGTTGTGTCGTCACTTCGCTCTCGCTCTCGCACTCTGTCTCTTAGTTCTCACACACGCTCAAAGTGAGAAGGCTGATTAATTCCAAACCCGCCCCTCTTCATCATATGTATGCACGTGGTTAGCTGTAACTGTGGTGCGGCAACGTCACATGTGTACAGAGTTTTGCTTACCTTGTTCAAAGTGAGAAGACATTTTTTTTTATCACGAAACAAGCGAGGGCGAAAGCCCACCTGAATTTTGTATTAAAACGGAGCAAAGACCCGAAGACACAGTTTGATTGGTTCCAAACTGGCCTATAGGAGTATTTTTCTAACAGGCAAGTAGAGAAGGGTATGTGCCTAGCTATGTGGCTCTTATATTCATAGGTAATTGTCCTGCTTCTGCTTGTGATGGTGAGGGGGTATAGAAATTAACTAGATCGTGGAGGTGCTCCTAATTTTTCTGTAATGCTAGTTAGCATATGTAGACGTGGCTGTTGCCCACTGGAGATGGCCCCAGATGTGCCAATAATCTGGCGAAAGTTTCGTTGTTTCTTCTGGGGAAGCTATGTGGACATGTTCGTCGTCGTCTCGCCTCCTGGCCACTCCCATCCGTACTAATATACTATCCTTTTTGGAAGTCCTCATCGTCCTCTTGCCTGCAGGTCACTCACATTCATACTATCCTTTTCGCAATTTTTGTTTTGTTTCTCCACTAGGAGGTACAATATTGTTGAACGAATAATCTGCTCTAAGTTTACTATTTGTGAGTCTTGTGACATACTGATAGTGAAATCATTTCTCGAATACGAAAACCAGATTCCAACTGTGCGGTACCGTAGCACGTCAAAACGAAACACACCTACTAGTCTCACATCGATCCTCTGAGGAGTCGGCGACGTGCGGACAGACCCTTGGTGTATGACTTGCGTCTACAGACTGCCGCGTGAAGGACGCAGCTAAGGACGCAGTGGAGCGAAGGGGAATAAACACAAGCACCTGGCGGGCGGGCGAGCTGACCTGGTGGCGACTCAAGGGCGGGCCGGGGCCGCGGTTCGGATTGAAGACGACGTTTTCCGGGGCGCGTCGCCGTCGGGGCAGAGCATTGACGAGGCCACCTCCACGCGACCACGCACAGGCACGGCGCGCGGCCGCCTGGAGCTTCCCGCCTCGCATTTGAGGTTGCTCGCCGGCGGCTTCTCTTCGCCGCCACACGCCACGCCACCACCCGCACGGCCGACGGCAAGGAACGACGGAGGACTTCCGTCCGTCTGCTGCTGCCCACGAGGCACGAGCGCGGCGTCGCGTCGGGGACTCGTCTGCTGAAGCTGGACTCGCTTCAGTTGAGGAGCAGAGGAGAGGACTGGGCTGATTGATTGCGGTCGCAGGGCGGGGAACACGGGCCTGAATCAGGTGGCTCCGACGACCTCGGTGGGCTGCTTAGCAAAGAGCCACACCCCAAATGGCTACTGGACTAGTGTCATTAAGCTGCACAAAAGAGCAGCTAGAAATGGTGGAAGACACCAAACATATCACACGAGAGGAGAACAGCAAATGTTGATGCGCATAACCTTGCCAGGAGCTCGATCTACCTTCAGATAGGCAGGCATGTGTGGTTTGGTACTCCACCTGATGGAGTTTGTAATAGCAACATAAACAGTGATAAATAAAGGGGTAGGATTCTCAAAAAAAAAAACCAAACATATCACACGAGCAGTAAATAAAAGAGTGGAACTGCAGATGGGTAGCACAGGTAGCACAGACACGAGACTAATTCTACTATGTGTGAATGAAGCGGCAAACCATTTCTCAGATTATCCAGCGCTTAGTATTTCTTGGGGTTGACAGGCAAATGCGTCAGATTATCCAGCGGTTAGTACATCCCCACATGTGTGGTATACATACCAGTCATCAACACTCTGTTCCTTCACATTTGAAAAAAAACACTATGTTCCTTCAGACCTGGGGCGACACGGCAACAGCACTTGGGGATTCGGAGGTAGGGAAACTGCATTAAGATTCTTATCTTGGGGTACCACTGGCAGTACATTGCTTCAAAGCAAAAACCAATGCATTCTTACACCAATGACAGACATGAAGACATTGAAGAGTTCTAATCCATTCTTGCACTACATCCAAGGCCGATAGCAGCAAATACAGTAACACACAAGAGTTTACATCAGGAAATAAATGGGTGGAACTGCGTAGAGAACTGGTAAGTTGTGCATGAATTATCTTCTTCCACATATACTGTTTGTTTGGGTTTGGCAAGTACAATAGCCAGGCGAAGAAATTTTTATGGACGCGAAGATATCACAAACCCCAGGCATTCATTCATTCAGTTCCCTATTTTGAGATGGGCCAACATAGCAACCACACTCGTGAAAAATAAACACAAGAGAAACAGCAATGAAGCCTTGACCTTTGGTTGGATAGGATGATAGGAAAACATCAACAGTGTAACCAGAAAAATGTTCACATGACTCTTTTCAGCAACCCGATGGCAGCTCGATGGGAGAGACAACATCTAAGCAACAAAGTGCAAAGTACAGGGATGTGCTCAGAACCAGAACGGACAGTGTGGACGCATGTCTGATTAAACGATTTACAGAACCATGCAGCAAAACCAGCAGCACTTTAACCTAACAAAGTAACAATACATTGTCGTATGCTTATACTTGACAAGAAAAAAAAAAGAGCACAATAGCACACTCACATGAAAAGAAAAACTAAAAACCCGGTATTATGCAAAGGAAGTAACGTGGTATGGGTGAGCGAATAAAACTTGGAACCAGTAATTTCCACACACGCCATCTCTCAGACTGAGCAAAAGCTGTCTTCTGATCCATTGGCTCTGCCTAAGGAACGGGAACTCGATGCCACTGCTTCTTCTTCATCTTCTGCTTCCTCTTGAGGGGGCTCTGACATTTGATGCTTGTCCGCCAAGGTCTCCATCCCCATGAACGACAAGAGGAGCCAGATAATGGTGAGACACTCCCCACCATCACCCAGGCTCTTGGCATGTAGGTAGCCTCTTCATCTGCTAGCGGAATAGCAGAGCATCTCCACCCACACAGCTTGGATCACATTCCACCTCTCCTCCTCATTATGCAGCTTCATCAGTGCTTCAGCGAGCTTGCCTGCATTGGAAATCGTATCATCTGTAGATGGATACATCGACATGTTAAGAATCTTCTGCACAAGAATTTCTTCTGTCATGTCAACCGCCCCATTGCTGTTGTTGATAATTTTGTTGCTGGCCAAGTTGAACGGATCTGATCTAGTGCCGGGCATTAACATCTCAGGATGGATGAGAAGGAGGTAGAACATATAGTTGGATATCTCAGTGCTGCGTTCTGTGGTTTCTCCTTGTCGACCTTGAAGGGATGTATTGGGGTGATAAAAGCAAAGGTTTGTGGCAACGTGCCAGATGAGGACGCTCTCATCGAAAGGCTTCTTCAAGCTCCAACCTAGCTGATGGTGCCTCCTTATAGCCCACTGGCCTCGGAGCTCGCTAAATCTCCTGTAACTTGCAGCATCGCGTATGTACTTCTTCCAACCATCTTCCACGTGTTGGCGAACCACCTGTGTAATCTGGAAAGCTATAGGTATGTGTTGAACATACCAATGCTGGTTAAGAAAATCTCTTAGAAAGTTGAAGGTAGCAACCTTCATAAGGAATGTGGGCTTCTTCTTGCGAACACAAAAGGACATGATGTTGCACTGGGAAACCATGTCATGCCACCCATCAATATACTTGTCAAGGAAATTTTCAAAACATGGAACGTCCGAGCACATTGCCATGCAAGGAATTAAGAACTCCAGCATGATGGTGCAACTTAATAAGATGTATGTCACTCTGATATCCTTCTCACTGTGACCATCCTTGTGGCTCGTGGCAAAGAGCACCATAGAAGCCAAGGCCAGGACCGAAGCAGATAAATCATAACGGCAGTGAAGAGATTATTTTCAATTGATCCTTTTCTGGTGTACAGAGTACTAAATGTATTTCCGAGGCAAGTCTTCAGATCTTCGTATGCATACTTATCTTCAAGCTTCAGGAAAGTTGGAAGTTGTGCCAACCGGAAAGAGTATGGAACAGACATGTCGACAAACATACACTTGCACTCGTTGTCAAACGTATTGTTAGGGTGGACCCTTGTCTCCAGTACACACTTTTTTGCTGCTTCCACATACTCTTCAACCGAATAATTGTGCCATGCTCTTTGTGCCTCTGGCAGCAGGGACACAATGCTGGAGGTCTTCATGCTGTCAAAGCTGGCGGCCCTTAGGGCCCATGGCTTCTGGGCGAATTTGATGATGCCAAGAACAAAGAGTAAGATCGCTGCCGCCAGCAGCGTCTTCTCGCCAGACCACCACTTGCAGAAGACATACAAGGCGACTGTAACCTGAGACACCAAGGTTATGGTATCCCGTTTCCACAGCTCGTTGTCTTCGAGGCTGTAGGCACTTATGAATGGCTGGCCGGCGAGGTGGATGAGGAGGACAGGCGCCCATAGGACCTCCAGAGAGCTGCTCCCCCCCTCCCCAGTCTGCTTACGGCGGTTGAAGAGGGTGGCGAGGGCGTAGATCGCTACAGCGTCGCCGGCTATGTACGCGATCCACACGAGTACTCTCAACCTGCGCATGTTAGGAGCTCTACGGAACCATATGGAGAACCAGAGGACGTACTGGATGAAAAGGCTGCTGAGGACGAGGACGCGCAGCTGCCACTCCTCCCACCATCCCACCGCGCTTGAAAGACCCATCTGATGTGGCTCTCGCCTTCTGGCCCTCTCTCACCCAATCTCACTCTTGCTGGGTTGCACAGACGAACAAACTGACTGGATGATTCATTTCAAATTCACCCGTTCATCCTATGTATATAAGTATGTACGCACATGGTTACATGTGACTAGAGCATTGATGCACATGCCTTCTGCATTGCTTGCGCCAACTGGGTTAGTTTAAGCGCATTTTTTTTTTGCTTGACTTGGCATAATGGTTTTGTCTTAACATAAGATTCGATCCTAATCAGTGTGGTGGCAGTTCATGCCTGTATGTGCGTCGTGCTGGAGCTGATGATATTTTGCTTGACTTGCGAAAATGCACAGCTCAAGTCGTTTTAAGTTCCTATAGTATGTAGTAGTATGGACGTAACTAAGGGTCATTACGGCTCAATAAGGTTTAAGTGGGGATCTCACTTCATTGGGACTTGCACTTATTCTATGGAACCGTCCCACCACATCGGTCAGTGTGTGAAACCGTGGACTTGTCCTAGATGTCCCGCGCACGACGCACGGAGCACCGACACCGCACTTCAATATGTAGGAGTAGTATGGACGTAATTAAGGGTCTTTACGGCTCCCAAAATTCAATAGGGTTTAATCTCACTTCATTGGGACTAACATTATCGTGGACTTGCACTTATTCTATGGAACCGGTCAGTGTGTGCAACCGTGGACTCGTCCTAGATCTCACGACGCACGGAGCACCGACACCGCACCGCTACTCCAGCTAGGACGGCGTGGAACGGAATCAGGGATGGGAATAGACGCAAGCACCTTGCGGGCGGGCAAGAGCTGACCTGGCTGGAGTCGCTTCCGGAGTGGAGGGCGGAGGAGAGAGTGATAGGCAACGCCGTTGAGGCAGCTCACCCGGCAGACATCGCCGCGGCGGGACGCTGACGAGGCCAGCTCCTCGCCGCCGCCTGGAGTTCCCCGCCGTCCGGTTCGCGCGCCGGCGCCGGCCTCGCGACCCTGCAGTAGAATGTTTCTCTTCGTCACCGCCCCGGCGCCCGCGCGGTCGACGAGCAACGACGGACCTCCGGCTGGCTCCACCTTACGAGCGCACGGCGCCGGCGGAGAATCCCTCCGGCTCTGCTCGTCTGTTTGGGTTGGGAACGGCTACTGGTTGACTCCTGGACTGAGCAGGAGGGACTTAGATTTTTTTTTTTTGGATTTATAATGGGCTTACTCCGGTGCTATAGTTGCTGCAGGGCCGGGCATGCTCGGTAGGCTGCTGTGGGAGGCCTGTTTGCCGAGCTGAGTGTGCTTTCACTGACCAACGTGGAGTAACCTTTTTCAGACTTAACGCGACGGGTAAAACTGAATTTAACACGTGCACGATGTCTTCATACAAATGTAGGCGATCTGTCAGTTGTACCAAACACACTTAACCGATAGCATCAAACTGGAGTCTCTACACAGAAGAGCGGATTTAGATCAAGAAATGACGGAATCGAGCAGCAGATAATTAATAGCTGGCACTATCACAAATTCAGTTAGTTCCATTTCGAGAGAAAAAAAAAGATCACTTAGCTGTAATATCTCCAGTCTTGGTACTCCTTTTATATATTTTTTAGGTGACACTCCTTTTATATTGAGATGGAGCAACATTACGGAAGCACTTATGATAGTTATAGAAGAAAAACTGGCTCTTGTACCATTTTCAACCCAAGTAGTCACCTTACAATACTTTCTTTGTTAATGTAATTTATTTTAGCAATACTCACTGTAGCTTCCTTCGATGTCACAACAGATGCCGACGGCGCCACTGTTTGCGGTAGGGACATCAACCTCAGCAAGGCCTTATGCACCACAGTCACATCAGACAAGGTTTCCATCTTTCATGCCACAACAGCAGCAATCGAGCTTTCCAAATATCTGGCCCACCCCTCCCACTCCCAATATCACAGAGACGACAGGGGCCCCCGCTACCATAAATTGGATTTTCCCAAGTTTGATGGCAAGGAAGACCCGCTCACCTGGCTGAATCGTTGTGAGCAATTTTTTTGGGGGCAATGCACGGATGAGGCTTCCAAAGTTTGGTTGGCAGCCTATCACATGGTCGGCGTGGCTCAGGAGTGGTACATGCACTTGGAGAGGGATGAGGGGATGCCATCATGGCTCAGGTTCAAAGAGTGTTGTAACCTGCGCTTTGGACCACCGATCCGAAGCAATCCTCTAGGAGAGATTGCACGGATGCGCCAATCCGGCACAGTGACAGAATATGTGGAGAAATTTCTGTCCCTGCTTGCGCACAATGACCCCCTTTCGACAAAGCAGCAGGTTCAATTGTTTACGTCAGGCCTCACCGACTTGCTTCGCGTGGATGTTGAGATGCAAAAGCCGCTGGACCTTCAAGTCGCCATGAGTGTGGCACGCGCTTATGAGCAGCGCGCAACTATCATAGTAGCAACATCTAAGGAGAATTTATCCATGGACATCGGACAGCCGCAGGGTATATCCTCGACGGGTACAGTTCCAGTTGGGGAAGAACGGATACTTCGTCAATTGACAGCAGCAGAGATGGCAGACAGAAGGGAGAAGGGATTGTGTTTCAACTGTGATGAGAAATTCTCGAGAGGTCATCGTTGTCAACGCCTTTTCTACCTTGAAGCTATCGATGACGCCGAGGAGGAAGAACCGCCATGAATTACAGCTCGAGGACGAGCTGTATCTGTAGGGGGGGAGTAGTGTTGTGGCGTCAAGTTAGCCAGATAAGGAATTAAGGAGTCACGTTAAGGGGTTCCAGGAATAGAGTTGCGGCCGGCCGGCCGCACATCAAGACAGTATTAGGTGCAGGTATCAACTAGGTTCAGCAAGGAGCAGTCGAGGCTTGAGGAGTCCAGCCATAGGAAATAGAGGTTAAATTAGGAAGTACAATCCGTGTCCTTGTCAAGTTAGAGTCCTAGTACTACTAGTTAATCAAGTCCCAGGCAACGCTATAAAAGCAGGCCCATTGTATCGTTATGGCTAGGCAATATACGAAAGTATCTCTCTACCCCTTATGCTCTCCCGATCCAATCTAGTTCTCTAATTCCCCAATCTCCTGCTTCCTACCACGGCGCCTAGCCGACACCGCCGGCCACGGCCTCCGGTGAACTACCCGTACAACCTTCGAAGTAAAGGACACAACATCTTGGTATCAGAGCCGACCACCATGGCTTCCAATGAAGACAAGAAAGCAGCGGATGGTGACATGGCTACAGCCCTCGCTGCAATGCAGGAGGCTATCCTTAAGAAGATGGAGGAGGGCTTTGCAGCCCTTGATATACGCATCAAGGCCTTGGAGGAGAAGGCTAACGGCGACGGCCTCCTGATAAAGCCAGCAGACCTCCAGCCGCTCGCCTCATCTGGTGTTGCAACCATGGCCGTGGAGGTTGCAGGCATAGTCACCACCTCGACGGGGCTGCCCGGGACGAATCTGCCGCAATACTCACTGCAACTTCCTTCGATGTCACAACAGATGCCGACGGCGCCACTGTTTGCGGCAGGGACATCAACCTCAGCAAGGCCTTATGCACCACAGCCGCATCAGACAAGGTTTCCATCTTTCATACCACAACAGCAGCAATCGAGCTTTCCAAATATCTGGCCCACCCCTCCCACTCCCAATATCACAGAGACGACAGGCCCCCCCCCCCCCCGCTACCATAAATTGGATTTTCCCAAGTTTGATGGCAAGGAAGACCCGCTCACCTGGCTGAATCGTTGTGAGCAATTATTTTGGGGGCAACGCACGGATGAGGCTTCCAAAGTTTGGTTGGCAGCCTATCACATGGTCGGCGTGGCCCAGGAGTGGTACATGCACTTGGAGAGGGACGAGGGGATGCCATCATGGCTCAGGTTCAAAGAGTGTTGTAACCTGCGCTTTGGACCACCGATCCGAAGCAATCCTCTAGGAGAGATTGCACGGATGCGCCAATCCGGCACAGTGACAGAATATGTGGAGAAATTTCTGTCCCTGCTTGCGCACAATGACCCCCTTTCGACAAAGCAGCAGGTTCAATTGTTTACGTCAGGCCTCACCGACTTGCTTCGCGTGGATGTTGAGATGCAAAAGCCGCTGGACCTTCAAGTCGCCATGAGTGTGGCACGCGCTTATGAGCAGCGCGCAACTATCATAGCAGCAACATCTAAGGAGAATTTATCCATGGCCATCGGACAGCCACAGGGTATATCCTCGACGGGTACAGTTCCAGTTGGGGAAGAACGGATACTTCGTCAATTGACAGCAGCAGAGATGGCAGACAGAAGGGAGAAGGGATTGTGTTTCAACTGTGATGAGAAATTCTCGAGAGGTCATCGTTGTCAACGCCTTTTCTACCTTGAAGCTATCGATGACGCCGAGGAGGAAGAACCGCCATGAATTACAGCTCGAGGACGAGCTGTATCTGCAGGGGGGGAGTAGTGTTGTGCGTCAAGTTAGCCAGATAAGGAATTAAGGAGTCACGTTAAGGGGTTCCAGGAATAGAGTTGCGGCCGGCCGGCCGCACATCAAGACAGTATTGGGTGCAGGTATCAACTAGGTTCAGCAAGGAGCAGTCGAGGCTTGAGGAGTCCAGCCATAGGAAATAGAGGTTAAATTAGGAAGTACAATAGGTGTCCTTGTCAAGTTAGAGTCCTAGTACTACTAGTTAATCAAGTCCCAGGCAACGCTATAAAAGCAGGCCCATTGTATCGTTATGGCTAGGCAATATACGAAAGTATCTCTCTACCCCTTATGCTCTCCCGATCCAATCTAGTTCTCTAATTCCCCGATCTCCTGCTTCCTACCACGGCGCCTAGCCGACACCGCCGGCCACGGCCTCCGGTGAACTACCCGTACAACCTTCGAAGTAAAGGACACAACAAATACACTGAGCAGTGGCACATCGACAACCGGCTGATGCGTCCATGTAGTAGAAGCAGAAATATGTGGCAATGTGCCAGAGAAGAACACTCTCATCAAATGGCCTCCTTAGGCTGCAAGCCAGGTCTTTGTTTCGACACTGGTTCGACTGAAGTGTTCGTTGCCCCCTGTGATCGTTGAACTTCCAGTAACATAGTGGATAGCCGTATGTAGCCAGAACAAAGTCCCAGGAAGCTTGGGTTGCGCATGTCTAGGAATGCGCTGAGCATCTTTTCTTTGGTGTAGAGAAGATCAAATGAGCTGAATAACCTATTTTGAGCAAAGCATATGCTTGCTTTTCATCAAGCACCCAAAAGGATTTTAGGATGCCAAGCCGATCAGGATACGGCGATGCAAGGTCCACAAATAGCTTATAGGGCTCAAGGTCCTCATTATAGTCCTCAACTTGGCTTCTACTTCTTAGTTCTCTAACTGCAAATTCCTTTATTTTGTTTAGGTAACTTATCCAAGCGGTTAATAAGGTCTGAGGTTGATGGTTGGGCTGAAGTTCCACCGCATCATCTTCCCCTTGTGCTTGATCAGGCTGATGGTTGTCAGCCTCAAGGTCAACTACTACATGAACTTCTCGTGCCTGATGACAATATTCGACCTGGACAAAAGACCTCGCTTTCTGCATGTAGTCTTCAAGCGAGTTGATCCTGCCTTCTCTGTCTGCGGTCCTTCTTAGAGCATGACTGGTAGAGCTGACTAGGCTGTTAATGCTAGCACTCTTGAGCGCCCAGGGTTTCTCTATGCATTTGAGGATACCAGGCACAAAGAACAAGATTTCTGCCTGCAACAACCTCTTATCGCCACCTGGCCATGATTTGCAGAACACGTAGATGGCTACGGTGACCTGGGACACGGCAGTGAGGACGTGCCGCGTCCACAGCTCCTTGTCTTCAATATTGTAGGCGGTTATGAGGTCCTGTCCGCCGAGGTGCATGAGGAGAACCGGCGCCCACACGAAGAGGCTGGCCAGGACGAGGATGCGCAGCTGCCACTGCTCCCACCAATCCACAGCACCTGAGATATCCATCTGCTTTGTTTTTTTTCTCTCACCCACTCTATCTAACTCCGTTTGCAGGCACTCGCATACTTAGAGCATCTCCAGTCGGGGCGCCCAAACGGCCGCCCAAAACACTTTTTGGTCCGTTTGGGGCTTTTTGACTCCCACTCGCGCCGCCCAAAAGCAAAATTCGTCCGGAAGCGGCCACTTTTCTGTCCGGCACGCCCACCACAAGCCCTTGGAATAGGGAGGCCTTGGGCGGCCCCGGACACAAAATCTCTTCCGCGTGACCCACTGACCGGCCTCCACGTATTTCTTTCTTTTCCCCTCTCCCCTCTCTCTCTCCTCTATCCTCACCCACGGCACGCACATAGCCTGGCATGGTCTCGTCGGTGCTCCACCATGGCTGCGGTAGCCAGGTCGCCACCAGCAGTTGCTCGCCAGCTCGCCGGCCTCTGCTCCAAATCGCAAGCTCGCCGGCATCGGCCTTCCTCGGGATGTCGGGGCTCTATGGTGGGCCGTTGGGGCCTTGCCCTGGCGAGCCTTCTCCTGCTCCAGCTCCGGCGGCGCCTCAGCCGTCCTCGCCCACGCCCGGGACCAACGGCGAGAACACCGGAAATGAGGGCGGCGGCTACAAGCTCTCTGGCGGCGCGATTGCCGGGATCGCCATCAGCTCTGTCGTGGGCGCCGCGCTTCTCCTCTTCCGCCTCATCTGCCTCTGTCGCAGGACGGGGCGCACCAAGACGCGGTCTCTGGAGATGCCGCCCTCATCTCAGTCGCCTGCCGTTATCCCCGGCGGCGGCCGAAAACCTCCAGAGTTAACCAGCGGCGCCGCCGTAGCGCCTATGGCCGCCGTGGGCCATCCTCATGTCCCAGTTGGTCAATCGACATCGGGGAAGAAGCTGGTGTTCTTCGGGTCAGCGGCTGCCGTTGCACCCTTCGATTTGGAGGACCTGCTCCGCGCGTCGGCTGAGGTTCTCGGCGCGTCGGCTGCCGTGCGCCGTGCCTCGCGCTCCGGCCTGCCGTGCGCCGTGCCGTGACGCCGGACGCCCTGTCGTGCGCCGTGCCCTGCGGGACGCAAGCTCCAGGCTCCGCAGCGGACCGGAGGAGGCGGGATGCAGCAGCAGCTCCGTCCAGCCTCGACGAGGTCGCCAGGTACAGCCTCGACGATGGCAGGTGGACGGCGCGGTGCAGGAGCTGGACCGGCACCTCCCGTCTTCGCTCAAGGCCGCCAGCGCGTACGGGAGGATCGAGCCGGCGACCAAGGACCTGTACGTGCGCTACGAGCCGGCGGCGGAGCACCTCGCCGTCTCCGCCTGGCGCTCGCTCAACGGGCTGCCGCTGTTCCCACAGGTGGCGCAGATTGCCGTGCCCACCGCCGCGTACTGGGCCGCAGCAGCTCCGCCTCACCAACCTCCTGCCGGCGGGCTGGACGTCGAGGTCCACCTGTTTTGGGGCGACGGCGGGAGGACGCTGCTGAGCATCTCGGCGACGACGAACCAGCGCGGGGCGGCGCCCACAAGGTGTTCGTGCAAATGCATGATATGTGTCTGGTCTTAATTTGGGGTGTGCGACTGGAAAAAGGTGTCGCCCAAAGCGCACAACGTGACGGACAGCGCCCAAACCACTCGTCCGGACACGCTTTGGGCGGCCGTTTGGGCGGTGCGACTGGAGATGCTCTTAGCGTGTGGAGGATGAATTCCTTATGCGCCATGGCTTGGAAGGGTGTGTGCATTTGGTTCAATAACCGCGCCATCGTCACATGGGTACTGAATTTCTTATGTTCATGGTTGCATTAAGGGTCTGGCGTAAACAAGTACTGTATTTTCTTTTCAAAAGGGGCAAAAAATGTAGGGGCAACAGGGACGAGCATCTCATGGCTAGGCATAATGTTTTTCTGGACTTGCCGTAGCCTATGGTCTGTGTGCATCAGTAATGGGCATTACTTAATTATTACTGAGGTACGTTTCCTCCTGGATGCTCAAATACCAAGCTAGACGGCCTTGGGGACAGAAGGAGTGCCAGGAAACATGTGATGGCGGGGCCAAGCAAGCGTGCGAGAGTGCCCGTTAGCTAACTACTCGAGCTAGAACGGATGGAGATAAACACAAGCACCTTGAGCGCAAGCAGGCGAAAGCTGACCTGGTGATCCTGCGCCGCTTCAGACGGACCGAGGATCGAGCGTCGACCATGCCGTTGCCGTGGACGCAGTTCAGCCGGAAGACGTCGTTGCGATGGGACGTTGACGACGAGGCCACCTCCGCGCGACCACGCACGCAGCTACTCGATCGCCCCCGCCGCCTCCTGGTGCTTCGCGCCCCTGCATTTGAGGTCGCTCGTCGGCGGCGTCTTTCTGGCACGCCGGCATCCGTACGGCCGGCGAGGAATGACGAGCTTCCGCTAATTCTTACGAGCGCCCGGCCGCTGGGGCGGTGACTCCCTCCGGCTCTGCTGCTGGACTGGCTTCAGTTCAGGAGCAGAGGAACGGAATGATGGGTTGGCTTGTGGGCTAGTACTTTTTTTTTCTTTGACTAATGATTGATGGGCTACTGGGAGATAGTTGTTGTAGGGCCGGGTAATGGGCCTGATGGTTGGCTTCAGCAAGGGCCTCGGGCACTACCCCGGTTTCTTGAGCTCACTGATCACATAGTGAAACAATTTTTTTGTTGATTTATTTCCTAATAAATCAGAGAGAAACTGATTCGCTCGAACTGGGATGAATGTTGGCCGTAGCCAAGAACTGTCATCTGATCACAATATTACACTCAATGAACGCGTCGTTTAACTCTGAGCTGTACTGGCATCGGAGCGACAAATGCCATGTTACAACACTTGAGTAGTTTTTTAGAAGCTGTGCAGGAATAAAAGAACAGGGGATGTATATGTAAGCACTGGGAACCATATCCATCAGTAGCACATGAACAGCATGTCAGGTCATATTACAGCATTCATCAGTGTGTCGAGGTGGACAAAAGATCAGCTACAGATAGTGGAACACACCAAACATGACTATTTCCATGTATATACGGAGATAATTTCTCAGATTATTCAGCGGGTATTTCCTGAGTGTTACTGCAGATGGGTAATTTGACAACTTATGGTGTGCGTTCAGTCCTGAATCTGCATGCATTTATGTACCTGTACATGAAGGAAAAAACAGCAGTTGGGTTGTTTTTTTTATTAGAAGGTGGATAAAATAACACATCAACAAGGTAACCACAGGTTTAAAGCCATACACCATACTTGCACCATTCCACGCTGTAAAAAGCAACATGCGGATATTGCATGGCTCTTATTTAAACATAGCATACAGATGCAGTTACCAAGAATCAAGAATCTGAAGACTTGGCATCATTGAGGGCTCTCTTTCGAGACGGGGCAACATTGCAAGCCTGCAACAGCACTGAAAATAATCATAGGTAATCAATGTTCAAATTACCCGTACACTCGAACAAGAGACGAACAAAGTTTGCACGCCAAACCATGTCCCGATCTTACTCAAACATACAGACTCTAACAAGAAACATACAACAGACATCACAGCGCAGAAATCAAGACAGATCTTCTATAGCTAAGCAAATAACCAACAAGGTCGGAATGCAGGTGAGAAATCAGACTCCATATATATATAAGCACCATTTTTAAAACGATGTCTTCCACAGTGGTGGTGGTGCTGGCATGGGAAGTCGACGGAGTGGTGCACCCGTTGCAACCGCCGCTCAATAGCTTTGTCCTCTGCATCTTCTCCGGCAGGCAAGGCCGCCATGGCCATGTGTAACAGCAGGAGCCAGGCATAGATGAGGCTCTCACGAACCAATTACAGAGCAGAGAAGCAGATCCAGCAACGGTTCAACTAACAGAGATGATCATTGCATGTTTTAAATTGACAATGGAAGAAAGAGCACACATCCACATGAAATGAAAAAGGTACCAAACCAAGTGAAGTAAAAAAATGGTAATACAGAACACAATCTAAGCAAGAATTTCGTCTGTGTTCTTGAAAAGAATTTCTTCTTTGTCAAACAGTCCCTTGCCGTTTCCCACAATTTTGTTGCTGGCCAAGGTGAAGAGATCAGATCTAGTGCCGGGCATTAACATCTCTGGATGGATGAGAAGCAGATAGATCATATAGTTGGATATCTCCCTGCTGCGTTGAGTGGCTTCTCCTTTTGGACAACGAGGGGATGTGTTGGGGTGATAAAAGCAGAGGTCCGTTGCAACATGCCAGATGAGGACACTCTCGTCAAATGGCATCTTCAAGCTCCATCCTAGCTGATGGTGCCTTCTGATAGCCCACTGGCCTCGGAGCTCGTTGAATCTCCTATAGCTTGCCACGTCGTGTATGTACTTTTTCCAACCATCTTCTACGTACCGGCGAACCACCCCAGTAATCTGGTAGGCTGTAGGTACTTGCTGAATATACCAATGTTGGTTAACAAACTCCCTTAGAAAGTTGAAGGTAGCAAGCTTCATCAGTATTGTGGGGTTCTTCCTACGAACGCAGAAGGACATGAGAGTGTACTGGGAAACTATGTCGTGCCATTCATCTAGCTGCTTGTAAATGAAATTACAACATCCATTCAACGAGCAGATTGCCATGCACAGAAACAAGAACTCGAGCACGATGGTGCAAAAAAAGAGGATGTATGTCACTCCGATGTCCTTCTCATTATGATCATCCTTGTGGCTCGTGATGAAAAGCACCATAGAAGCTAAGGCCAAGAATGGAACCAACCAAATTAAGATTGTGCCAGGAATATTGGCCCATGATTCTTGTCTAGTGTACAGGATATCAAATGTATGACCGAGGCACAACTTCAACGTATTGTATGAATGCTTATGTTCAAGCATCAGGAAAGATGACAGCTCTACAATCCGAACAGAGTATGGAGTGGAGCGATCAACAAACATATGATCACTATTTGGTTCATACTTGTAACTGTTGAATCCGACAGGATCAACTAGCACAAGATTTGAGCCACAACTGAGATAAAATTAGAACAAACACACCTTTGAGCTTCAAAAATGGTGAGAACGACATCTAGGACTCCACTAAGTGAAGCCCCATACTTTTCTCCTTCGGGACAGCTCCTAGAATGTGTAGGAGCTGCTGGTGGATGCCTTCCCATGGCTGCTGTGCGTGGCTGGATTGGGCAGCTTGGAGAGACTCGAAGTAAGCGTGTTCTACTTCTCTACCCCTTCTGGTATTGTCTCTCCGTATGTTTATATATGCACAGCACCATGGGGGGACCCACCTGTTATTGGATAATATATGTGCCTCCAATCAGGGCACTGTAGCACTGCCTTACTGTAGCAGTGCTACTGTAGTAGCCGAAATTGTTGACCTAGGTTTAGCCTAGATCAAAATATCCAACATTCTCCCCCTTGATCGTAAGGCTAAACTTTATAAGCCCACTTATCAATGAAATGGTATACGAGATAAAAGATTACTGTGGTCAATTGTTTAGTACCACAGAAACCCAATTACTACAATATACCACCCCATCTCAAAATGGAACTTCTTTAACTTATGAGCTCCATAAACTTTTATTCACATTATTCATTAGCTTTATTTCGTAATTCTCTTTACATAAACATCATAAACATTACAGACTCATCTTTTGATAAAATGGTACACCAAGTCAATAGATTACAACAGTCAATTAAGTATTGCTGAACCAAGTGACTATGGTTCCCATTCGATCTCAAAATGAGCCTTTTGGGGAGATGGTGCTTTAATGGTCCCAAGAGTGCAGTTGGTTCTCTTATATACAAATGTACTTGACCTTATGCGCGCGCTTAATGAGAGAACACAAATATGTTTTCAGAGTCATAATTAGTCCCTTAATAATAGGCTGCCACATAAACTTAATGCCGGCAACGTTAGAAGGCAAGCTTCTTAAATATGGTGCTTAGAACTTAATATCTTATGTAATGCTTACATACAAGCACCAAAAATTTACTTTATATGTGTCCAACCCTTATGTCATAAATCTAATACTTATTTGTTGAACACCAAAACTTAATTCATCAAGGCCTTGAATGTTTGACTCTGGAATCATTCTTTCACAATGTCTTAGGTCTGGCAGGAACCTTTTGACATGCTACTTGAATTGACTGCACTCTTATAATATGTCCCGGGATAAATTTCTTAAGATAATTCATTAATCTTAAATTTTATGGATCAGGGACACAAATCCATATCTTAAAACATAGGGATCGATACATGCCACAATTTAATTTGCATCTTAACGATGCTTTAAGAATTTGGGTGAAGCCATTCCACAATATGGCTCCCCCCGCAAGGGTGAAACTTTTGTGGATAGAACTTAAAGGATTTTCATTCCTTGCCAAATAACTTAAAGATCCACAACTTGGTGGTCATTATATTTCTTAAATGTGAGCATGTAATCCCTTACTGTGATATATTATCACACAATTACTTTAGTGCTTGTGCCAACTAGGCAAAGCTTTTCTTAAGTATTTCCGGGAGGTCCAAACCCGGACTTATGTCTGCCAAAATATCCCGGACACAAAAACTTAAGGGCACATAATAACTTAAACATTAGTAGCAATATGAGGAAAACTTAATGCCCTTGAGGGAGTAAACATAAAATTTCCAAAATGAACTTAATACTCCCTTTTAATGGACCCATCTTAGTGAGTTTTAGCTACATAAGAACATCACTAAGACGAAGCCTTATTCAATATCCCTATTGCTCATAATTAACATAAGATTGATCCATCAAAAAGTTTGTCATTAAACTTTTTTTTTTTTTTTAGCTTTGTACCACTATCAGATACTTCAAAAACAATTTATCATCATAATTCTTTATTTCATAAAGAAGGATTTCCATCTTCAAAACTTAAGGTGGTCAGGTGCCATCATTTTTATCAAACTCCTAACCATATCATATATCAACAAGTCTTTTGATGAGACCCGTTGCTTAAACTTTAGAGGGACCATTCAAAAAATTGGTCCTTAACTTTGTCAAGGTGACCCTCGATGATCTGGGAGTTAGAAATGGTTGTACTCATGATATCCATGATGGAGTTCTTAATTACCATGCAATATTTGACTGCTCTCTTAAATTTCAACATCATAGTTCATTTCAGAGTATCATAATTTTATTATCCTCCTTAAGTGATTTAGGAGAACTATTGTAGAGAGCAGAACCAAAAACTTGTATCTTAGTTAAGAAACATGGCATAACCATTTAACATTGAAGGGCAATCTAATAATTCTTAGTCATAAAGATGCCCTTAGGAGATGGAGTCTTTAATAAATCTGACTAAAGGTGGTACTTAGCTCAACTTAAGATCGATCAAACTTAAATACCTTATTGGTGGAATCTAAACATACCTCATGGGGAAGTTCAATGCTCCCCCTCGAAATGTGGACTGAGCCATAGCTTAACATTTCGACGAACTTCCATAAATATTTCACCTTTAGTAGAAGAAGCCAATAAAATTTATAGCATTAATCCACATTATTTGAATGGAGGATGAAAACCTTATTTTATGCTAATGGAAATCTTCCAGTAGCCTTAAACATTAGCCTCCAATCCATCTTGAAAACTTTTCTTAAAACTTTCTTATTCATGAGGCCATAATATTATTATGCTATATCATTTTATCCAAGTGTTTACACATTTTCCTTATGGATATAAAATCCTTTGAGCTTAATCACAGTCCACTTTTGTGCTTTATTGTAGATGACATAATAAGGCGAACTCAAAAGCTCCATAATTAAATCATGAGAATTTTTCATGATCAACATAATCTTATAGATTTTGAGAAACTTCTTCAAATTACTTCTCCATTATGCCAGAAAACTTTATTATGAAAGAACTAGGAAATCATTTTCCTAGATCCTTACTGGCACACTCCCCCAGATTCTTACTGGGTTTTGCTCCCAATAAACATTAATAGACAAGAAATCCATTGGATTCTCATCAATACTCTAATAATCAAAATTTCTTTAATGAGAGCTCATTATCTTTGTATATACTTCATTACTTATGACCTCATGAAACAATAATATGTACATAAGCTTAACTCATTTCTCATAAAAAGCATTAAATCAGCCGAAAACATTATGGCTGAATTGAAAAAGATTAGCAATAGGGGTAAAAATCATGATCACAAATATTTTATAGCGATCATGTAGAACATAATTCCTCATGTAAACATTAATCTTTAGGGAATGACACATGTATCCAATCAACTTTGGTCAGAATGAATACACGTGCCACAACCTATCCCAAAATAATCATTAAATCTCCAACCAAAATTTCTATCTTAATTGGAGATGACTTAATTAGGGATGACTTAATTCCCCGAAGGTACTTTAAAAAATATTTGAGGCATATTGCATTATGTCCATAAGCTTTATGCATGAAATCTTTCCCAAATCATAAACTTATTTTGTTGATCTGATCCACATCAGCTTTGGCCAGAAATGGATGAGAACAACAAACTTTTGCGAGCAAGTATTTATTAATCAGCTTTGGCCAGAATAACAAATACATGTCACACTTTATAGCTTCTTAAACTTCTTTCACCGATCTAGCCCATATCAGCTTTGGCCAGAAATGGACAAGACCGGCAAAATTTTGTGGTCAGATACTCATCAATCAGCTTTGGCCAGAATGATAAGTATCAGCCACACTTAATTAGAATCATGTCTCTGTACACTTCTTTTATTGAACTAGTCCGTGGACCAGAACAACTAAATTTTGTGATCATGTGTTCATCAATCAACTTTGGCCAGAATGACAAACACAAACCACACTTTATTTAATTAGAGACATTCGATAGAAACAAACTTCATATAACATGCATGGCTTAAGGACGGAAACTTTATTGATGGGCAATTATACTTGACATACCATGGTTCAGTGAGATATAACCATGAAAAGTCAACTTTAGATATTCTCATGCCCAAAACTTAAATATTGCTCAGATCAAGGGCCACTTAATTTTGAATCCTCCCACTCAGTTTTCCTTATCATCATAATCCCTTTTCAGTACATCATAATTTGCAATACCTTCTTTAGGTTTTTTAGGAGGAGTATAAAGGAGAGCCCAACTAGAGTGATCTCAAGCTCCTCCTTCCATAAAACATAATTGCTACCATTTAGTTACTCCATGCCATTAATTATTTTGGCAATGAGAGACATTAAAATGCTTCAATAAACATCGTTTTCATAACTTCTTATTTTGTGGTCAACATACCCGTCAATCAACTTTGGTCAGAATGACGAGCATGAGCCACACATAATTAAATCCTCACATGCATAAACTTCATTCATCAACCCGGTTCACATCAGCTTTGGCTAGAAGCGAACCGGACCAATAAAATTTCATGGTCAAAATGCCCGTCAATCAGCTTTGGCCAGAATGACGGACATAAGCCATGCTTTATTTTGAGGATCAACCAATTTCTTTTGCAGCGAAACTTTATGGCATAATGGTAGCAATAATCATTATAATAAATTTTGGAGAACATTATTATCATAACGGCCCTTTCTTTAAATGATACATTATTCTAAGCAATAAAACTAATTGTTTCGGGGCTTTATTCACATAATTGGTCATCATAATAACATAAAAGTCCCAAACCTAATTTTATTGGACCACTTAAACTTTACTAATCATAATGAAAAGACATCACAATAATTAACATGACACATGAGCATAATTAAGACATAAAACAATTATGACATAGAAATAGCAATAATCATCATAATGATGAGTGCCATAAAATAATTTACTAAGCATAATAAAAATTTATTAAAAGTGACTTGATATGGCACATAAAAGCATGATGATATAATAAACCACCAAAGAATAACTTGGCACTAAAAAACATAATTGTGACATAACTAAAAACAATATTAACATAATGGTTTATGTCAAAAAATTAGCCCTAAAATTTATTTATTCTAGCCCCAGAAGCTTAATATATTCAAAGAAAATCTATTTGTAATTCCTTTGGATTTATTTTGGCCCATATCAGTGTAGCCCAAAAGCTATAAGCCATAATACTTTAACCTGGGGCGAAAATAGCCCAGCCCGACATACTCCTCTGTTCCTACTGGGCTCGAGGCCCAGTTACGCCGATGGCCACCGCGAACCGTCGGATGGCGATCCGACGGTCGGGATCACTCGCGTGAGGAGCAAAACGGCGCAGCGGCGCTGCCCCGCAAACCCTAGCTTCATTTTGCTCCCTTCCCTTTTCCTCTCTATCTCTTGCGACGGCGGCGAGAGCCCGCGGAGAAAAACGATGGCGGCGAGCACCGCGAGCGGAGGAATGCGTCGGCGTCCTCCAGGCCCTCTCGCCGGGGCTGCGTGCGGCTTTGGCCTGCGCGCGCCTCCGTCGAGCGGCTCTGGACGGCGCCATTTGCGAGGCGACGACGCGCGAGCGGGCGTCGGCATCGACGGCCAGCGCAAGTTCCGGCACCGCAGCCGGCCTCCACGACGACGAGCGCGCGAGGAAGAACAGCCACGGTCCGGTGCAGCGGACGGCGAGGTCGCTCGGCTTCGAGCTCGAGCACACCCGCAAGCATGAGGTGGTGGCTCCGACGCCGCCGTGGTCGGCGATGACGATGAGGCCCATAAGGTAATCATCCGCTGCCCTTAATTTCGCATCATTAGGGTTAGGGTTCCATCAATTTGAGGAATTTCATAACTAGGGTTTCAGATTTTGGGGATTTCCCACTTAGGAATAGGATTTGGACGAGTCAGACTCGTTCCCCTTTCCTCTTAATTACTTAACTCCGAAAACCCTACCTTGATTTGAGAAATTTCAGGGAATTCAGCATCCAGAGTTTCGGAATTTGGGGTGAATACTTCGTATTTGCATAAAACAATCCACCCCCTTTAATTTCTGACTTAAACCGAAACCACAAACTCAAATAGGAGGCAACATTAGGGGATAAAACAGAGGAATTTCTGTTCTAGGGTTTTTAGAAATTGGGGATTTTCTTTATATGTGCATCAGTCCCCCTTTAATTAACTGCATAACTGAAACCCTAAAGCCTCAAAAGATTTGTTAGGGCCAGTATCTTTAGTATTTAAGGGCTAGAAAAGATAGATCAAGCCAATACAGGAAGAATAGCTTGACACTTAACATAAACTTGATAGATCAAGCATGAACTTGAGCACAAGAGGGCTCAAACTTGAAGCTAGCTGCTCTGATACCATTGTTGAATCCGACAGGATCAACTAGCACAAGATTTGAGCCACAACTGAGATAAAATTAGAACAAACACACCTTTGAGCTTCAAAAATGGTGAGAACGACATCTAGGACTCCACTAAGTGAAGCCCCATACTTTTCTCCTTCGGGACAGCTCCTAGAATGTGTAGGAGCTGCTGGTGGATGCCTTCCCATGGCTGCTGTGCGTGGCTGGATTGGGCAGCTTGGAGAGACTCGAAGTAAGCGTGTTCTACTTCTCTACCCCTTCTGGTATTGTCTCTCCGTATGTTTATATATGCACAGCACCATGGGGGGACCCACCTGTTATTGGATAATATATGTGCCTCCAATCAGGGCACTGTAGCACTGCCTTACTGTAGCAGTGCTACTGTAGTAGCCGAAATTGTTGACCTAGGTTTAGCCTAGATCAAAATATCCAACAGTAACGACTATCTGCCTTTGTGTCTAATCCACACTTCTTTGCTGCTTGTACAAATTCATCAAGCGTATCTATATAGGGATCTTCTTCTTTTCGCGCCTTTGGCAGGGGCACAGTGCTGGAGGCCTGCATGCTGTTAAAGCTTGCGATCCTGAGGGCCCATGGCTTCTGGGCAAACTTGAGGATACCAACAACAAAGAGCAAGACCGCTGCCGCAAGCAGCATCTTCTCACCGGACCACCACTTGCAAAAGACGTAAAGGGCAACCATGACCTGAGACACTAAGGTTATGGTATGCCGTTTCCATAGCTCGTTGTCTTCGAGGCTGTAGGCACTTATCATTGGCTGGCCACCGAGGTGAATGAGGAGGACAGGCGCCCATAGGACCTCCAGGGCAGTGCTCTCCCCATCCCAAGTTGGCTTCTGGCGGTTGAAGAGGGTGGCGAGGGCGTAGATCGCCACGGCGTCGCCGGCTATGTATGCGATCCAGACGAGAACTCTGAACCTGCGTAGGATAGGAACTCTACGTATCCATATAGACTATAGAGAAGTAGAGGACGTACTGGATGAAGAGGCTGCTGAGGACGAGGACGCGCAGCTGCCATTCCTCCCACCATAGCACAGCACTTGAGAGTCCCATCACTAACGGCGCAGCTGCCACTCACTCAAGCCACACCTGATGATCCAACACGGAGAGGTAGAAGATGAAGGCGTGGGTTCCAGGGAGCGAGAAGCAAGCTGGAGTGTTTGGCGGCTGAAAACGGAGTGAGACGGTAGGACGGGTTCTTGGCTGCCTTTGTATTATCGAAGAACAATTTGACAGTTTGGATGGCTTGCAGAAGCACTGGATTGTCTGGATGGCTTGGAGAAAGCTAAAGGCTAGGGGCACGCCCCACCATTATCTTATTTTACATTGGCTTGGCCCAAGACCCAAGCAGTAGGAGCTAGGACAGAAGTGGAACAGACGGGAATAAACACAAGCACCTTGCGATGAGGTCGATCTTCGAACGGACGGAGGAGAGGGAGCGTGGACGCGGTTCAGCCGGCAGGTGCTCTTGCGGGCGGACGCTGACGAGGTCAGACCACGCACGCGGCTCCTCGTCCTCGCCGCCTGGAGCTTCGCGCCGGCCTCGCGCTTGTCAGCGGCATCTCTTCGCCACCCAGCCACCTGCAAGGACAAGGAGGAATGACGAGCTTCCCCTCCAGCTTACGAGCGCGCGGGCGCCGCGGCGGGGATGCCTCCGGCTCTCCTGCTGTGCCGCTCGAGTACGACTCACTTCAGTTCAGGGGCAGAGAAGAGAGGAAAGGAATGCTGCTGGGTTGACTATGGGTCAAGTTAAAAAAAAAGACTATGGGCTACTTTATTTTTTTTCCTTTGAGTAGTGAAGGGATTGATGGGTTACTGGGTTGTACTCCTACTAGTTGTTGGAGGGCCGGCTAATGGGTGGATTCGGCAAGCCCAGTGAGGCCTGCTGAGGTACGCCGGTTTGCTGAACTCTTTCTTTGTTGCGAATACCGGTTTGCTGTACTCACTAGTTTAGTACACATTGTAATTCTAAAAAAAAAAAACTAACTATACACATTGTAGCATCGTCCTAACACCAAAAAAAAAAACATGGTAAATCTAAAGACTGGATTTTTTTAGCTTACAGAGAATACGCCGTCGCTTGAACTGCTGAGATTTTTCGTAACGTTGTGGGTGATCTGTACGCGCACAAGAAATTGAAGGAATTGTTCCAAGGCCCTCTCTCAGTCTCTCTACAAGATGTTTTCTTGTCCTTGTCTATCAGCGCCGCTCAAGTTAAGTGGCGGAGCCACGGCCCGGCATGTCTGGGCTAAGCTGATGGACTCCCTTGTATTGCTATCATGGATTGATGATTAAAGTAAAAGACTTTGTGTTGTCAAACGCTGATCAATGAGAACTTTGCCCAGGCTCCATTGGTGAGCTAGCTCCGCCATCAGGTCCAAGACGAGCAGGAAGTGCAGTACCGAAGTGGATTGCTCCCCCGATCGGCTGTACAAAACTCAATGTGGATTCTGTTGTGAGGAGGGCATCAGTGGTTATTATAGCTAGAAGCAGTGCTGGAGATCATCTTGGAGCATCTAGTGTGGCCTTTGAAGGTATTAAAGACTCTCAAGTGACGGAATCACTTGCGATCACCGGAGCAGCGTTGTTAAATGACTTTATGCCGATTTTCTGAAAGTAATTTAAATTTGAACTACAAGTGTGTGATAGTTTGCTCTAATTTTTTAAAAAAACATCATTTTAAGATACCCAAGTAGTGGTTATATCACAAAACCATTGATAGTTTTGAAAAATTTGACCCCTTTTCAATGAATAGCCACGGCGGCCTTTTAACCATTTAAAAAAGTGAAACAATACTCAAAAAAAGAAATACTTTGGCATGGAGCCCTTTTATGTGTACTAGCTGATAGCAAAAATAATGAACTTGAGTATTCTATGCAATAGTCACTAATGCATAATCAACGAAATAAAAAAAGAAAAACCTAAAAATTCTTTGCCGTGTGCCGGCAAACGGCAAAGAAGATTGGCCAGGAGAGTTTCACGCGGATTAACGGACGTCTCGCACCGCGCCGTCAACGTTGTGCCACGTCATCGCAAGGTGGGTCCCATTCGTCATAATTGGTGTCAATTTCGTCTCCAGGCTGAGTTTAGCGCGATTTGAGAAAATCTCAGCGTGAAGTGGTAGATTTCTGTTCCTGGAACATAAAGTGGTAGGTATTGGTAAATTTCGCCGCAAATGTGGTAGGTTTATGCGATTATCTCCCTCTAGTACTAGGAGTAGTAGTCCACGAGAAATCATATTGAGAGTTGTTAGCATAAAACCGCGACATTGAAGACGAAATTACGAAAAACCGCGACAATGACGGGAGATCACACAGAACCGCAAGTCTGATGGTAATCCATCGCAATAAACACACATCGAGCGCTAAACGTGAATTGACAGGAAAACTGATGTGTGGGTCCCACCCAAAAGCTGACGTGGCATATTGTCAGGACCAATTTGCATATTTTTAACTCGGTCCCACTTGTCAGCCTCATAGGAGCCAATAAAATAAAATTATCTAAAAAAGAAAAATACTTCCTCCTCCACCGCCGGCGCGCGAGCGGGAGGGCGGCGCCGGCGCGCGCTGGAGCAGCGGCCGGTGGCCGACGCCGGAGCGGGAGGAGGGAGGCCAGGGCGGGGCCGACGCGCGCGGGGGAGCGGCGGCCGGCGCGGCAGCGGGAGGAGGGAGGCCGGCGCGCGAGCGGGAGTGGGGAGGCCGGCGCGCGAGCAGGAGGACGGCGCCGGCGGACGACGCGGGAGCGAGAAGGGGAGGCCGGCGCGCGAGCAGGATGGGGCGGCGGCCGGCGCGCGAGCGGGATTACCATCAGACTTACGGTTCTGTGTGATCTCCCGTCATTGTCGCGGTTTTTCGTAATTTCGCTGTCAATGTCGCGGTTTTATGCTAACAACTCTCATATTGATGATGATCTGTTGTAAGCCCACATAGATGTATCACTCGTCAGTAGTTTTTTACTTGAATATGCAAAAACAAATTTAGCATGAACTCCAATAATTTTCCAGAGATGGTCGCTGTCACATACCTGCCATCAATCCATTTTCCCTCCTAGACCGAGGGAACTGATCGACGAGCTTGAAGAAGATTCGTGGTTACTGAAATCAAACTGGGGCGGTGCATGCACTAAAAGCTGCACAAACAAAAGAGATCAGCTACAGATCAAGTAATGAAAGAGAAGATAGGTGATACGGACGTACGAGGAACTATCTCAATGCATAAAGTGTTATTACTCCAAACCTCTCAAAATGGCCCCTTCAGCATTTGAAGATGGGTGATATTCCATCCCATCCCATGTAAACAAATCCGCTAGATCACATATTCACGTAGTTACAAATATCTCTAGTCTTGGCATCATCGAACGCCCTGTATTTTCCGATGGAGAAACATTAAGATAGCGCAACGTTACAAAAGCATTGAAAATAGTTATAGAGCAAAAACAGCAATGCGTTTGGGCAGTAATGCATCAACAAGATAATCACTGGGAGAAATGCAGAATTGCAGTTCTGAGAATTTGGTAGTAATATATTAGATGAGCAGGGCAAACAAAATGTTCAGGGAAGAAAGGCAGCATTGCCGTTCTCAGACCAAATCCACTCTCTTACAAGTTACAAACATGGTGGATAGGCGACACGGACGTACAAGGGATTATTTCCATGCATAAAGAATTATTACTCACCCTGATCTCTCAGATTATTCAGCTGGTATATATATATTTCTAAGGGCTGACATGTACTAGCTAGATGCCTAGATGCGGCAGAAGCAGCAGCTTCTTCATATGAGCCCCCCAGAGTCTGAAGCTTTGTGCCCACATTGCAAAAAGCACTCAGCAAAGTTATAGAAGAAAACTCCGTGCCTTTGGGCAGTAATGCATCACACGATGATCATGGAAATTAAGGAAGAAAAACAACACTGCAACTTTGACCTTTGGGTAGCAATAAACTAGCAGCGCTCAGAGCCATTCTTATACACTATAACAAGAATGTAAGAGACATTGATTGCAGGGTTCCTTTATGTTCCCATATTATTCGAACATACAGACACTGTAAAAAAGAAACATACAGACCTCACACCAAAGAACCAAGACTGATCTTGTACGGATAGCAAAGAAGAAACAACAAAATTCGAAATGCAGCATCATTTATCAAATAATGTCTTCCACAGAGGGGGGCTGACTTAGGAAGTCGATGGAGTGGCTGGAACAATCTGTACAGTTTGATGGACTCTGCCTTGGGACGGGGAAGCCAGTGCGCCAGCAGTGGTGATTTCCGCTTCTCCAGGAGCCTCCGGCCTATGGATCTTCTCGGCCAAGGTCTCCATCCCTATGAACGCCCACAGAAGCCAGACGTATGATAGGTATTCCCCGCCATCACCGAGGCTCTCGGCGTGCAGGTACCCGCTGCATCTGGCAGCGGAATAGCAAAGCATCTCCACCCACACCCCTTGGATCACTTGCCACCTCTTCTTCTCATCACCCAACTCCATCAGTGTTTCTGCAAGCCTACATGCATCAGGAACCAGAGTATGTGTTCCTCTTGTTGTGGATGTCGGCTTCATATTGTCAATAACCTGCCGTGCGAGCATCTCTTCATTGTCGATCGGTGCATTGGCATCCTTCAAGATGCGATCGACATCATCGCTGGCAACGGTGGATAGACCTGGTCTGGTGCCTGGCATCAGCATCTCAGGATGGATGGAAAGCAGGTAGAACATGTAGTTTGATATCTCCCTGCTGCGTTGTGTGGCTTCATCTCGGTGACCTTGAGGGGATGCATGGGCGTGGTAAAAGCAGAGATCTGTGGCGATGTGCCAAAGAAGGACACTCTCGTCGAATGGCACCTTCAAGCTCTGCCCCAGCTGTTGCCGATGACCGCTTTCCGACACCAGGCGATGTAGGGTCCATTGGCCTCTGCAATTATTAAATACCCTATAACTGGCAACGTCATGTATGTACATGTTCCACCCATCTCTCACTTGTCGGCAAACGAGCTCTGTAATTTGGAGGGCTACAGGCACCTGCCATGCGTACCAATGCTCGTGTAAATACGTCTGTATACACTTGAAAGTGGCAAGTCTCATCAGAATGGTGGGCTTTTTCCTGAGAGTACAGACGGACATGAGTCTGTACTGTGGAACCATGCGGTGCCAGCTGGTGTCATTCAGTATACCAGCAGAGGCGATGGCTAAAAGCTCCAGCATTGCACAGCAACACAAAAGGATGTATGTCACCCAAACATCATTCACATTGTAACCACCCTTTTTGCTAAAGATGAAAGTGATGACGGAAAAGGAGCTTACGCATGGCACCAAGAAGTTCAAGCATAAAGCAACGCCGGCGAATGTTTTTCTGGTGTACAGTCGCCGAAATATATCTCCATGGCAGCTCTCCAACATATAATGTGCATACTTGTCGCCAAATTTCAGGAAAGACTGCATATCATTTAGGCGATCAGAGTATGAAGTAGGCAGGTCAGCAAGCATCTTCAAGGTGAAGTTTCTTAAAACCTCTGTTTCCTGGTAACTGTTTACCTCTACCACCGCTTCCTGCATGTACTGGTTTGTTGTTCGTACATATTCTTCAAGCGAAAGCTCGCACAGTTTTTTACTTCGCGGAGACTCGGCAATGGCGGACACCAATCTGTCATAGCTACCTATCCAGAGGGCCCATGGCTTTTCCATGAATTTGAGGATGCCAAGAATCAATAGAAGAACAGCCGCTAATGTCAGACTGTTACTGCTGGGCCACCACTTCAAGAAAATATACGAGACGATTGTGACCTTGGACACCAAAATTAAGATATGATACTTCCATAGCTTGCTGTCTTCAAGGTCATAGGTGTTTATACTTGCCTGGCCACCGAGGTGTATAAGGAGTACAGGTGCCCACATGAGCTCCAGTGTTCTGCTCCCCCCATCTGTCGTTGTCTGCTGCTTCTGGCGAGTGAAGAGGGTTGCAAAGGCGTAGATCGCGAGGGCATCACCCCCTGTGTACATGAGCCATATTATGGATCTTAACCAGGAAGGAATAGCGCGCTTACGCTGGGTGGCAAGAAGGCAGAGGATTGACTGGATGAAGAGGCTGCCCAGGACAAGGACACGGAGCTCCCACTCCTCCCACCATTGTTGAGCACCAGAGACGTCCATCTCTCACTGTCTCACACACAAAAACGGGAAGAGTCTTCAACCTTCGCCCCTTGATACTGATGTATGTATGCACATGGTTAGAACTGAGTGAGGCGCTGTTACGTGCTAAAGACCTGACACTCCTGCTTCTGATGATGATGGTGAGGGAGTGGAGAAATTAAATAGATGGTGGAGATACTCCGTATCCTTCTATACATGCTAGTAGCATATTTACCGGTGGCTGTTGCTCACCAGAGATGGATATAATAAAGAGCACTGCTATACGTACGACGAAATTCATCCGACACTCGTACGACACGACGTAACGAAGGACTCTGCTTATGTGCCTACCCACAATCTAAGCGCTGGACAATTTCGAACGGCCTTGTGGATGCAGCCGAGCCTGGAGTCTGGTGTCAAGGTCGTGAGGGTAGCAGGCGTGTACCACGTCCCGGCCGGCCGGTCGGCGGCCTGCGACGGCAGGAGGCGGATCCCGTGCGGCAGCGCCGCCGCCGGAGGAGACGTGCTCTGGGGCGAGCTGATGCACTTCCAGCCGGTGGGCAACGGCGGCGCCGGGCAAGGTCAAGTTTCTTGGATATTATGGGCCTCCGTTTGAGCTGGACCTTAGTCACAGGATTGTGAAATTGGCACGATATTGGAAACGTCGTACAGGTATCGGACGTTAAACGTCGTACGTGAAGCAATTTCGTATAATAAATCTGGAGATCAGTGCCCTGCCCTCACGCTGTGCATTGACTGGTCTAACATTTTTCTGGAGATCTACTCAGCGCTATGGCAGGAAACATGGCGGAGCCAGGGAAACGTCAGTGAGTGGTCAATGGCTAGCTACTCGAGCTAGGACGCAGTGGATCGGACGGGAATAAAAACAAGCACCTTGCGTACATGCAGGCAAAGAGCTGACCTGATGACGACAGAGCAGAGGAGAGGGCCGTCGGCCATGGCATGGGTGCAGATCACCCGGCAGAGGTCGTTGCTGCCGGAAGCTGACGAGGCCACCTCCGCGCCACCACGCACGCGGCTCCTCGCCATCCTCCTTGTCCTCGCCGCCGGAAGCTTCGCGCCCCTGAATTTCAAGGTCGATCGTCGGCGGCGTCTCTGCACCACGAATCCTCCCGCACGGACGGCGAGGAATGACGAGCTTCCGCTCCTGCTTACGAGCACGCGACCGCCGGCTCTGCTGCCGCTGGACTGGCTTCAGTTCAGGGAGAGGAGGGAATTTGTTTTTTTTTTAGGGCAGGAGAGGAGGAAATGAATGCTGCCGGGTTGACTTGTTGGCTACTTTTTTTTCTCTCTTCGAGTAAAGATTGATGGGCTACTGGGCTGTAGTTATTTGATGGCTTCTGTAACCCTGGCGTGATCTGTTGCGGTAGGCCGGCTTGCAGGGTTCACTGAGTACGCATCGTCGCAACACTAAAAAAGACATGAAAATTAATCTGAATCTACATGCATGCATTCATGTACAAAAACATGCAGATATTGCATGGCTCTTCCTGGCCGATCTTGTTCAAAACAAACAGAAGAAAGCATACATACAGGCATTGCACTGAAGAATGAAGACATGTAAGAAGTTAAGCAAGTTGCCAAGTCACCAGTACACCAAGTTGCCACAAAAACAAAGGTTAAGCAAATAACTACTTTGACCATCTGGTGTCAACCAGCAAGGATCAACTTTCATATATTAGTCTAGTCATAATAATCAAGAACTTTGGGCGAAATGGATCTGAGGCGATCAGATCTCGCTAGCCCGTGACGGAGGCCCCGCCGCCCTTTCCCGCCGACGGTCACCCGATCCCGGCGTCCACCCTCCCCATGGCTCCTACCCACCCTGTGTTCTCCTGTTGGCGGGCGGTTTACTGGCGACGACGGAACGATCCGTCCCCCTCGGAGGGATTTCTCTACCTCCGATTGACAGCTCGCCGGATCACCCTCCTTGATGTCGCTGGAACCCTTGTTGAAGGCCGCTTTCTCCTGGAAGACGAAGTTGTCCACACCGGGATCGAGATCGATCTCCCCAGCCACCGTGTGCATGTTGGATCGCTCGAAAAGCTCCCACAGACTTCGGAACTGTACCGGCCTCCGCCTATCTCCAAGGGGAAGGCCCCCGCTAAGGTACATCTTCCTGGCCTTGATCTTGCGCCTGGCCTTGCAACCCAACGCAACATCTGGCAGCAGTTCCACTGTCCGGTAGCTCCACCGCCTGACTGGCGCCATGGAGAGTTCTTCATGGTGGCTTCCTTTGGCCCATGCAAGCATCGCCTAGATTCCCACACTGTTGGTCACCTACTCTCTGCGTGTTTGGGTGGCATAGCGGAGGATTTCAATGTCAGCTTTCTTCGTGATCGGACTTTTCGCTTCTCCGTGAGCTCTAGGCAAGTGGGTTTCTTCATCAATCAGCTGCGTTCTTTTGCCTGTTCGGATTTTCGACTGTTCTTCTTCCTATGGGGTAATGGAGGTCCCAATTTTAGACGTGAATTCAGTTTCTGGCAGCGGGAAGAAGAAACTGAATGGCATTCTGTCAGTCGCCGTTCTAAGGCTTCTCCTAGGTGGCTCGTAATCCCCTGACAGGTGCAAATCGAGTTTCTTTGGGTACTGTCAAGCACTCCCAGCCAACTAAGCTTTCATTTCTGCATCTTCTGAGTGCACGCCAGCGTATGGAGCTGGAGGATGCTCTTTGCTCTCGATACTCTCTGCAAGATATCATGTGGACTTTTGATCATGATTCTAACGGTAACTCAGCTCTGAATCGTTTGTAAGCGGGATCTTCAGGACTTGGCAGCTCGTAAGCTCAATGCCTCTCAATTAAGGCCTTTTTTTGAATCCCCGCGACCCAAGGAGACTGATTCTGCCCCTGATTTCTCGCCCTTTCCGGTGGCCTCGGTTTTTCAACGCCTATCATCTGATCTTGGTATCCATAAAAGGCGCGAGGATCCTCATATTCGAAATGGAAACCATGGGCCACGCAATTCGGCTTTTAATAGGCTTGACCAGACAGCTAGGCCATCTACTGCGGCCCAGGCCCATCTCTCAGATATGGAGCGCCGTTATGGAGACCGGCCCATTTGCCCCCGATGCCTTCAATCTGGTCATATTAGGCATGCTTGCACAAATCTCAAAAAAAAAAAAAATTAGGCATGCTTGCACAAATCTCAAAAAAAAAAATTAGGCATGCTTGCACTAATCGGATCTGTTGTCATAATTGTTTTAAGGAAGGGCACGTCAGAAGAGATTGCTATACTATTGCAAATCCTACACCTTCCTTTAGTTCACGCCAAATCTGGGTTCGGAAGGAAAAAAATCAGCAGATTTTGGAAAAAAAGTGATCCCACCTTTCGTCCGGTCGAACGCCGTGCGATACCTGCCACGTGCCCGGACCCTAGGGCTGCTGATGCCACGGAGCCAAATAAGGAAAATGAGAAGACGCCAGACTTGGACCTTTCCCTTTTCTCATATCAGCCGGTTGTGGCCTCTTCGTCTCCCCAACTCTGTCAGACTGCAAACCCTCCCCGATTTTGTAGTTCCCAGGAGCGCTCGCCACCTCTGCCGCCGCCCGCGGATGTCGAGCTCGACATGGCCAACTTCCCCGTCGACCCGGTGCCCTTTGTCCCGGGGAGGTTCCAGATTCTGCAGATTGCTAATCGGCCGCAGCAATGCCGCTATATCATGTCAGCGAGGGCATCCGCGAGAAGCACGAAGACGTGGCAATTGCCACCATCACCCCTGCTCCAGGTGCTGCTTAGCCCTTCTAACTTACCCGCATGTTCCTGAGGGGTTTAATTGAAGGTAATCTCAGATTTACCCTTGAGATGATTCAGCGCTGTCCGATTGGCTCTGCTTATGTGCGTGTTAGCTCCAGTTCCGATAGAGATTGGCTTATTCTCCATAGTCCCCATGGGTTTCAGGGTCGTCAAGTATCGTTTACCAATCATAATCAGGGCATTAACCATAGGGCTTTCACCTATAACCAAGAATGCTGGCTTATGCTCCTCGCTTTTCCTCTTGATCTCTGGAATGAAACTCACATTAGAGGTGCAATTAAGGAGTTTGGAGTGCTGATAGCTTGGGATGAAAATGCTAGTTCATATGGTGCAATCATTATCAAGGTCCGGGTGGTTGCTCTGCACCTTATTCCACATAGCTGTGTTGTTTCCAATGGCAACAATTTCCAGGGAGAATCTTGGTCGGTCCCAATTTATGTCCTTAGTCAGAATCTGTTGGAAATCTGCCGGCAGATGAAGAGGATCCGCCTGCTGATGGTTCCACTCCACACCCTTTGCCTGTGGCTCCGTTTGCCCCCAATCCTGCTCAGGCTGTTGCCCCTGTCAACAACGCCATGAATGGGTGGCCGCTCTGGCCTCAAGGTAACAATGTTGCAGCTGATGATCACCATGTTGCAGCCCTGTTTTCGCCATTGCTGAACTTGGACAGCAACCGAGCCAGCCAGATCCCCTGGCAAGCAGCTGGGGCAGCCGCCACATACTCCGACTCGCAGCTCCACAGAATCACGACTTTCTGCTTGAGTGACTGCCAGGTCACTGGGCTGCTCCCTAGGACGTACAGCGTACCCGACGTACTTTTGCGCGAGTCGACGTCGCCCGCCAGGTCGCTGTCGCTGTAGCCGACCAGGCGCGGTGTACCTGCCCTCCTCCCATACCTACATCCGAGTCGCGGAGTCCCGGCGATCACTAGTAGAAAAAAGGGCAACAGTACCGGTTCCAGAGGGCCTTTAGTACCGGTTGTGCAACCGGTACGAATAAATCGGGACTGAAGGCCCCCCCTTTAGTACCAGTTGCCCACGAACCGGTGTAAAAGGCCTCCACGTGGAAGGAGCTGCGCGCGCGGGCGGAGGACCTTTGGTCCCGGTTGGTAACACCAACCGGGACTAAAGGTTTCTGTTTTTTTCTTTTCGCTTATTTTTCTGGTTTTAGGGTTTTTTTTCTTTTCGCTTATTTTTCAGGGTTTAGTGTTTCGGAGGAGATCACGCCGATGCACAAAAAAAAGTTTCCGCACACAAGAAGTTCGCATATAACACACATATAAAACTTGGTATACATATGTACACGCACACGTAAAGTACTCATTACATGGAGATCACTGCTAGTACTACATGGAGAGAGGCTATTGCTCGATATAGTGGAATTCTCCGGATTCATCTATGACCTGCGTAAGGAAAAATCCCGCCAATTCCTCCGCAATTGCTTTCACGCGGTTCATTGGTAGGAGCGCGTTCCGCTTCCTTGCCATCTTTAAAAGAAGGAGATCAAAACAATTATGAAGGAAACTAAACACAATTGATGATAACAAAATAAAGTTGTGAATGATGTTTACGTATCTCTTGGTTTCTTCGACTATTGACTCTCTCATTGAACTTCATGTGAATGTACTCGCAAACGTAGTATCCACATAAATCGGTCCCCTGTGGTTGTTGCAGGCACCACTATACGAGAATAGAATTCAGTCAAATAATAATCAAGAGAATGATAATGGTATTGAAACCAGGTACGTAGTACTACTTACGTTGTTAGACTTAAACTCCACCTTATCTTTCCATTGACCAGGTTCTTCCTTTATGAACTGTTTCCAAACCCTGCCCGATAAAGAAAATGAATTGAGCAGTTATTGCTTACTTGATATCAGGAAATGAACGAAAGAGGCCGATATAGTGCGATTGAAATTACCTCTTGAGCAATATACGCACGCTTTTGTATTCATCTTGATCTCTCCTTAATGAGACCCAGACTTCAACTTCTCCAAGATCGATTCTAATGATCATCAGAATGAAGTGGAACCTGCGCACATTTATATACGCAGTTATTCAGACCTCATCAATTACACTTAATATCGGGAAAGCAAAATAAAATGCGTAGAAGACAGTAACACTCACTTGAAGTTGTAAGTAAAAAGTATTTCTTTTTTGGTACTTTGTCGCTTTAAAAACGTTAGCAAAACTTCCTCTGTGCCCTTGGTATACTGATCTACGGTGACTTCATGAACTTAAAAGTCTGTTTGACAGGTAGAATACTGTTATTACCCGCCACCATTCGTTGACAATTAACAAACACCCACTAGTACAGAACGACACATCGGAAACGGGCCAAAAACCCCTTCGGCAACGGAGAAAGGGTACGTGTCCCCGCCTCTGTCACTGATGTGAAGGCCTTCATCGGTAACGGAGTCCAAAAACCGTTTCCGATGAGGTCTCCATTTGGCAACGGTTGTGCGCAGACCTCCGTTTCCTTAGTTTTCCTTCATCAGATACGGAGTTTGCCATCCACCCGTTTGCACTGAGCATTTCTCATATTTCGGTTATATGCCATAATACATGAAAGGCTGATTGCACAATGCAATAAAACGTTATTCAATTCATAACATAGAACAAATGCCATCATTACATTGGTATACAATAATATCACTGTTTTTTACAATTTGACTACAATCATATCCATCACACATTGGCATAATGTAATATCACCTATTACACTTTGACTACAATCATGAACTCTAAATCTATAAGCAACTAACCTAACAAGATGGAAGGCTGGCTTAATTAAGCCAGCCTTCCATCTTTGACTTGGAGCTCACCTTCTATGAGCTCTCGGTCGTCGCAGTACCCACTCCAAGACCAGTATCCACGAAATTTCCTTGCCTTAAGTTTTCTGGTTCTCGGAATGATAGATTGGTACTTTTATGCAGTGTTGCCGAAATAAACTCCTGCGTGAAAGAAAAAAAACTATTAGCGAAATGTACAAAATACATCTGGATATTAAAAAAATCGGTGGCTATTTTCCTGCAACTGCTTTGTTCGGTTGCCATTTTCGAGAAACTGCTAAGATCAACGGCAAATATCCAGGAACTGCTCTGTTTGGTGGCAGACAGTTCGCATTCCTTCCTTCTCTTCTTCCTCGTTCCACCCCAATCCCCCACCCGCCATGGACGACCGCAACAGAATAACAGAGACAACTACCGTCCATACCCACGGCACCGTTCTGGAGGTGGTGTACACGAACGAGGAGCATACCGTGGAGCGGATCCTCAACAAGTACGAGGAATGGCTAGCAGAGGAGAAGCATCGGTTCATCGGCCTTGACATCGAGTACACCCGTGATCGTCGGCGCATGGCTGTCCTGCAACTCGCCATGCGCCAGCATGTCCTCGTGTTCCACTGGTGCAAGTCCAAGAAGAATTGTCCAGAGTTGGGCAAATTCTTTGAACGCAAGAATATCACCTTCGCAAGGGTGGACATCACCAACGACAGCAAGGTGCTTTCTTCTGCCGGCTTCCACATTCCACCGGAGTACTACGTGGATATCCAACTCGTATACAAAATCAAGGGTGGAGACGAGAGGGACGGAATGGGTGATCTAGCGGCAGACCTCATCGGCAAATTATACGCCAACATGAAGAAGGAGTTCCCATCCAACCAGCACGGTTTTTGGGAGCGGATGCCGCTGCACAAAGTTAACCTCGACTACGCAGCAATAGATGGGTACGTGACCTACGAGTTGTATCGCAAGATCCTAACCTTGAAGGACAGGCTACGTCCAACATGGCAGGAAATGCTCTGCCCTAGGTGCAAGAATGCCTTAGGTGAATTGCAATAGGCTTTGGATGTGGGTGTTTAACTAGTTTGTATAGTTGGTGCTTTAACAATAAGTGTTTGTAATTATCAGAACATGTATGTGTGAATTTGCACTAGGAATTTGTTTATGTGATGAAATGCTCATACGTAGAACCTAGTTCATCGGCATCACAGCCGGTCACAGAAAGATTTATACCTTTCACCCGGCGGGAGATCGAGGAGGTGCAGGCTGATGTCTACGCACGCTTCTATTCTTGTAGACAGTGTTGGGCCTCCAAGTGCAGAGGTTTGTATAACAGCAGCAAGTTTCCCTCAAGTGAATCACCCAAGGTTTATCGAACTCAGGGAGGTAGAGGTCAAAGATATCCCTCTCAAGCAACCCTGCAATTAAGATACAAGAAGTCTCTTGTGTCCCCAACACACCTAATACACTTGTCAGATGTATAGGTGCACTAGTTCGGCGAAGAGATAGTGAAATACAAGTAATATGGATGATTATAAGTAGTAATTGCAATCTGAAATAAAAATGGCAGCAAGCAAACATGTAACAGAACTGGTTGTAAACGGTGTTTCAATGCTTAGAAACAAGGCCTAGGGATCATACTTTCACTAGTGGTCACTCTCGACAATAATAATATAATTGAATACATAGATATTTCCTTTTCACTATGCTACTCTGAGTTATTCTCTCATTGGATAACGAACACCAATCCACCGCGTAGGGCTATAAAAGCACACCTTAAAGTCGCATTCCCATGTCTAGTTAACCCCACACTGTCAACTTGAGCGCCCTAGAAGGTACTAGACAAACACCGCAATTTCATAAAGACATCCAACGCAAATAATAACTCATGATAAGTATTCCTGTTATCTTTAGGCTAAGAGCCACACACGGGGCGCACACTGTCAACTTCGCACCGTGGGACAAAGGTGACTCCGGAGATTACATTAATAAAACCATTTGAGTAGCATATAAGATAATGAAGAGTACATCTATGGATTCAACTAGATTACAAAGCTCATGATCACATAAAGATCACACCATGGGAGAGAGAGATAAACCACATAGCTACCGGTAGAGCCCTCAGCCCCGAGGGAGAACTACTCCCTCCTCATCATGGGTGGCAGCAACGGCGATGAAGATGGCGGTGGAGTCGATGGAGATGGCTCCGGGGCAATTCCCCGTCCCGGCAGGGTGCCGGAACAGGACCTTCTGACCCCCGAAACGGAGTTTCGTGGCGGCGGAGCACGGAGATGAATTCGGGAGTTTCGTCAATTGTGTTAGGGTTTAATCCGCGGGGGCTATTTATGGTCAAAAGGGCAGCTTCAGAAGGTTCCCGAGGCCACCACACTTGGCCTCGGCGCGGCCAGATTTAAATCTGGGCGGGCCGACTTGTCGGGCCTCTCCAGGCCGCATCTTAATTCCGATGGAGATGAACCTTTTGTATGAAACGTGCGGCGGAAAATTCCGAACAACTTTCGCGACTAGACTTTCTCCATTTGACGTCGTCTTCAGGCCCGAACGTGACGATCTTTGAAAATAGTTTTCAGACAGATTTCTGGAAAGTCCCAATTTGACTCCAACAAGGTTTCCTTTGCCCAATTTTGATAATTTCTACACATCAAAGTGTAAAACAAGAACATTGTGCACTTTGGCAACTATTATTAGGTTAGTCCAACAAATGTCATAATATGATATAAAGTGCATATAAAACATGTGACAATTGATATAAAACATGCATGGAACATCAAAAATTATAGATACGTTTGAGACGTATCTCAGGCCTCTGCCAGATGCGCTGAGATGCTACCAGCGCGCTGCGACGCAATCACCTCCTTCTCCTTCTCCTTCGTCGACATCCACCTCCTCCTCCTTCTCCAGATCAGACACCACCTACAGATCCTCCACCACCTCCAGATCGGCCACTTCCTCCTCCAGATCGGCCACTTCCTCCTCCAGATGGGTTTCTGCTGGTAGATCCGCCGGAGGTGCTGCACCACCACCTCATGAATGACCTCCTCCACATCGGCCTGGCTCAGAAGAAGCCGGGCATCACCGGAGGAGGAGGGCGTCAGATGGTGGCGCTGCCGCATCATTAGCGGACGCATGGCCGCCTCCAGATCGACCTTCCCCTCACGAAGGGCTGCCGCTAGAACGGTGCTGCCGCGGCGGCTAGAGCCGCGGCCGCGATGGCCGGATCTAGAAGCGCCGACAGAGGAAGCCATTAGAGAGAGTGAGGAGAGTTGAAAGCCACAGTGTGCGGCGGCTAGGGTTGGAAGAGAGACAGCGAGAGAGTGATAATGAGAACGAGCCAGCAGTATATAAGCACCACATTGGCAACGGACATTTTATATAACCGTTTCCATTTATTTTACACCAGCGAGAGAGTAAACTTACTACCCAACTTACTAACAGGTACCCTAAATTACATATGAACGCAGAGACCACTTAGCAGCTAATGCTACTACATACGGACTTGATAATGAAGTAAACGATTACATATATGCTACTACTAGCTAATGCTACTACTAGCAGCTGCTGATGAAGACTCGGGCTCGTCGTCGCTGTACACGAGTGCGTCCCTCCGCATAAGGTACCGTCGAAGATCTTGATGAAGAACCCGTTGTCGCCGTCGAACTCGAAGCACAAAAAGTGCCCCTGCTCAAGCTTGTACGCTTGGGCGAATGACTTCCATCCCTGGCCGAGGTACAAATTCCCCCCAGCACTCACGGCCGTCTTCACCGCCCAGCTGTCGTTCTCGCAGTCCTCCATCTTCAGATGCATGGTAGCTGCCACCATGTCTTGGAGCTTCTCTGCGAACGCCCTCAGGAGACTCAGGCGGCTCTCGATGCCCTTGTACAGGATAACCAAGAACTCGAAGCCGCGCAGCTCCGGGGACATGTCTTCAGAGGACGGTGAGGGGAAGGGAATAATAACATTTTGAATAATTTAAAGGTAGCACATGAAAAATTTACTTGGAGTGGCAAGGAAATACCACATATAGGTAGTTATGGTGGACACAAATGGCATGGATTTTGGCTCAAGGATTTGGATGCACGAGAAGCATTCCCTCTCAGTACAGAGTTTAGGCTAGCAAGGTTTATGTAAGCAAACAAGAATATCAACCCGTACACCAAGTTTTATATGACAAACATATTGCAAACGTTATAAGACTTCATACCGTCTTCCTTGTTAACCAAACCCTGTTATTAGAAAATATCTAGACCTTAGAGATACCACCGATGCAAACCAAATTTTCAACAAGCTTTACGGTAGTTCTTCACTAATAGGCTTAACTCATGTGATGCACAATTTAATCATGATCTACTTGTTAACTCAAAACAATTGACAAGCATCAAGTTATCCATTTTAGTGATCTACAAGATTAAGCAAGTTTTTCCTTATACCAATTACCACATGCAACATTTTCTGAACCAACCAAACACCAATCAATTTATTTCATCAACTCTCCAAACAAATATAAGTGAAGCAAGAGAGTACTTTCTACAAAAGAAAGCTAATAGCTCTGACAAGAGATACATGAAAACAAGAGCTAAAAGCTGAACAGCGCTAGATATGAATACTCAACAAATATAAGTGAAGAATAGGAGTATTCTCATGAAAAAGCGGAGCGTGTCTCTCTCCCAATCAAGAATGCTAGGGTCCAGTCAAGCTTTATTGAAAATAAAATGCAATACTGAAAATAAAAGCACACAGACGCTCCAAGAAAAGCACATATGATGTGAAAGAATTAAAATATAGTTTCACTAGAGATGACCTGATAATTTTGACGATGAAGAAGGGGATGCCTTGGGCATCCCCAAGCTTAGACGCTTGAGTCTTCTTGAAATATGCTGGGGAGATCCATGGGAGCCTCCCCAAGCTTAAGCTCTTCACTCTTCTTGATCCTATTATATCATCCTTCTCTCTTGACCCTTGAAAACTTCCGTCACACCAAACTCAAAGTAGATCTCATTAGAGGGTTAGTGCATAATCAAAAATTCACATGTTCTATAAAGACGCAATATGATTTGTTACTTTAAACATTAGCTACAGCCACTGATGTTATGTGAAGCTCTTCCACCCAAAAAAGAATTTCACTCAACACTAGTAAAAGAGAGAATGCAAAATAAAAAGGCATAATCTGTCTAAAACAGAACAGTCCGCAAAGACGAATTTTTTCGAGGCACTTACAACGCTCAGATCGAAAAACTCTAGTCTAATGAAAGATTCAGACATTCATAAAGATTACGCACAAAAATTTCAGATTTAATTAACAATCTGGTGATTTTAGGAATTTCGTACAGTGAACAGCAAAAATCTGTTTCTGCGCAGCAATCAAAATTAAGCATCATCTTAACATTAGAGGCTACTCTTGGCACAACAATGCGAGAAAATAAAGATACAAAGGAGTTGCTACAGAAGTAAACAAACTCCTTGACTCAAATAAAGAAAAATTGCAGAAATAAAAATAATGGGTTGCCTCCCATAAGCGCTTTTCTTTAACGCCTTTTAGCTAGGCATAGTGATTTTTATGATGCTCACATAAAGATGAGAGTTGAAACATAAAAGAGAGCATCAAGAAGCATATAAAACATTTTAAATCTAACACTCTTCCTATGCAAAGGAATCTTGTAAGAAAATAAATCAATAAAGCACAAAGTGACTATCATAGGAAGGCAAAACAAGTGCAACATCAAAACTTTCAACATAAAGAGAGGAGACTTAATATTATTGTGATGTATGAATCCATGTCTCCCTCTCTCATAATAACTTTCAGTAGCATCATTGATAAAATCCACAATATAACCATCACATGAAACATTCTTATCATGATCCATATGCATAAAAGTATCAATATTTTCCACATAAGCAAAGTTCTTTTTATTAATAACAATAGGAGTAGGATCATTATGAATAACTTGAACATGATAGACAAGTTGTATATTAGAGGGATGGTTGTGAGTAATCTCTCCATAATTATGACAAGCTTCATGAGGATGATTGTAATTATAACCTATGTCATATTTATCATCACAATGATTATCAAAGACTGGAGGCATAGTATCATCATAAACAATAGAATAGTTATCTTCCAAAGTGTGTTCATTTGTAAACATATCATCATCATTTTTACTAGAAGGAGAGGTCTCAACTATATAATCATCGGTACCAAAAGGATTTTCAAAAACATCACTAGGAGGAGAGGTTTCAAATATATAATTATTACTAGCAAAAGGATTTTCAAACACCTCATCCCCAAGCTTAATGCTTCCATATCATCATTGGAAGGAACATGGATAGTACTAATAGTATAGCAATTATTAACATCATCATTTTCAGAATTGGTACCCAAAAGATTTTCAATATCAAAAGTAGTGTGCTTTTCCCAATCATGATCACTACTATAAGTAACAGGCATAGGATCATCATCGAATTCAGACTCATCAGCAACAACTATAATAGGAGCAATATGCTTAGGGGAAGATACCGTTTCCTCTCTCCTTTTACTCCTCTTCTTCTTCTTCTTTCCCTCTTTAGGAGGGAGAGGCTTGAAAGGAGGCTTCACCACATACCCTGGTTTATTGTTAGAAACAATAGAAGAAGCTTGGGAGGATTCCTCTTTTTCATTAATAAGAGTAAAACAAACATTAGTCCTTTCATATTTTGGTAAAGTCGATCCATCTTTTATAATATTTTGTATGTAAGTGTTGGCATGGCAATTGTTAGCACAATAGAGATGACATCCATGCAATACGCTATTCATATCAAAAGCACTCATATCTAACGAAGAAGTTTTTCTTGATAACTCTTCACACCCCAAAAATAATGTAAGTTCATCATGCTGATTAGGAGTGATCATGTTATCACAAAAGTCTTCCGCAATATCCTTATTAGAACCTGAGCATTGGAATTCGAAGTGACCCTTTTTATAGCAAAGTTCACAAATAAAAGGATAGAGGGCACAAACTTTTTCAGCAAATCATTTAGAGCCCTGTGCCACATTCTAGTTTTTTCATTCCTATGATGGATACAATAATCTTCTTCGATTTGATTCTTTTCACAAGGTCTAAGTGCTCCACAAAAATTAACATGCTTATAAGAAATAGTATTTTCAGAAGTTTGAGCATGTTTATTGCAATCATTAGTAACAATTTCATTTTCCATGCAAGTGTCTTTGAAAGGTTCATGATACATGTCCCAATTTTCTTTAGGAACATTAATATGAGAAGCAAAGGCTCTACAATAATCAACAATAATTTGAGAATCAAGACCATATTTAGCACTAAGCTCATGAAAACTAGCAGTTTCAGCGAAAGACTTAATGCAATCATACTCATAGTTTATACCTGATTCTTTACCTTTGTCGTTCTCCCAATCTTCAGTATTGCCTTGAATTGTTTCAAGAAGATCCCATTTAGCTTCAACCTTCTTACTTGTGAAAGAACCCTCTGAACAGGCATCTAGATAATCCTTGTAATGACCTGAAAGCCTTGCATAAAAATTAGTAACAATTATTTCCTCAGGAAGCCCATGGTTAGGACATTTGAGTATTAATGTTTTCAGTCTTTCCCAAGCTTGAGCAATGCTTTCTCCATCACGAGGACAAAAATTATAAATGTAATTCCTATCTAAATGCATTTCATAAGGAGGATAAAATTTAGAGTAAAAGAGAAATTCAAGCTCCTTCCACTCCGAATGATGAGGATCATCCAGTAGATCATACCACTCCCTAGCTTTGTCCTTAAGTGACAATGGAAATAATTTCTTCATGGCATTTTCTTGATAAACCTGCAACCTTAAACAACTCACAAAGTTCTGTAAGTTTCAACAAGTGATCACGTGGATGGACTGTTCCATCCCCTGCATAACGTTCATCCATAACCTTTTCAACAATTTCCATGGGTATTTCAAAAGGAATACTTTCAGTAGGTGGATTTAGAATATCACAAGCATCATTAGAATTATCACGTATAGGAGACAAAGTATTATCAAAGCAAATTTTCTCCTCCAAAGCTGGGGAACTAAAAAGATCATTTTCAAAACTAGCTTCCCCAAGCTTAGACTTTTCCATAGCATTAGCAATAATGGTGTTCAAAGAATTCATGCTAATAACATTGTTACCACTATTATGCAAACAAACTTCCATAGGTTTTTTAATTTTCTCTTCAAAAGCATCATGTCCTAATTCAATATAAAGTTCATAAAGATCTCTAATTTTTTTGTTGTTTTCCATTAAGCCTAACTAGTGAAATAAAAACAAGAAACAAAAAGATATAATTGCAGAATCTAAAGGAAATACCTTCGAGCACTCACACGTCAGCAACAGTGCTAGAAAATAGCTAAGTAGCTGGAGGATGTGAGTACCTTTTACCTTACCTCCCCGGCAACGGCGCCAGAAAATAGCGTGATGTCTACGCACGCTTCTATTCTTGTAGACAGTGTTGGGCCTCCAAGTGCAGAGGTTTGTAGAACAGCAGCAAGTTTCCCTCAAGTGAATCACCCAAGGTTTATCGAACTCAGGGAGGTAGAGGTCAAAGATATCCCTCTCAAGCAACCCTGCAATTAAGATACAAGAAGTCTCTTGTGTCCCCAACACACCTAATACACTTGTCAGATGTATAGGTGCACTAGTTCGGCGAAGAGATAGTGAAATACAAGTAATATGGATGATTATAAGTAGTAATTGCAATCTGAAATAAAAATGGCAGCAAGCAAACATGTAGCAGAACTGGTTGTAAACGGTGTTTCAATGCTTAGAAACAAGGCCTACGGATCATACTTTCACTAGTGGTCACTCTCAACAATAATAATATAATTGAATACATAGATATTTCCTCTTCACTATGCTACTCTGAGTTATTCTCTCGTTGGATAACGAACACCAATCCACCGCGTAGGGCTATAAAAGCACACCTTAAAGTCGCATTCCCATGTCTAGTTAACCCCACACTGTCAACTTGAGCGCCCTAGAAGATACTAGACAAACACCGCAATTTCATAGAGACATCCAACGCAAATAATAACTCATGATAAGTATTCCTGTTATCTTTATCTTAAGAGCCACACACGGGGCGCACACTGTCAACTTCGCACCGTGGGACAAAGGTGACTCCGGAGATTACATTAATAAAACCACTTGAGTAGCATATAAGATAATGAAGAGTACATCTATGGATTCAACTAGATTACAAAGCTCATGATCACATAAAGATCACACCATGGGAGAGAGAGATAAACCACATAGCTACCGGTAGAGCCCTCAGCCCCGAGGGAGAACTACTCCCTCCTCATCATGGGAGGCAGCAACGGCGATGAAGATGGCGGTGGAGTCGATGGAGATGGCTCCGGGGGCAATTCCCCGTCCCGGCAGGGTGCCGGAACAGGACCTTCTGACCCCCGAAACGGAGTTTCGTGGCGGCGGAGCACGGAGATGTATTCGAGAGTTTCGTCAATTGTGTTAGGGTTTACTCCGCGGGGCTATTTATGGTCCAAAGGGCAGCTTCAGAAGGTTCCCGAGGCCACCACACTTGGCCTCGGCGCGGCCAGATTTAAATCTGGGCCAGTCGACTTGTCGGGCCTCTCCAGGCCGCATCTTAACTCCGATGGAGATGAACCTTTTGTATAAAACGTGCGGCGGAAAATTCCGAACAACTTTCGCGACTAGACTTTCTCCATTTGACGTCGTCTTCAGGCCCGAACGTGACGATCTTTGAAAATAGTTTTCAGACAGATTTCTGGAAAGTCCCAATTTGACTCCAACAAGTTTTCCTTTGCCCAATTTTGATAATTTCTTCACATCAAAGTGTAAAACAAGAACATTGTGCACTTTGGCAACTATTAGTAGGTTAGTCCAATAAATGTCATAATTTGATATAAAGTGCATATAAAACATGTGACAATTGATATAAAACATGCATGGACCATCAAAAATTATAGATACGTTTGAGACGTATCTCAGGCCTCTGCCAGATGCGCTGAGATGCTACCAGCGCGCTGCGACGCAATCACCTCCTCCTCCTTCTCCTTTGTCGACATCCACCTCCTCCTTCTCCAGATCAGACACCACCTACAAATCCTCCACCACCTCCAGATCGGCCACTTCCTCCTCCAGATCGGCCACTTCCTCCTCCAGATGGGTTTCTGCTGGTAGATCCGCCGGAGGTGCTGCACCACCACCTCATGAATGACCTCCTCCACATCGGCCTAGCTCAGAAGAAGCCGGGCATCACCGGAGGAGGAGGGCGTCAGATGGTGGCGCTGCCGCATCATTAGCGGACACATGGCCGCCTCCAGATCGACCTTCCCCTCACGAAGGGCTGCCGCTAGAACGGTGCTGCCGCGGAGGCTAGAGCCGCGGCCGCGATGGCCGGATCTAGAAGCGCCGACAGAGGAAGCCATTAGAGAGAGTGAGGAGAGTTGAAAGCCACAGTGTGTGGCGGCTAGGGTTGGAAGAGAGACAGCGAGAGAGTGATAATGAGAACGAGCCGGCAGTATATATAAGCACCACATTGGCAACGGACATTTTATATAACCGTTTCCATTGATTTTATACCAGCGAGAGAGTAAACTTACTACCCAACTTACTAACAGGTACTCTAAATTACAAATGAACGCAGAGCCCACTTAGCAGCTAATGCTACTACATACGGACTTGATAATGAAGTAAACGATTACATATATGCTACTACTAGCTAATGCTACTACTAGCAGCTGCTGATGAAGACTCGGGCTCGTCGTCGCTGTACACGAGTGCGTCCCTCCAGCATAAGGTACCGTCGAAGATCTTGATGAAGAGCCCGTTGTCGCCGTCGAACTCGAAGCACAAAAAGTGTCCCTGCTCAAGCTTGTACGCTTGGGCGAATGACTTCCATCCCTGGCCGAGGTACAAATTCCCCCCGGCACTCACGGCCGTCTTCACCGCCCAGCTGTCGTTCGCGCAGTCCTCCATCTTCAGATGCATGGTAGCTGCCACCATGTCTTGGAGCTTCTCTGCGAACGCCCTCGGGAGCCTCAGGCGGCTCTCGATGCCCTTGTACAGGATAACCAAGAACTCGAAGCCGCGCAGCTCCGGGACATGTCTTCAGAGGACGGTGAGGGCGACACCGACGGCGTGGCATTGCGGCTGCGCCCCCTACCACGGCCGCGCCCACGTCCACGGCCACGACCGCTGATGGTACCTCTCGTCGGGGACATGTCTTCAGCGGACGGTGAGGGCGACACCGACGGCATGGCATTGCCGCTGCGCCCCCTACCACGGCCTCGCCCTCGTCCACGGCCGCGACCGCTGCTGGTACCTCTCGCCATGGATTTGGACGGAGGGGATCTGGCGAAGTTTGAATAACTGTAGGCGATGGACTGGGGCTTCAAAGAGACCGCTGCTTGTACCTCTCGCCATTTATACTCGCGGGTCTGCTCCGCCCACCTCCCCATCTGCCCATTCGCTAGCCTCCACGTATCAACATTTTCAACGGTTGGAAAATTCTATCCGTTACCATAGAGGCAAATATTGGAAACGGACAATTTTATTAACCGTTGCCAATATAATAGGTGACGGAGATTGGAAATGGTCCGTTGCCAATGTAGGCGGGCCTGGTCAGGTTTGTACGCACCGGCCGCGCGGAAAGCGCGATTCTCCGTCGCCTAACACCTGCCGTTTCCATAGAGGGTATCCGATGTGTCGTTCTGTACTAGTGACCTCTCAAAATAGATACTCCTCCATGGTATGTGATTGATGGAAGGCACCCGAGGATTCGGTTAGCCATGGCTTGTGTTAGCAAGGTTGGGAGGAGTATCAAATATTTTATGCATCTCTATATGATTACAAAAACCTAAAAGCTCTAGCACATGACTTAATCCCTGCTTCCCTCTGCGAAGAGCCTTTCTTTTACTTTTATGTTGAGTCAGTTTTCCTATTCTTTCTGTCTTCCACAAGCAAATACTAGTGTCAACTTTGTTACAACATGCGTTATATGCCACGTATTGGACTTGTTATACTACTTTGTGTTGACGATATCCATGAGATAAATATGTTGGAAGTTGAAGCAAATGCTGAAACTTAATTCTTCCTTTGTATTGATTGAATACCTTTTATTAGAAACTATTGCTTTATGAGTTAACACTTATGCAAAACACTTTGATGCTCGTCTTGAAAGTACTATTCATGAAAACGTTTAGCTTGTGTGATTCATTGTTTACTCATTATCTATTTGGTAGCAAATTATAGACCATTGACTTGGATCACTTCATTCATTTACATGTGCCTTGCAATATTATATGATCAAGATTATGATGGTAGCATGTCACCTCAAAAATTATTTTGTTTTTATCGTTTACCTACTCGAGGACGAGCAGGAACTAAGCTTGGGGATGCTGATACGTCTCCAACGTATCTATAATTTTTGATGTTCCATGCATGTTTTATACCAACTAGCAAGGTGGCCCTCGCAAATGCGAGGGCAATGTCTGAATGTGCCTAACAACAATTTGCATTGCATTGTGGAAACTTATACAGTTTTTTCACATTAAATATTTCCTAGTCACCATAAGTATAATAACAAATTTAAATTAATTGTACATCCACCTATATTATTTTGGGATTTATTTTGTACATTTCTATTTGATAATAGTGTGTTTTATAAAATGTATTGATTCATTATGTCGAACTCTATGTTTTGAAAGGTCGATTGTAGGTCATTCTCGTTTTACTGGAATCTCGGAACTTTATAGAGGTCTAACTTTTCTCGGGCTTTTAGGAATCCATCCGAGTCTCCTAAACATTTCCAACAGACCAACCGAACCATTGCAATGTAACATTGGGGCATTTATTTTGCTATTGACCTCAAGTTATCCTATCCCGTTAGCTAGGGCTTTATACGGTCAATGCCTATACCGTCAATTTATCTAGAAGTGAGCAATTCTCTGCTTTAGTTAATATATTAATCAGACACAAAGTCTATGGCATGTATAAAATTTGGAGTAAATGTATGCCTTTTCTCAGACTTTTAGGAATTTATCTGAGTTTCGAAAAACCTTACAACAACCCAGTTGAACCATTGTAAAGTAACTGTGGGGCTTTTATTTTCTAGTGATCGAACTTATGGTACCCTAGCGAATTAGCGGTTGCTATATACAACGATGCCAATGCCACCAATTTATCTAGAAGTGACCAATTTTGTCGTTTCAGTTACTATATTCTCCCAACATATGTGCAAGCCATGTATAATATTTGGAGTAAATATAAGTATTATTTATGGGCTGGATTCATACAGTATCCATGCGTGTCTCTCCTTTTGGTTACTGTTAATCTAACACAAAGTCATATAATGTTCAATCCAAATGGCATGGAGTTAATTATAGCAGTATGTGCCATCGTGAGTGATATAGCTCATGGCCGATATGTGCTCATACCGCATGTGTATCTGATGGCACCCCGAGTAGGCGTCAAGGAGACACGTCAACTTTGATCCAGCCATTGAATCGATAATTTGATCTGTCGGCGCGGTAAGGGGAAGGAATCTTCTGGCATGCCTTATTTAAGCTCGTGAAGTCAATGCACATCGAGAGAGACTTCCTCCTTCTTTCTTAGCAATATCCTAATTCACAATCTATGTGGATCAAAGTTGATGTGTCTCCTGGCGGTAGGTCAGATCTGTCTCGTTGTCCCTATAGCGGGTCCTGATGAGGCTATGTTGACATGTGTTTGCTAGGCAGAATAACAACAATGCTTGGGAAGGAAGCGGTGTTGGTTTTAGTGTGTTTCTCGCGACAATGTCTAGCTGGTTGAGATGGTGTTGTATAGAATAAAAATGGTTGCTTATGTCTATTTCTTCATGCCTATTCATAAACTTTTAATAGTGAAGTAATCCATGGAACATGTCAGCGCTTGTCTCTCCATTTTTTTTCCTCGATGGTTTGGCAATAGAGTGGTTTCGATAATATATCTTGTGAGGAGTGTGTGAGTGGCACCGCTGTGAGTCCGACAACTTGGAGTTCTCCTCTTAGTTAACTCTGCGCAATTTCACATAACTGCCAAAATTTTAAAATCATACATTTTAATTTATGTACTACTCGATCAACAGTTTCGTTTTGGCCAGTTCAAGCTGCAACCATGTTGTAGTGTAGCCCGCACTCCTGTAACCTAATACATGCACATGCGTGTGTATGTACAAAAATCAGATCACATCGTATTGTGTTTCTTTTTCCTTACCAATCAACTTGGAGCTAGCTTCCCATAACGATTAGAGTTTTTTTTTCTAGACATACGTGGGCACCGTTGGCTGCTATAACCAAACGATCAGTTTTGGATTTTTTTTGGACCATGCAGCTTGTCGGAGTTGCACGTACAGTTATACAACCTCGTCGTAACCAATCGGGATTGCACCGGCCGGTCGTAGCTAATCGTGATTACATAGAATTAAATAACACTTTATGCCTGATGTATAAAACGTGTCAAACGATGCCTGATGTATAAAACGAGTCAAACGGACCTCTGTACTGTTACGTAGTTATTAAACGTTAATTAAATCTTAGCCACTCGATTTAGATCTAACTATCCAAAATAATTAGAATGATGTGGATTAACGTGGTGCCTCGAATAACTAACTCATTTTGCTTTTAGTATATAATAGATTGCTACATGTTTTGCATCTATTTTATGTCACTTTTATACTTTTTTGGGACTAACCTATTAACAAGATGCCGAAGTGCCAGTTCCTGTTTTCTGCTGTTTTTGTATTCCAGAAAAGCTAGTCTGGAAATATTCTCGGAATTGGACGAAACTTCACGGAGGATGCTATTTTGTCAGAACACACCTGAAGGACCAAAGAAGCAACAGAGGAGCCACGTGGGCCCCACATGCGGCAGGGCGCGGGCCCCCCTGGTGCGCCCTAGCCACGTGTGGGCCCCACGGGGCCTCCAGCCGCCGCCCTTTCGCCTACTTATTCCCCCCGACGCGAAAACCCTAAGTGCCTGAGCAAATATCCACGAAAAGTTCCAGAGACGCCGCCGCCGTCAACCCTAGCTCGGGAGGGTCCAGAACCTCTTCCCGGCACCCTGCCGGAGAGGGGAATCGTCACCGGAGGCTTCTACATCGCCATGCCTGCCTCCGGAGTGATGCGTGAGTAGTTCATCCTTGGACTACGGGTCCATAGCAGTAGCTAGATGGTTGTCTCTCCACTTTGTGCCATCATGTTTAGATCTTGTGAGCTGCCCTACATGATCAAGATCATATTATTGTAATGCTACATGTTGTGTTTGCTGGGATCCGATGAATATTGAATACTATGTCAAGTTGATTATCAATCTATCTTATATGTTATTTAAGATCTTGCATGCTTTCCGTTACTCGTAGATGCTTTGGCCAAGTAGATGCTTGTAACTCCAAGAGAGAGTATTTATGCTAGATAGTGGGTTCATGCCTCCGTTTAATCTGGGACAGTGACAGAAAGTTCTAAGGTTGTGGATGTGCTGTTGCCACTAGGGATAACCTAACGATGCTATGTCCACGGGCATATGTGTTTGTTTACATTACGCACTTTACTTAATGCAATTATCCGTTGCTTGCAACTTAATACCAACGGGGACTCGGATGACAACCCGGCGGTGGATTATTAGTCATAGATGCTGTTGGATAACGGTCTATGTATTTGTCGTAATGCCCAATTAAATATCATAGTAGTCATCATGTCATGTATATGCATTGTCATGCGCTCACTATTTGTCAATTGCCCAGCTGTAATTTGTTCACCCAACATGTTAGTTATCTTTTATGGAGAGACACCACTAGTGAACTGTGGACCCCGGTCCATTCTTTTACACTGATTAAACAACCACAAACTGCAAACTGTTCCTTTTTCATTCTCTGCAATTTAATACTCATTTTCCACACCATACGTTTAATCCTTTGTTTTCAGCAAGCCGGTGAGATTGACAACCTCACTGTTTCGTTGGGGCAAAGTAGTTTGATTGTGTTGTGTGCAGATTCCACGTTGGTGATCGAGTACGGCGCGCCAACAACCTTCTGAAGAGTTGCTGCTCCTACTGGTTCGATAACCTTGGTTTCTTTCTGAGGGAAAACTTGCTGCTGAACTATCATACCTTCCTCTTGGGGTCTCCCAACGACGTGTGATTCACGTCATCAAGCTTTTTCTGGCGCCGTTGCCGGGGAGACAGCAGTCTTCTGCAAGGGGAGTTTCACGCTTCCAATCTCTTTACTTTGTTTTTGTCTTGCTTAGTTTATTTTATTTTATCTTGTTTGCTTTCAATTATCAAAAACACAAAAAAATTAGTTACTTGCATCTAGTTTACTTTCAAGTTATTTTCTGTCTGTTTTTAATTCTGCTAAAATGAGTACTCCTGAGAACACTAAGTTGTGTGATTTCACTAGCACGAACAACAATGATTTCATATGCACACCTATTGCTCCACCTGCTGCTTCAGCAGAATTTTATGAAATTAAACCTGCACTTTTAAATCTTGTTATGAAAGAGCAATTTTCTGGTGTTAGTACTGATGATGCTGCTGTTCACCTTAATAACTTTGTTGAACTTTGTGAAATGCAAAAGCTCAAGGAAGTAGATGGTGATATTATTAAACTGAAACTTTTTCCTTTCTCCTTGAGAGGACGTGCTAAAGAATGGTTGCTATCTTTGCCTAGAAATAGTATTGATTCATGGACTAAATGCAAAGATGCTTTTATTGGAAAATATTATCCTCCTGCTAAGATTATTTCTTTGAGAAGTAGCATAATGAATTTTAAGCAATTTGATAATGAACATGTTGCTCAAGCATGGGAGAGAATGAAATCATTGGTTAAAAATTGTCCCACTCATGGACTGACTACTTGGATGATCATCCAAACCTTCTATGCAGGATTAAATTTTTCTTCAAGGAATTTATTGGATTCGGCCGCTGGAGGTACCTTTATGTCCATCACTTTGGGTGCTGCAACAAAGCTTCTTGATGATATGATGATTAATTATTCTGAGTGGCACACCGAGAGAGCTCCAACAGGTAAGAAGGTAAATTCTGTTGAGGAAACCTCTTCCTTGAGTGCCAAAATTGATACTATTATGTCTATGCTTGCAAATGGTCAAACACATGTTGATCCAAATAATGTTCCTTTAGCTTCTTTGGTTGCTCAAGAAGAGCATGTTGATGTGAACTTCATTAAAAATAATAACTTCAACAACAATGCTTATAGGAATAATTTTGGTAATAGCCCTATCCTTCTAATAGTGGCAATGGTTATGGAAATTCCTATGTAACTCCTACAACAATAATAAGAGTGTACCCTCTGATCTTGAAGTTATGCTTAAGGATTTTATTAGTACACAAACTGCTTTCAATAAAACTGTTGAGGAGAAATTTGGGAAAATTGATGTTCCTCTAAAGTTGATAGTCTTGCTCTTGATGTTGACTTGTTGAAACTAAAGAACATGCCTCATGATGTTAAAGAGAGCAAAACTCTCAATGCTATACAAGTTAAAATTGATAACAATGTGAGGATGTTAGCTGAATTGCATGCTAGATGGGAAAGAGAGGATGAAATTGCTAGAAAGAATAATATTGCTAGAGTTTATACTATTACTACTTCTGAAAATGCTTCAAACTCAAGTGTTAGCAAACCTCCTACCATTAATGGCAAGATAATTGGTGTTGGTAATGTTTCCACTTCTATTGCAAAATGTCCTAAATTGCCTGATAACTCTGAAACTGTCCTTGATAAAGATGCTGAAATTTCTAGCAATAAGGAAGATAAATCCATTACTTTTGATGATAATGACTTTGATTTTGATGGTTGCAATATTTCTGAAGTAATTAAGTTCTTGCAAAAGCTAGCTAGAAGTCCTAATGCTAGTGATAAACATGGCTTTTACTAAACATATTACTAATGCTCTCATACAAGTTAGGGAAGAAAATTAAACATGAAGTTCTATCCCTAGGAAGTTAGAAGATGGTTGGGAGCCCATCATTAAAATGAAATTGAATGACTTTGATTGCAATGCTTTGTGTGACCTTGGTGCTAGTATTTCTGTTATGCCTAAAAGATTTATGATATGCTTGATTTAGCACCTTTGGAAAATTGTTACTTGGATGTTCACCTTGCTGATTCTACTATTAAAAAACCTTTGGGAAGAATTGATGATGTTCTTATCATGGTTAACAACAATTATGTCCCCGTTGATTTTATTGTCTTGGATATTGAATGCAATCCATCATGCCCTATTGTGCTGGGAAGACCTTTTCTTAGAACTGTAGGTGCTATTATTGATATGAAAGAAGGGAATATAAAATATCAATTTCCTCTCAAGAAAGGTATGGAACACTTTCCTAGGAAGAAGATTAAGCCACCTTATGATTCTATTGTTCGAACAAATTACAATGTTGATGCTTCTTCACTTGGTAATACTTGATGCATGCTTTGTGCCTAGCTAAAAGGCGTTAAAGAAAAGCGCTTATGGGAGGCAACCCATTATTTTTTTCTGCAATTTTTCTTTTATTGAGTCAAGGAGTTGTTTACTTCTGTAGCAACTCCTTTGTATCTTTATTTTCTCGCATTGTTGTGCCAAGAGTAGCCTCTAATGTTAAGATGATGCTTAATTTTGATTGCTGCGCAGAAACAGATTTTTGCTGTTCACTGTACGAAATTCCTAAAATCACCAGATTGTTAATTAAATCTGAAATTTTTGTGCGTAATCTTTATGAATGTCTGAATCTTTCATTAGTTCAAGTTTTCGATCTGAGCGTCGTAAGTGCCTCGAAAAAATTCGTCTTTGCGGACTGTTCTGTTTTAGACAGATTATGCCTTTTTATTTTGCATTCTCTCTTTTACTAGTGTTGAGTGAAATTCTTTTTTGGGTGGAAGAGCTTCACATAACATCAGTGGCTGTAGCTAATGTTTAAAGTAACAAATCATATTGCGTCTTTATAGAACATGTGAATTTTTGATTATGCACTAACCCTCTAATGAGATCTACTTTGAGTTTGGTGTGACGGAAGTTTTCAAGGGTCAAGAGAGAAGGATGATATAATAGGATCAAGAAGAGTGAAGAGCTTAAGCTTGGGGAGGCTCCCATGGATCTCCCCAGCATATTTCAAGAAGACTCAAGCGTCTAAGCTTGGGGATGCCCAAGGCATCCCCTTCTTCATCGTCAAAATTATCAGGTCATCTCTAGTGAAACTATATTTTAATTCTTTCACATCATATGTGCTTTTCTTGGAGCGTCTGTGTGCTTTTATTTTCAGTATTGCACTTTTATTTTCAATAAAGCTTGACTGGACCCTAGCATTCTTGATTGGGAGAGAGACACGCTCCGCTTTTTCATGAGAATACTCCTATTCTTCACTTATATTTGTTGAGTATTCATATCTAGCGCTGTTCAGCTTTTAGCTCTTGTTTTCATGTATCTCTTGTCAGAGCTATTAGCTTTCTTTTGTAGAAAGTACTCTCTTGCTTCACTTATATTTGTTTGGAGAGTTGATTAAATAAATTGATTGGTGTTTGGTTGGTTCAGAAAATGTTGCATGTGGTAATTGGTATAAGGAAAAACTTGCTTAATCTTGTAGATCACTAAATGGATAACTTGATGCTTGTCAATTGTTTTGAGTTAACAAGTAGATCATGATTAAATTGTGCATCACATGAGTTAAGCCTATTAGTGAAGAACTACCGTAAAGCTTGTTGAAAATTTGGTTTGCATCGGTGGTATCTCTAAGGTCTAGATATTTTCTAATAACAGGGTTTGGTTAACAAGGAAGACGGTATGAAGTCTTATAACGTTTGCAATATGTTTGTCATATAAAACTTGGTGTACGGGTTGATATTCTTGTTTGCTTACATAACCTTGCTAGCCTAAACTCTGTACTGAGAGGGAATGCTTCTCGTGCATCCAAATCCTTGAGCCAAAATCCATGCCATTTGTGTCCACCATAACTACCTATATGTGGTATTTCCTTGCCACTCCAAGTAAATTTTTCATGTGCTACCTTTAAATTATTCAAAATGTTATTATTCCCTTTTTGTGTCAATGTTTACTAGCTCATGAGGAATTAGTGTGGTTATTCTTTATTCTATTGTCAATGGACTTTTACACCTGGACTAGTGGCATATACATCCGCTTATCCAATAACTTGCAAAAAGAGCTGGCAACGGGGTGCCCAGTCCCAATTAATTACAACTTTAACCAATTAATTCTCTTCACACTTTTGCCCTGATTCATCAGTAAGCAATGACAAACAGTGAAATACCTGAATGTGTGTAAACCAAAGAGAAAGAGGGATGATCTGCCTTGCTGGTAGAAATAACGTCCTTCATGGGAGCCGCTCTTAAAAGTCCGTTTGACAGGTAGAATACTGTTCTCACCCGCTACCATTCGTTGACAATTAACAAACACCTCTCAAAAATAGATACTCCTCCATGGTATGTGATTGATGGAAGGCACCCGAGGATTCGGTTAGCCATGGCTTGTGTTAGCAAGGTTGGGAGGAGTATCAAATATTTTATGCAATCTCTATATGCTTTCAAAAACCTAAAAGCTCTAGCACATGATTAATCCCTGCTTCCCTCTGCGAAGGGCCTTTCTTTTACTTTTATGTTGAGTCAGTTTTCCTATTCTTTCTGTCTTCCACAAGCAAACACTAGTGTCAACTTTGTTACAACATGCGTTATATGCAATGTATTGGACTTGTTATACTACTTTGTGTTGACAATATCCATGAGATAAATATGTTGAAAGTTGAAGCAAATGCTGAAACTAATTCTTCCTTTGTGTTGATTAAATACCTTTTATTAGAAACTATTGCTTTATGAGTTAACACTTATGCAAAACTGTTTGATGCTTGTCTCGAAAGTACTATTCATGAAAACGTTTAGCTTGTGTGATTCATTGTTTACTCATTATCTATTTGGTAGCAAATTATAGACCATTGACTTGGATCACTTCATTCATTTACATGTGCCTTGCAATATTATATGATCAAGATTATGATGGTAGCATGTCACCTCAAAAATTATTTTGTTTTTATCGTTTACCTACTCGAGGACGAGTAGGAACTAAGCTTGGGGATGCTGATACGTCTCAAACGTATCTATAATTTTTGATGTTCCATGCTTGTTTTATACCAATTGCTACATGTTTTGCATCTACTTTATATCACTTTTATACATTTTTTGGGACTAACCTATTAACAAGATGCCGAAGTGCCAGTTCCTGTTTTCTGCTGTTTTTGTATTCCAGAAAAGCTAGTCTGGAAATATTCTCGGAATTGGACGAAACTTCACGGGTCCCTATTTTCCAGAACACACCTGAAGGACCAAAGAGCAACAGAGGAGAGCCACGGGGCCCCACACGCAGGGCGCGGCCCCCCTGGCGCGCCCTAGGTGTGGGCCCCACGGGGCCTCCAGCCGCCGCCCTTTCGCCTACTTATTCCCCCCGACGCGAAAACCCTAAGTGCCTGAGCAAATATCCACGAAAAGTTCCAGAGACGCCGCCGCCGTCAACCCTAGCTCGGGAGGGTCCAGAACCTCTTCCCGGCACCCTGCCGGAGAGGGGAATCGTCACCGGAGGCTTCTACATCGCCATGCCTGCCTCCGGAGTGATGCGTGAGTAGTTCATCCTTGGACTACGGGTCCATAGCAGTAGCTAGATGGTTGTCTCTCCACTTTGTGCCATCATGTTTAGATCTTGTGAGCTGCCCTACATGATCAAGATCATATTATTGTAATGCTACATGTTGTGTTTGCTGGGATCCGATGAATATTGAATACTATGTCAAGTTGATTATCAATCTATCTATGTTATTTAAGATCTTGCATGCTTTCCGTTACTCGTAGATGCTTTGGCCAAGTAGATGCTTGTAACTCCAAGAGAGAGTATTTATGCTAGATAGTGGGTTCATGCCTCCGTTTAATCTGGGACAGTGACAGAAAGTTCTAAGGTTGTGGATGTGCTGTTGCCACTAGGGATAACCTAACGATGCTATGTCCACGGGCATATGTGTTTGTTTACATTACGCACTTTACTTAATGCAATTATCCGTTGCTTGCAACTTAATACCAACGGGGAACTCGGATGACAACCCGGCGGTGGATTATTAGTCATAGATGCTGTTGGATAACGGTCTATGTATTTGTCGTAATGCCCAATTAAATATCATAGTAATCATCATGTCATGTATATGCATTGTCATGCGCTCACTATTTGTCAATTGCCCAGCTGTAATTTGTTCACCCAACATGTTAGTTATCTTTTATGGAGAGACACCACTAGTGAACTGTGGACCCCGGTCCATTCTTTTACACTGATTAAACAACCACAAACTGCAAACTGTTCCTTTTTCATTCTCTGCAATTTAATACTCATTTTCCACACCATACGTTTAATCCTTTGTTTTCAGCAAGCCAGTGAGATTGACAACCTCACTGTTTCGTTGGGGCAAAGTACTTTGATTGTGTTGTGTGCAGGTTCCACGTTGGTGATCGAGTAACGGCGCCGCCAACAACCTTCAGAAGAGTTGTTGCTCCTACTGGTTCGATAAACCTTGGTTTCATACTGAGGGAAAACTTGCTGCTGAACTACATCATACCTTCCTCTTAGGGTTTCCCAACGAGCGTGTGATTTACCGCATAGCATCAATATGCAGTCACTCACGAGCCACCGTTGGGCTGTATGATGGGGAAACCGTGTGTTTTGGTCAGTTACCGGGTGGGCGCGTTGATCGGGTGGGCGCACTCAGGGGTGAGGTTGCATGCACCTTAGGTGTTTGATCAAATTCCCCACTCATTTTTTCAGATCTCGGCGACGATGTCCGGCCTGTTGGATGTGAGGCACGATGTCCGGGACTGCGCTCCGCCGGGCTGGCACCGGGAGGTGGTATCTTCCGGGACACGTCGGTTGGTGAGGAATCCAGGTGACGTCGTCGACCCGGATCTTGTTTGGTGGAAGTCGCGTGGGCCACACTCGGTGCAGAGTGAGCCGGCCCCCGAGGAGGTGGTACGTCGCCGTATCAGGGAGGATGACGAGCACGTCAATCGCTATGTGTTTATGTTGGATACGCCAGCGGTGTATGACAGTACATGGATGGTTCTTCATAGGGATCCTTCTCACGTGAGTATTGCCCCTATGATGGTTCCTGCTCTTTGGGTGCGCAGCGCCGGCCGCTCAGCACCCCGTGGCTTAGGACCCGACAAAAGTTAGTGATATTATTCGTGATGTATTATGGTTAAATAAAAATGGAACCGAGCAAAAGTTAGAATGCATGTGTTTTGTTCTATCTAAAAATCCTTCAGTTCATCGACCGAATACATTATTACACATCACCAACAACATCCCTATCTAGTCTTCACTTTTTCTTCATGTGTGTCCCTTTCTTCTGATTGCGCCGTAACCATGGGCAATCTTCATCATTTAACTTGATGCTTGGGTCAGTGTTCACTTTGAAGGGCGGAATTTCATCAAACTTATTGTAATCTTCTGACATGTCTGTCTTGTCCTCCACTCCCACGATGGTTCTTTTCCCTGAAAGAACTATGTGGCATTTTGGCTCATCGTATGATGTATTCGCTTGCTTATCTTTCCTTTTTTTCGGTCTGGTGGACATGTCTTTCACATAGAAAACCTGAGCCACATCATTGGCTAGGACGAATGGTTCGGTGTCGTACCCAAGATTCTTGAGATCCACTGTTGTCATTCCGTACCGCGGGTCTACCTGTACCCCGCTTCTCAGGTTGACCCATTTGCACCGAAACAAAGGGACCTTAAAAGAAGGTCCATAGTCAAGTTCCCATATCTCCTCTATGACACCATAATATGTGTCCTTTTGCCCATAGTCGTTTGTTGCATCAAAGCGGACACCACTGTTTTGGTTGGTGCTCTTTTTATCTTGGTCGGCCGTGTAAAATGTATTCCCATTTATCTCGTACCCTTGAAAAGTCAATATAGTCGAAGATGGTTGCTTGGCCAACAAGTATAGCTGTTCTCCAACAGTGGTGTCATTAATGAGACGTGTTTGCAACCAACCGCCGAAATTCTTCACGTGTTCTCCATCAATCAAATCTTCACGGTTCTCCGGGTTTTTCGAGCGTAACATATTCTTGTGTTCCTCGATATATGGAACCACCAAGCTGGAATTATGTAGAACTGTGTAGTGTGCTTGAGTGAAAGAATGCCCGTCCATACATATTGTTGCTTTCTTTCCTAGCATGCCTTTTCCACGCAGTCTCCCCTCATGGCGCGATTGAGGAACACCGATCGGATTAAGGTCAGGAATAAAGTCAACACAAAACTCAATGACCTCCTCTGTTCCATAGCCCTTGGACATGCTTCATTCTGACCTAGCACGGTTATGAACGTATTTCTTTAAGACTCCCATGAACCTCTCAAAGGGGAACATATTGTGTAGAAATACAGGACCGAGAATGGAAATCTCTTGGACTAGGTGAACTATGAGGTGCGTCATAATATTGAAGAAGGATGGTGGGAACACCAACTCGAAGCTGACAAGACATTGGACCACATCCTTCTATAAACTTGGTAGAGTTGCTGGATCGATTACCTTCTGAGAAATTGCATTGAGGAATACACATAGCTTCACAATGGGTACTCGAACGTTTTCCGGTAGAAGCCCACTCAATGCAACTGGAAGTAATTGTGTCATAATCACGTGACAGTCATGAGACTTTAGGTTCTGAAACTTTTTCTCTGCCATGTTTATTATTCCCTTTATATTCGACGAGTAGCCAGACGGGACCTTGATACTGCTCAGGACTTGAAAAAAGATCTCCTTCTCTTCTTTGGTAAGAGCGTAGCTGGCAGGACCTTGATACTTCTCTGGATTCAGGTCGTCTCATTCATGCATATGTTGCTGGTCCAGTCGTGCAACCGGCGTATCTTTCGTCTTCCCATACACGCCCAAGAAGTTTAGCAGGTTCACGCAAAGATTTTTAGTCACGTGCATCACGTCGATTGCAGAGCGAACCTCTAGGAATTTCCAATAGGGTAGATCCCAAAATATAGAGCACTTCTTCCACATGGGTACGTGTCCGCCAGCGTCATTCGGAACAGATTGTCCGCTAGGACCCTTTCCAAATATTACTTTTAAATCCTTGACCATGCCCTATATAACATCACCAATAGGGAGGGTAGGCTTCGTCCGGGGATCTGCCTCACCTTTGAAATGCTTGCCTTTCTTACGGGATGCTTGTTTGGAAGAAATCGACGATGCCCCGGATACACATTCTTGTTACCTAAATATATACTTTCAGTCTCACCTAAAATGTGCGTGCATGCATTGTATCCCTTGTTTGACTGTCCTGAAATCTATTATATACTAAAAGCAAAATGAGTTAGTTTTTCGAGACACCACGTTAATCCACATCATCAGAATTATTTTAAACTGTTAGATCTAAAATTTACGGTTTAGATTTACCGAGAGATTACGTAACTTTAATGTAGAGTCCCTTTATTTTGTTGTCCATGTCACGTACCGTACCGTACCCTTTAACTCAACTTATTTTTTTAGGTCAGTCGTGAACTAGCAGGACTCACCAAAAAAAAACTCAAAAACAAAATCTAGAAAAAAAATAGCACGTCCGAGCTTTTGATGTAGATTGGATTGGCTCAGCTAGCCCCTCACGTGCAAGGCACGGGCACATGCTTTATGTATGGATACGGGTCCACGGAGTTTTTTTTATTTCGCATAACTTTTTAAATTTAACAGCGTTAGAAAACCCTCCGAAGTCCGATCCAATTTAAATGTCGGAAGAACAACTGATCAGGTACAATTTATAGTACAACTTGCGGCACATATTTCGGATCAGAGCAAGTAGCATAAATATACATCTCTAATAGCGAGTCAGTTCAATTTTTCTTTATTATGTGTGTTTGTTGGCTGGCTAGCTAACTAGACTTTTGTGTGGGAAGGTCTGCTACAATATAAACTGGTCGACATATAAGAAGCTGACACGTGCATTTTCTTAATTCTTTTTAGAAAATGTGCATGGTTGAGCAGACAAAATTCATCACAAGAGAACTAGACTTTTAAATTTAGTACAAACATAAAAAAGAATACAAATATTATATAAACTCAGTATACTAGAACACTCCGATGAAAGTTCACTCACACTAGACATGTAAAATCTTCAACAACAAAAAATACATCCAGGTGAATATACCATAGTCTAGAAATTATCGACTTGATCTAAAACATATTACAATCACAATAAGATAAAAACAAATATATATTAGAATTTTATAAGAAATCATCCAACCACCAATCTTATGTATCCTCTTTTTATTTAAGATTATATGTATCTGTATGTATCAAAACCAATCTATCAACTAAAAACACATTGCAGACCCGCTGGAAATTCTCAGACAATCGCAAACATCCGACCAAACCACCATGTAATTGAAGGATACAATTTAATTAGCCGACATGTTTAATTGTAAGTCCAAGGTTATTTGCAATTTACGGATAGGATTTGGCAAGATTTTACACTCTTGCAAAGAAGGGGTATGGATAGAGTCCATGTGTTTTTTTCGAGCTTTTATGACAGTAGGAAAGGCTCCTACTGCCTATATATTTAATAAACCCCGAAGAAGGGGAGGAACACAGTTACATATTACATGGAAAGTAAGTGAAAAAAATCTAATAAAGTTATGTTTGTCTTCTTTGGTTCTATGAACCAACAAAGAAAACTCTTCTTTGAATCTAGCTTTCCATGAACCAAGCTCCGGAGCCACTCCATTGAAATAAAAGTTGTTTCTCTCCTTCCATTGAAATAGAGTTCATGTTCCGGCGGGCCGCAAATGAAAAAGATTCCATGTTCCATTTAAAAAATGTGAAATACGAAGATGAATAGGAAAAAATGTAGAACCTTTAAAAAAACAAAGGAAATCGTGGAGTAGCACAAAAAATGTTCGATGTGATATATCAAAGAATTGCACGGAAGAGACATTTGGGATATTAAAAATGGTAAGTATATCTTAACAAATACACTCGAACAACTACAATACTACTTCGTGCACAGAAAATGTATATATATAAATATTTGGAAGATGGTTTATGTATTTTTCTCATGTTTGGACATGTTGCTCTTTAGAGAGAGAGAGAGAGAGAGAGAGAGATAGAGAGATTGAATTTCAATATTAATATACAGATTTTATTTAGATGTACCAACGTTATTCAGAAAGGAAAATAATGACTATACGATGATCATTTTTTTTCTTACACTAAACATTGTTGCATGATAAGAAATTATTCTCATCCCTAGACTCCCTTCGAATAAGTTGAAAAACAAAGGCGAGCTGTGCTATGCATACCAAGGTGAATATGTAGTTGTTCCAAACTATGAAGATACGACACAATCTTATTTTCCTTAGAAAATAGTTTGAAATTGCCACATTGATCTACAGAATATTCATAAATATTTAGCACAAGACATGCACGGAGGTTAAAGTTATTAGACCATGATTTCCATAATTCTGGAGCTACACATTCATTTAGTTCTCTAGCTTAATTTAAATGTTACATAGTGGTTGAAGTGTATGCAAAAATTTCATTTCTAGCAATTGAGACCATAATGCAAAATGAGGGAGTTAAACGTATTTCTCAAACACATATGATACACTTCAGACGATTCCCTCGCATTTGCGAGGGCCACTGTGCTAGTGTTACTAAGAGCAGGTCAATCATTGATGGTTACCAACAGCAAAGCTCGTAGGTCAAATTCCTCCTGTTTGTGCTCATCCCACACACATACACCTTCGTCAGACCATAACTGTAAAAGTTCTTCAACTAATGGCCTCAGGTACACATCAATGTCGTTGCCGGGTTGCTTCGGGCCTTGGATAAGCACTGGCATCATAATAAACTTTCGCTTCATGCACAACCAAGGAGGAAGGTTATAGATACATAGAGTCACGGGCCAGGTGCTATGACTGCTGCTCTGCTCCCCAAACGGATTCAAGCCATCTGTACTTAGACCAAACCTTAAGTTCCTTGCGTCACCTGCAAAATCCTTGAACTCACTGTCGATGTTTCTCCACTGCGACCCATCTGCGGGGTGTCTCAGCATCTCGTCTTCCTTACGGAATTCTTTGTGCCATCGCAACAACTTGGCATGCTCTTTGTTTCGGAACAAACGTTTCAACCGTGGTATTATAGGAGCATACCACATCACCTTGGCAGGAACCCTCTTCCTGGGGCTCGGCTCGCCCTTAACATCACCTGGATCATCTCGCCTGATCTTATACCGCAATGCACCGCATGTCGGGCAAGCATTCAAATTCTCGTACTCCTCACCGCGGTAGAGGATACAGTTATTGATGCATGCATGTATCTTCTGCACCTCTAATCCTAGAGGGCAGATAAGCTTCTTTGCTTCGTACGTATTGGGGGGCAATACGATATCCCTTGGAAGCATCTTCTTTATTATTTTCAGCAATTTTTCAAATCCCTTGTCAGATGTACCATTCTCTGCCTTCCATTGCAGCAATTCCAGGGTGGTACCCAGCTTTTTCTGGCCATCTTCACAATTTGGGTACAACAATTTGTTGTGATCCTCTAACATGCGCTCCAACTTCGACCTCTCGTTTTCACTTCCGCAGTTTATCTGTTCATCAAGAATGACCCGACGAAGATCATCATCGGACTGATCATCAACAATGACCTCATGTTCAGCTTCCTCTTCCCCCATTGTAGTACCACCATGTTCAGAGAACACAGGATAGTTGTCATCATCCTCTTCTTCATTATCTTCCATTATAACCCCTCTTTCTCCGTGCTTGGTCCAACAGTTATAGCTGGGCATGAAACCGTTCTGAATCAGGTGGATGTGAAGGGTTCTTGCGGAAGGGTAATTCCTCTTATTCCTACAGTCATCACATGGACAAAACATAAAACCATTCTGCTTGTTTGACTCAGCCACATGGAGAAAATTATGCATGCCATTAATGATCTCGTGACATCGTCGGTCACCGTACATCCATTGCCGGCTCATCTGCATTATATAAATATATCAAAAACCATTACACTATAGCTATATCATGAATAGAGATACGTGACCAAATTCATTAATACAAGTTCACCACATTAAAACAAAAGTAGAGTAGTGACCAAATCTAATACATAGTTCTCATAAACATACATTAATTGAAGCTAACATACAACTATCTAAAGAATTTAAATCCAACGACAAATGCGATCAAAATCGCAACTAAGGTAATTATTGAACCAATAGCATAATGATACCAAGCCTCTTAACTAATGGCATATTTTCTAATCTTTTTAAGCTTCAAGCGCATTGCATTCATCTTGATCTCGTGATCCAAGCGCATTGCCTCCATCTTGATCTCGTGATCATCGACGACGTCGGCAAAGTTGAACTCCAATTTAATCTTCTCTTCTAAGCATTGGAGACGAAGATCTTCACTTCTTTTCAATTTTTCTTTCAAATCATTGTTTTCTTTTTCAAAAAACTCGATAATAGGGTCGATTGGAATTTCCGGTTCAACTACCTCCTAGATAAAAATATATCTATGTTAAGTTGGTCGGCATAATTGTCATAAACACGAAATTAAACTAAAAGTTATAAAAATATACCACATCCGAATCATAGACCGGACGAGGGCCGACGGGGACGGATATCAAAACCATGGCACTATACATATGAAAACAATCATACAAGTAAGAAAATTATACAAGTAATAACTATGCGTTTAAATCATACAACTAAGATTTTTTTTAAAATAAAAGATAAAAACAAGAGGCTCACCGAGGTGGTGCCGGTGACGGACGGCGCGGGCGATCGACGGTGGTGAGGACTGGGACAGGAAGACACTAAAACCTACAAATCATACTTTAATTTGAGCTCAAAATGCAGATAAAACAAATGAAATCACTAACTTAGGCATTTCATCAAACACCTTGCTAGCACTACAAAAATCAAACTAGCTAAACTAGCAAGAAAATGAGCTAAACTTGAAATGCCGGAAGAGAAGATGAAGTTGCTAACCCTTGTATATGTAGGTGCCACCAATCTTGACAAATATTTGGAGAAAAATGGGGTGAACTAGAGCTTGGGAGAGCAAAGGGAGAGAAAAAATGGAGTTGTGTTTGAGCTGAAAAATGAAGCTGTGGCTCGGGGTGGAAGAAGGTAATATAGGGAAACCTTTAATACCGGTTTGTAATACGAACTGGTACTAAAGATGGACCTTTAGTACCGGTTTGTACCCTTTCGTCCCGGTTGGTAATACCAACCGGGACGAAAGGCCCAGAACCAACCGGGACAGGTTCTGGCCGGCCTCCTCGCCTCTGGAACCGGTACTAATGCCTCCTTTAGTACCGGTTCCTGTGCAACCGGTACAAAAGGGGCGCACCGAAGCCCATTTTTCTACTAGTGGATGTAGCGTAGGATGTGCTTCATGGCCGCGAGGTGCTCCAGAGTTGGAGTCTCCATGAACCGTGATACAAACCCGACCACGAAGGTCAGGTCCGGCCTCGTGTGCACCAAGTACCGGAGACTCCCGACTATGCTACGGTACCCGGTAGCATCCGTCGCGGGCGCCGTGCTGCACTTGGACAGCTTGAAGCGCGGCTCCATGGGTGCATGGACGGGGTTGCATCCGCCCATCCCCGCCTTCTCCAGCAGCTTCAGGGCATAGGCACCCTGCGAGATGTCGACCCCGTTGGGTCCTTGTCGGACCTCGAGGTAGTAGCTCAGTAACCCAAGGTCGGACATCTGGAACAGGTTTCGCATCTCCAGCTTGAACTTGTCGATGTCGCTGGAATCCGAACGTGTGATCACCAAGTCGTCGACGTAGACGCCGACTAGAAGCCGGCTTAGAGTCGCCCCTCGCGCGTACATGCCATGCTCCGACTCGCACGTTGCGAAGACGAGCTTGACGAGGCATGCGTCGAGCTTGGTGTTCCATGCCCTTGGCACCTGCTTGTGGCCGTAGAGCGCCTTGTCGAGTCAAAGCACTAAGTGCTCCTTCCCCTTTGCAGCGAAGCCGGTTGGCTGCTGCACATACACCTCTTCCTCCAACTCGCCGTTGAGGAAGGCTGACTTGACGTCCATGTGGTGGACGTCCCATCCCACACTCGCCGCCACGGCTAGCAGTAGCCTGACGGACTCGAGTCGGGCCACGGGCGTGAAGACCTCATCGTAGTCGACCCCGTGCCGCTGCACATAGCCCTTCGCCACCAGGCGAGCCTTGTGCTTAAGGACTGCGCCGAGCGCATCCTTCTTTACCTTGTACACCCACTTCAGGTCGATCGTGCGGTGACCTGGTGGTAAGGTGGCTAGCCTCCAAGTAGAGTTGGACTCGATGGCCTCCAGCTCCTCTTGCATCGCCTGCCTCCAGCTGGCATGCGCCTTCGCCTCATAGAACGAGCCTGGCTCTTCGGAGGCGAGGTAGTGGAGCTCCTCGTCTGGCTCAAGGGCCGAACCTACTTCGAGCACGTTCTGCAGAGTGCGGAACCGGTGATCGGAGCTCATGTCGTCTTCTGCATCGAGCATACCTGAGTATCTCGAGGGTGGCGTGACGAACTCGACGCCAAAGACAGCCAGAGTCAAAGACTCGGCTGTCGGGTGCTCCGGTGTTGATAGAGAACCACCTGGGGATGCGCTCCCGACTCCTGGAGTCGGCGAGTCTGGAGTCAGCGAGTCGGGTGCTGGACCCGCACTCCCGTCTCCCGGAGTCGGCTGCGGCTCGAACACCATGTGCTCGACCATGAAGGAGTCGTCTCCGAAGGTGTTCACTGGCGTTTCCGGCGAACTCCAGTCCCAGCGTGCGTTCTCGTCGAACACGGCATCTCGCGTGATGGTCATGCAGTTGGTCACCGGGTCGTAGGCCCGATATCCCTTCGTCCCAGGTTGGTACCCGACGAAGATCATCGGCCTGCTCCGGTCATCGAGCTTCTTCAGCCCGGGGCGCGCGATCGGTGACGCCTGTTGTCTTGCGTTACTGCAGGTCCTGAGGATGAGAAGGAATAGGCTGCTTGTCGGGCGCTCGACTCGTCGGCGAGTTCTTTGCGTCTGGCTAGTTCAGCTTTTTTGTAGCAACTTCTCGTTTTCCTTCCACACCAGGTATTGGTATGCCATCATCTCCTCTCGGGTCGCCTCCGGAGGAGGGAAGGTGTAGTCTTGGACTTGTTTCAGGGCTTGGATTCCCATCTCCCTGGTAATTACCAGGGTTGTTACTTTATCCGGCATTGTGACTTCCATCGGATACACAGGTTCCTCGCGGTGGGCGCTGCCCTCGGGGTCTCTGCCGTCTCTGTTTGGGGTTAAATCTACCATGAAAACTTGGACAGGGTAAGACTGTGCGGTCGAGTACGCGTTGTTGCTGCTACTCTCGTCGCCGGAGCTGTCATCAGAGCCAAAGATGGAGGCGACATGATGGATGCCGCTGTCGGTGCAGAACTTCTTCGACGGGGCCTTGCCAGATGCGGCGGTCGATGGCGATGCGGACGCCGGAGTCGATGGAGACGCGGACACTGGGGTCGATGGAGACGCGGACGCCGGGGTCGATGGAGCATCGTGTGTCGTAACTGGTGTGGGCACGATCGTTACAGTCGATGGAGGCGCGTTTTTTTCCAATCGATGGAGACGCGGGCGATGAAGGTGACGTAGATGCGATCTCTGTAGTCGACGAAGGCGCGGGTGAAGTATTTGAAGCAGGCGCGATCTCTGTAGTCGGCGAAGGCGCGGGCGAGGTAGTTTAAGCAGATGCGATCTCCGAAGTCGACGGAGGCGCGGGTGAGGTAGTTGAAGCAGATGCGATCTCCGTAGTCCACGAAGGCGCGAGACAGGTAGTCGAAGCAGGCGTGATCTCCGTAGTCGACGAAGACGCGGTCGAAGTAGTCGAATCAGGCGCGATCTCCGTAATCGACGAAGACGCAGATCTCCGTAGTCGGTGAAGGCGCGGTCAAAGTAGTCGAAGTAGATGCGATCTTCGTAGTCGACAAAGACGCGAGTTGTCATGGGATTATCACGGCGGATGCCATCTTTGGATGACTTCGTAAGTGTGGGATTAGATACGCGCGGAGATCGTCGACGTGGGTTTGCACACGAGAGAAAGATTTATACAGCTTCAGCCCCCGGGAAACATCGTCCGGTAAAAGCCCTACATGTTGTTTGTGGCTAGATCTTATTCCGTATGCCGATGAGCGAGTCGCCGATGAGGCGGCTCTCTCTATGTTTTGTTGTGTCTAGTCTATTCTCTCAAGATCTGAGAGCTTAGGGTTCTAGGTCCTTGGAGTCCACCTTATAAAGACGATGGCTCATAAGGTTAGAAGGAAACTTCTCTCCCAAGGAAAGTATGAGCCGGAGTCCTACTTGGAGACTAATCTTCGTGTCCCCCAAGTTATATTTTCTCCGGTCTTCTAAATCCTTCCTCATGATTGAGTCGGCCCACTTTCATGTAAACCCAATAGTGGTGCAATTGTGAATAAGTCGCGCCTTGCTTGAATTAGTCGCGGGATAATTATTCCCCCGACACGAGTCCCGCGGCCAGCGAGGGTGCGAGGTTGGAGAGTCGAAACTTTCCCCACTTGTTCACATGGAATTGCATGCTACCAAAAGTAAGGCACATACCTCCGTAGAGATCGGCGTACACCGATCGGTGGGCCGGCGGGTGCGGGTCGAATTCGAAGGAGCCGAAGCGGATCGGCTTCTCGATTGTCGGCGTGTCGGTCGTCATCGAGGATGGAGCCGGTGCAACCATGATTCTAGCACTTGTCTTTCCCACAGACGGCGCCAGTTGACGTGGGGTGGCCACGGCAAGTCCCAGGGTCGAGTACCCATGTTGATTGAGAGGGAGAAAAATGAAGTGCTGGTAGTTACCACGGCGGACAAGCAAGGCTATTTACCCAGGTTCAGGCTCCCGGAAGATAACACCCTACTTCCTACTTGTCTGGTATTGATTATTGGTGGTGTTACAATGGCGATCCCGGCGAGATATCGATCTCGCTAGGGTTTTGGTGGTGGAATAATAGCGTGTCCTAATCGGCGGCCCTCCCAGCCTTTATATAAGGCTGGGTCTCGAGAGTTCGCAACCGACTAGGTTTACAAATAAGGTAGGTCTCTACCGCCAGAAGCTACGCCTTCCTTGGGACGTGCTCTGTCTTATTTGCGCCCCCTTCATGGGCCTCGAGCGTTGTCTCCTAGTAGGCCGCCAGTTGGGCCCTAGTCCTTGCGTGCACCAGGTATCCTCATGGCCCACGTCACTTTGTATTCTGAGCTACACAAAAATGACAAATGTATATATCTGAGAATGAATATTTTCAAATCTCTAAGTTTTATCAGATTTATTATTTTCGTGTAGCCCATAATATAAAGTATCTCAGATTAAAATTTTACACGTTGGTGGGATACACCATGGGCTACATCTGGATTTTTTTTTCAGATTTTTTGGAAACTCACAAATATAATTTTCGATTTTTTTAAATGAGAGGGATCACTGGTTCCCGGGACCACAATACACTTTCCGATATGTTACTATTATATGTTACTATCTCCATAGTGCTAAGTAAAATAAGATAGTATCATAAATGGGAGTACAGATTTACAAAGCCACGCGATTCTCACACGTGTTTCTTGTGTTCCGGGTTTCAGTCCTCTGCTCTACCAACTGAGCTATCCTGACCTTTTCTTGTGCATAATATCTTTTTATTTTTAAAAATCATATATAAGTTTCAATTAAAAAACAATTATGCATGTTAATGTTGTATACCAAAAACGTGCAAAATCTCAATCTAAAATAATTTATATTTGAACTACACGAAAATGACAAATGTTGTCAATGTGAATTTATAAGCATCAGGCCTGCAATGGTACCATGGATCTTTGGAGTCCGTGACTCCCAAGACTTTGTTTTGGTTCAAATTGTAATTTTGCATGGGATGGTGATCCTCCTGCTTCTGTTCTAAGAGCTGTACTGGATGCTGTAACGGTGTTAAGTGAGGAATAAAATGAAGCCGTATTGTTTGAAAACTATATATATATATATATATATATATATATATATAGGATACATATCTATTGAGTAGCGTTTAAGCCCTTTTTTTCCGAAGGAAGAAACCGTTCAACGGTGTGACATGTAAATGCGGAGGATGGGATTGAGTACAAGTGAACATCTCGATTCGTCAATCGACGCAGACGTTGTGCCAGTGATTAGAGTTCACATCGCAGATATGATCCTGGGAGACATGTCCACCACGGCCGGTCGCATGAGCTTGCTCATCTCCTCCATGAACTCGTCCATGGCGGGTCCGGGCAGGCACACGGGCACCGCGACGCCATCCTCGCCCATGGCGTTCTTGACGGCGATGATGAAGCTGGCAACCCCCGGATGACGCCGACGCCGCCCTTCGCCGGCCCGGCGTACACTGACTTCCCCAACCGTAATCAAGGTCACGGAACCCAGCCTTGGAGACGTCTGAGACCAGGTACGCGTTCGCCACCGTGAAAAGCGGCCGTCCCCGCCGCACCATGAGGCGTGCCACCGACCGCACGTATTCAAAGTCCACCTCCTTCTTGGCCTTCATCACAAGCTCCACTGCATAGCCCACGGGGTTCGCGCAGAGCTCGCCAGCGGTGGCGATGGCCACCGCGAACGCGAACGTGTTACCGTAGTAGCCACGCGGGATGTTGCCGGCTAGTCCACGGCCGCGGAGGTTAACGATGCAGATCATCCGCATCGTCTCGTCGGCGGCGGGGGCCAATGCCATTGTGCGGTACTTCCACAGGCACCCGGTGAGGAGCTCGAAAGTGGTGGCGCTGTGACGGAGAGAAGGCGGCAGGTGGGAGCGGACGGCGGCGAGCTCCCTAGGACCGAAGAACATGGAGCGGTGTGTCAGTGTCATGTCATCGAGGGGCACCATGGTGCCATCGGTATCTGCTGATACAGTGTCATATTCGTGGTGCACAAAGCTAGTCCGCGGCGACGGGTCATCGTGCGCCGCCATCAGCAGCTCGCGCCCCCAGACCGGCCGCACCGTCGGCGTCGCCGCTCCACGAGCCAGATCTGCCACGGCGGACAGGAACAGCACCATCCCCGCCGCGTCCGCCATGGTGTGCTGCATCCGCACGCCGAACACGGAGCCTCCACATGCCAGCCGCGTCACCTGCACGCACGTACCGTCATTAATGGCGCATGCATGCATGCATCAACAAGTCATACTCAGATCGATGTTATTTAGTCATTTCTCGTTCGTATTAAAAATAACAAATCCGGTAGTTATAATGGAACGTACAGTAGGACTAGGAGTACCTGGAAGAGGAAGAGAGGGGTGTCCAGGAGGGCGTCGGAGCCGGGGACGTCGAACATGAGCTGGTCGAGGCCCGGGAAGGGCGGCTGGACGGCGTCACCGAAGTTCTCAAGGCGGACGTCGGCTTCGGCCTCGACGAACAGCACGCCCTCGCCGGTGCAGTCGACCGCGAGCTTGCGGCCCTCGAGCTCCCTCAACCGGCCGGCGAACGGGTAGTAGTGCACGAGCGCCCTCGCGATGGCGTCCCTGAGCACCGTCGCGGCGCGGTCGCCGCCCTGCCGGAAGAAATGGATGACGGGGACGTGGAACCGCAGCGCATCCTGGTCGTCGATGTCCGAGAGCAGCTTCAGCTCGCGCGGCGTCGGTGTAGCTGGCGCTACCAGCACCGCCGGCTGCCTCCGCACCGCGAACGACCTCAACGCCATCGAGGAGCCCGCCATGGCTATGCACTCGTGCGGTGTATGTGACTACGTGTGTCGCGGCAGGTCGTGCAAGACGTAGGAGAACTAGTGGATGACGATACTTGCGTGAGACTGCTAGCCACATATAGGAAATCAAATCAAAAGGACATAATTAGGATCGTCCTGCTAACCGTTTGACAACGAACTTTTCTTTTTGCGCTGTGTTTGACAACGAACTAACGTTGAGGTTTTCAAGAAATTCGGCTTCTCAGTCCCCATACAATTTAGGAAGAAAAAAGTTCCGTCTTACAAAAATTCAGAAAAAATCCTTATGCACGGATTCACGTACAAATTTGAGCTTTCACTAGATTGTTTTGAGAGGTCCATCCAACTAGCCAGTGGAACACATGTGCATCACACCACCAGGTAGTTGAAAGCTTTATTCATGTTGGTGTGTGCCTTTTTCATGTTGACCTGCTGATAGCTACTCCCTCCGTCCTGATATATTAGGCACAATTCCAAAAATAATTTATCCCAAAACCTCCCACCTCTTACGTACAATTGCATTTAATTTCCTCTCTAATTGGCAAGTTGGCTCTCCCACCAATGCATGCAAGTTTTTAGCCCCAATTAGGTAGCACCTTGGGCAAAGAGATTTACAAATTATGCTTTACAAACTATGACGGAGGAAGTACTGTCGAGGACAAAGATTTGAATTAATCAAGTGAGAAGGTTGTTGACTGAAATAGAGAAAAAAAAGATGATGTTTTGCCTCGAAACTTAGTCAATTGTTCGACTTGAATGTTGCGTCTAGGATTTCTTTCTCTAGGCACCATATAGCTTTTTTTTAGAAAAGGAGGCAACGCCCCAGCCTCTGCATCAGAGTGATGCACGTGGCCTTTTATTGCAAAGTTTAACGAGTCTTAAGAAGGCACCATATAGCTACACCGCACGTGCCATTGTTGGAGACAATACTGGAAGCAGAGGACTACTTGGGGTTGGCCAAGACGTTCCTCGAGTTGTCTGTAGGTTGCTTTTTAAGTACCAGTAACTCCAAGGTGGAAGCCTTAGGTATTGGTTGGGCTTGTCAACGGCGGTTTATGCATATTGTTCCCTAGTTCATGACATCTGTTTGGATTTCAATGAAATTTGCAAGGCCAAAAACTCAAGAGAATGGATGATGATAGGGATCTAAAGAAAAGGTCCGAGAAGCACAAAATCATGTCCGTCGACACGACAAATGTGAGCCCGAATCAGAAGCGTTAGGTTGCTTAGAAAGTTGACAGCATCATTAAGGATTGGAAAGCAAGCGGGCAAATAAATGATTTTTATGCATTTTCAATGATATATTGTGATGTGGCATGATCGATCTCCCTTCTCTAACACTAGCCACCGCCTCCCGGGTCGCCTCTGCATGGGCGACTCCGGAGGTCCCCCTTCCCCGACCCCTTGAGCGACCCTCCCCCCCTCACTAGCGTAGTCCCGGCCGTCGGTGTTGGCGATGGCGGGGCCTTCCCGTCTAAGACGGACGGCAGGAGAGGGCTTCGTGGCGGCGCATCTCGGGCGGTGATGGGGCGCTCGCGGCGGGGCCAGCTGGCACGGCTCTAACGGTTGTGGCTTGGATCAAGCCGGAGAGAAGCGAGGACGAGGCGGGTGATGCGACGGCAACGCGACGATTTCGCTCCGGACGCGGCGATCCAATCTGGGTCATGCATGCTCCGGGCGGACGGCTGCGGGCATGCGGCGCAGCAGCTGCCTTCTCCCTCGCTGATTTGACCGGCGACGCGGGGGCCTGCTGGGTTTGCTAAATAGGGAGGCGGTCCTTGGTTTCTTCTCGCACCAAGACAGTGTTTCTCTTGATGCCTGCCCTCATTGATATGGTCAGTGACGAGTTCCGGAAGGTTCCGCTGGTGATCTCCATTGGCAGTTGATGGCTGTAAATTCCTGGATCGGATGGAATTCGATCGTGTGCACCCATATTTCTATCCGTGAGGCTTTAGTATGGAGTGACGCGAAACTTTGTTGTCTGTTGTTATCAAGGGACATGTCGGGATTCTTTGGTGACGATAGTGGCGAAGAATGTCATGGTGGCTGAGGTCTAGTGATAGCGGACTGAGTCTTCGAGGCAATGCAGACATTGCTTGGTGATTTGTGACTTGTAGTGGCGACATCGGCAAGTGGGGGCAGCAGCACAACTGGAGTAGAGAGTCTTATATTTTAGGGTGAAAATCTGAGGTCTGGCCTTAATTGGTTGTGCCTGGCAATGGCCTTATTGAAAACCGAAGATTTTTTATCGGCGGCGACGACGCTTGCACTAGTAGGAATGTGCTTATAGCCACCAGCCTACCGCTGGCGGACGGCCCAGGGCGTCTGCCAGTGCTATTACCGCTAGCGGGCGGTTTACTGAGTACGCCACTGGTGCTACACGTACCGCTGGCGGACGCCCCACGGTACACGCCAGTGGTAGTAGTTGCAGCAGGTGCGAGCAGGCGGTGCTAACTACCGCTGGCGGACGGCATCAGTGCCCACCAGCGGTAGTATACGTTGTATGGTGCCCGCCAGTGGTAGTTGCCTTGTGTCGGGGGAATACTTTGTGGATTAACCCGCGACCCATATTGGAAAGTGCGACTTACTTTACTCGCACAAGTAAAGGCCTACATGGGAACAAGCCCAATATAGCACCGCCATAAGGAAAAGAATCTAGAAGACATATCCTGGGAGACGTGAGAACTAATTAGTCTCCGAGTAGGTCCCAGTTGATATATTCCTTGTGGAGGAAGTTTCCTTTGTAATATGACGAGTCTCTGTGTATATAAAGAGGACTCGATGGACTTAGAGAAGGCAAGCCCTTAAACCCTAGTTCATACGGCGAGTACCGAGATCGGATCGCCTCCATTGTAACACCTCATATATCATATCAATACCAATCTAGGGTAGGCAGGAAGTAGGTCTTTTACCTCACATTGAGGGGGCCGAACCTGGGTAAATCTGTGTTGATCTTTGTTCCTGCGATCCCAAGCTCGGAGATGCCTGACTCGCGTAATCCCACACCTATGAAGTCATCCATGACACCTGACGTGACAAACCCACGACAGTTGGCGCCCACCGTGAGGCCTGCGGTGAAGAGCGTCACGTTCCGCGCAGGATCGAAATCAGGATTCAAGGACATCGCCATCGGCCAAGTTGAAGACATCAATGGTGTTCCCTTCATCGACGACTAGAGTGGGGACCCGAGGCGGATAACGTCGAGTTCGGATACATTATTCCCATTGGGTCTGTGAAAATATTCGTCGGACCATCAGTCGCAGATCTATGGATGCGACTCAAGGAGGCGAATCAGGAGAGGAACTGCGGCCAGTCAGGGTCCGCGTGTTGGAAGAACTGCAGCAAGCTACAGCAAAATTATCCCTCCCCGTCCTGTCAAAACCAGTTTGGGAGTCTCTGCCGAACCAGGGGGAAGATCCAAAAATTAAAGAAATCGAAGATGTCAGGACAGAGCTTTGTGAAGAAGCGCAAAGGCTCGCGGCCGAGCACAAAAAACTCCAGGAAGAAGATCGGCGACTGCGGCGCTGGCAGCAAAAGCAGTAGGCGATTTGGACCAAGATAGACGAAGGAGGGCGAGAGATGATGCAGAAGTTCCAAAACAATCCGGAGAGCAATGTGCACGCCGCGATCGAGATGCTGTCAAGAATAGCACCGGTCGGAGACACGCGAGCTGATAAGGAAGCTCGCCATGCGATCGATCTACTGCAAACTGCTGCCCTACAGCAGGCAAACATGTATGGAGTCACGCCCAATGAGCCGCAACACGAGGTATCATGGGGCGGAGAAAGATGCGGCGTGGAAGAAGTAGTCAACCAGCTAGCAGGTCTGCAAATATCGTCAGGCAAAGAAGATAAGGCAGATGATAAGCCGCAGATACTCGGGGCGACTCAACCAACCCAGTCTGAAACTGAGTCAGATGAAGATTCGGCACCAATAAGCTCCTATTCGTTATTGAAAGGGCCAGCATGCTTTGGGGAGGAAATACGGCTCACTCGTTTCCCTCCGAACTTTGGTGAGTCGCAGCGAGTCACCACCTACCATAACGACCAAGACCCCGCCTTATGGTTAGAGGATTATGAAATAAACATGACAGGAACTGATGTAACTCAGGAAGTGCGCGCAAAGTATTTTCACTTGGTAATATAGGGAGAAGCCAGGGAATGGCTGCTAAGGTTGCCGCCAAGATCAATAAACATATGGGAAGACCTGAAGGATAAGTTCATCAAAAGATTTCAAACGGAAGACATGAAAAACCTCAGGCAATGCGTCCAGAAAGAGGACGAGTCAAGCAGCGATTGGATAAAAAGAGTCGCAGAAATCCTTGGCTCCGTCAAAAATATAACAGCGCAATCTTCAGTGCAAGTTATGAAGAAGAATTGTAAATTTGAGCCGCTGGTGCACAAACTGAGTCACGCTGGACATAAGATCGATAGTTTCGACCAACTATTGGCAACAGTCAATAAGTATGCAAAGACAGATAAGATAACAGGCGACTTATCACAAATCCCAAAGGAAAGGGCACGCAACACAAATTGAACACCGTGAGTATCAACAGGGGGAACAAAGAAGAGACAAGGAATCACTTCCAAATAGCGCCACAGGGGTTTTTGATAGTCCCTGCGACTTACACCGCAGAATGGATGGGAGACCCGCGAGCCACACAAAGGCGCAGTGCCATTACTACAGGCGGTGGAAAGAAAGTGATACGTCAGCCGCGACTCACAGCGGATCAACACAGCATAAGGACAAGGAAAGCTCCCATCAAAAGTCCGACACTTCACTCTGAAGAAATATAGGGCAATTTCATACCGTGGAAGTGCAAATAGCGGGAAAAAGGAAACAAGTGGACAGCAACCGGAGATGTGACCAAATCCCAATGCCGGAAAGTGCCGGCGCTGGACGGAGCAACCGGTCATTTGGAGCCGCGACGATCATCCCCCAGAAGTAAAAGATCCAGGACAGCCGGCTCTTGTAGTCGCACCACAAGTCGCGGGATAAAGGCTAAACAAAGTCCTTATGGATGGAGGAGGAAGAGTAAACATCCTATACCAAGACACGCTCCGTTGAATGAACATACCCGAATGGCAGCTACGGCCAACCAGGAAGGATATCCAAGGCATAATCCCAGGAGCAATTACACGACCAATAGGAAAAATAATCCTCGAAGCCAGTTTTGGGACAGAGCGAAACTTCCGCACAGAACTCCTAAACTTCGAGGATTAGCTGTCAAAAGCTCTTACCATGCGCTCTTCGGGAGAGAAGCTTATGTCAAATTCACTGCCCGCCCCTGCTACGTCTACCTGCAGTTAAAAATACCAGGACCAAACGGCGTGATCACAATACATGGAGATAGGCAAAGAGCACTAGAATGCAAGGAAGCAGGCTCAATAATCGCAGAAGAAGCTTGCATCGCCAACTCCTCACAAAGTCACAGGCCACAGATGAGCCTTCGCAGCCCAAAACGAATCGCATTGGGGATGCCACGGAGGCAACAACAGGATGCACTCACTAGATGGTAAATTCCAACCAAGAAGTCGCACATCAGGAAGATAATGCTTCAGAGATCGCTTTGATACAAAAAGAAGACAAGAGATGGCGCATATGCATAGATCCAATCTCAATCAACAACCCCAGTCAAAGAGGTCCAGTTATTATGAGACCCTACAACACAGACGCGATCAGCCTAAGTCGCAACCTAGTGCGACTAATCTTCTGAAGGACTTGCCCTTGCTTTAACATGAAATACACATCGGAGCTATCATGCTCGACCCGAGTCGCTCTTAGCGACTCAAACATGAACCAATCAGGCGTTTAACCCACTCCGTCAGGAGTATCAATTCGCAACCAAGTGCGATGAGTATCAAGTATGCATGGCCTGCGAGGAACAGAAAACTCGCATTAAAGGGCCTGCATCGTCTTTGTCATACCCTGTAAGAAATTGAGTGATTATGAAATAAAGCCGGCATCCTTGACATTCAAGGGTTCGTCGTTTCGCCTCAACTATCATTGAGTCGCTGAGTCTTTTGAATTTCATATATCACTAACCCTTGAGGGCTTTTTACAAGCATCGCGAGCACAACTCGCACCTCAATCTTTGCCAAACGAGTGGCACTTATCCTTAAGCTAGAAGCGTCTTGCATTATGCGGCCAAAGTACTGGGGTGTGGCGTCAATCGAGTCTAAATGTCTATCATGGCCTTTCTCGACCCTGAGCACACATGTTCCTAGGAAATACTGAGCCGCGTGAGCGTCTACTTTATGGAAATATCATAAAAGAACCTGCCTCTAGGTCACAAAAGTATTGTTTATAGTACATAAATGTCTTACAAACTAATGGGCATCCCACACTACTATTTATTTCTGCTTCCGAGTTACAGGAGCGGGAGTCGGCGCGGCTTGTCTTGCGGTTGAAGCGGCAGGTGTCCTTATAACCAGGCCACCACCAGACAAAGTAGAAGGACCACCAGGTCCCGAAGATGGATCAGAAGCCCGGGATGAACCAGCCCCAGTGGACTTTTCCTTTGCAACTTTGCTGCCATAAGGATTGAATCTCCCAAGATAAGTGCCCAAATCTAAGTTCTCAACAAACAGTGTGGCGTACCCACGCATCCCCTTCCAGATATCGAAATATTCACTCACGGGAAGTTCAGTATCATCCGCGCGTTTCGCCCGGTCGTGGCGAGCAATCTTGCCGATATCTATTTGTGGATAATATGACCGGAGTAATGTCAAAACATGAGCAGCTCAGGTGCGAGCAGAGGATCGCTTCCAATCAGAGACATAATGGGGAGCCTTGAGCAATCTGTTCAGCCAATGTTCACATGACGCTGGAGCATCAGTCGCAGGGGAGATTTTTGTCGTAACTTCCTTGGTAACCTTTAAGAAGCGCTGGCTAAAATCTGAAAGATATTCCAGCTGGTCCTTCAAATTGGAGCGGCATACTGGAGCACCAGGCCCTACGTCAAAAAAGTAAGATAAGATACAAATCAGCAACTCATGGTGGTCACCCACAACATGCATGATCAAAAGGCAAAGGACTAAGGACGAACCGGCAAGTTGCAGGATGGCTGATTTAACAACAGATCCGAAACCCTCAAAAGTCTTGAGCAGCGAGTTATATTTTTCATCTCGCACGGCGAGTTCCCTTGCATGGTCTCCTTTCAGTCGGTCAATCAATTCAGATTTAAGAGTCAGCCCCTCTCGCAAGGATTTTATGACCTCATCCTTTTCCATGAGCCGCTGCCTAGAATCTGTTTCGAGCTCTTTAAATTGCTCTTCACAAGAGTCAAGATGGTCTTTGAGTGCTTTTATTTCTTGTGCCTAGCTTCTAATGATCTCATTATGTTGCTCCAAGGCAGATCGCATTATTTCTGGCTGATCTAAGGATATGCCCTTACCTTTCATCGAGCCAGAGGCATCAAGCAAGGAAAGTTCAAGCTGCAAACAAACAAAGAAAAAGCATGAGTAATTCTTACAGGCGCTTGGGGGCTCGAAATTTGGAGACAATAAAAGAATCAACACCCCGTTAACTGACACAAGGTCTTGATCCTTGGGGGCTACGACATGTGTACCTGGCGACTTGAAAAAAATTGCTCAACCAGGTCGCGCAGCAAAGCAGCGTGCTTATCTCCAGCTGCAATTATGGCATCTGCAATTGACTTGGAACTACTAGCGCCTGGGTGATCAGCGTCTCAGCAGCCGGAGCTCTAACTTCAGTTGGCATCTGATACGTCTCCAACGTATCTATAATTTTTGATGTTCCATGCTTGTTTTATACCAATTGCTACATGTTTTGCATCTATTTTATGTCACTTTTATACATTTTTTGGGACTAACCTATTAACAAGATGCCACAGTGCTAGTTCCTGTTTTCTGCTGTTTTTGTATTCCAGAAAACTAGTCTGGAAATATTCTCGAATTGGACGAAAATTTACGGAGGCCCTATTTTATCAGAAGACACCTGGAGTCCGAAGGAGAGACGAAGTGGAGCCACGAGGGCCCCATGTGCTGGAGTCAGATTTCAGCTAGAAAAAGCACCGTCAAGACACTATATTTCTGGAGCTCGAAAAATATTTTCAAGAAGACAGAAGTTCCTATTTTATCAGAAGATGGAGTCAGCCAAAAGGGGAGGCTGAGATGGGCCAGGAGGGGCCCACACCACCCCTGGGCGCGGCCAGGAATCTCCAGGCGCCCTAAGGTGGTGTCGCTTCCTCGTGCACCGCCTCACGACGCCTTTGGACTATATATTGCCCCTGACCTAAAACTCAAAGAAGAATCGACGATTTCCCCAGAAAAGTTCCAGAGCTCCGCCGCCATGCGAAACCCTAATTCGGGGGACAGAAGTCTCTGTTTCGGCACCTTGCCGGGACGGGGAATTGCCCCCGGAGCCATCTCCATCGACGCCACCGCCTCCATCATCGCCGTTGCTGCCTCCCATGATGAGGAGGGAGTAGTTCTACATCGGGGCTGAGGGCTCTACCGGTAGCTATGTGGTTTATCTCTCTCTCCCATGATGTGATCTTCATATGATCATGAGCTTTGTAATCTAGTTGAATCCATAGATGTTACTCTTCATTATCCTATGTGCTACTCAAGTGGTTTTATTAATGTAATCTCCGGAGTCACCTTTGTCCCACGGTGCGAAGTTGACAGTGTGCGCCCCGTGTGTGGCGCTTAGGCTAAAGATAACAGGAATACTTATCATGAGTTATTATTTGCGTTGGATGTCTCTATGAAATTGCGGTGTTTGTATTGTACTATTTAGGGCGCTCAAGTTGACAGTGTGGGGTTCCCTAGATGTGGAATGCGACTTTAAGGTGTGCTGTTATAGCCCTACGCAATGGATTGGTGTTCGTTATCCAACGAGATAATAATTCAGAGTAGCATAGTGAAGAGGAAATATCTATGTATTCAATTATATTATTATTGTTGAGAGTGTCCACTAGTGAAAGTATGATCCCTATGCCTTGTTTCCAAGCATTGAAACACCGTTTACTCTCATTTTGTTCATGTTTGCTTGCTGTAATTTTTATTTCAGATTGCAATTACCACTTATAATCATCCATATCATTTGCATTTTAATATCTCTTCGCCGAACTAGTGCACCTATACACCTGACAAGTGTATTGGTTGTGTTGGGGACACAAGAGACTTCTTGTATCTTAATTGCAGGGTTGCTTGAGAGGGATATCTTTGACCTCTATCTCCCTGAGTTCGATAAACCTTGGGTGATTCACTTAAGTGAAACTTGCTGCTGTTCTACAAACCTCTGCACTTGGAGGCCCAACACTGTCTACAAGAATAGAAGCGTGCGTAGACATCAAGCTATTTTCTGGCGCCGTTGCCGGGGAGGTAAGGTAAAATGTACTCACATCCTCCAGCTACTTAGTTATTTTCTAGCACTGTTGGCTGTTGCTGACGTGTGAGTGCTCGAAGGTATTTCCTTTAGATTCTGCAATTATATCTTTTTGTTTCTTGTTTTTATTTCACTAGTTAGGCTTAATGGAAAACAACAAAAAAATTAGAGAGCTCTATGAAATTTATCTCGAGTTAGGACATGATGCTTTTGAAGAGAAAATTTAAAAACCTATGGAAAATTATTTGCGTGATGGTAGCAATGTTATTAGCATGAATTCTTTGAACACCATTATTGCTAATGCTATGCAAGGCTCTAAGCTTGGGGGGTTGAGGTTTTTGAAATCCTTTTGCTACTAATGATTATAATGATTGTGATATTTTCAGTCCACCTACTATTGAGGATATAGTTTATGTTGATTATGATATGCCTCCAATTTATGATGATTACAATGATGGATGTGATACTTTTACTCCCACTATTACTAATGAAACTGTTTATACTTATGTGGAGAGTAATGATACTTTTATGCATGTGGATCATGATGCTTTATGTGATAGCTATATTGTTGAGTTTATTCATGATGCTACTGAAAATTATTTTGAGAGAGGAAAATATGGGTATAGAAATCTTCATGTTACTAAATTTCTTCTCTTCATGATGAATGTTTTGAGCTTTCTCTTGATTTGCTTTTATTTGCTGGGTACTTTAAGACCTACGGGTCCTTATGAGAGAGGGAGACACGATTTCATATATCACAATAATATTAAGTCTCCTCTCCTTATGTTGAAATTTTTGAAGTTCCACTTGTTTTGCCTTCCTATGCTAGTCACTTTGTTCTTCATTGACTTGTTTTCTTACAAGATTCTTTTGCATAGGAAGTGGGTTAGATTTAAACATGTTTTATATATGCTTCTTGATGCTCTCTTTTATGTTTCAACTCTCATCTTTATGTGAGCATCATAAAAATTATCATGCCTAGCTAAAAGGCGTTAAAGAAAATCGCTTATGGGAGGCAACCCATTATTTTTATTTCTGCAATTTTTCTTTATTTGAGTCAAGGAGGATGTTTACTTCTGTAGCAACTCCTTTGTATCTTTATTTTCTTGCATTGTTGTGCCAAGAGTAGCCTCCAATGTTAAATGATGCTAAATTTTGATTGCTGCGCAGAAACAGATTTTTATTGTTCACTGTACGAAATTCCTAAAATCACCAGATTGTTAATTAAATCTGAAAATTTTTGTGCGCGATCTTTATGAATGTCTAATCTTTCATTAGTTCAAAGTTTTTCTATCTGAGCGTTGTAATTGTCTCGAAAAAATTCGTCTTTGCGGACTGTTCTGTTTTAGACAGATTATGCCTTTTTATTTTGCATTCTCTCTTTTACTAGTGTTGAGTGAAATTCTTTTTTTGGGTGGAAGAGCTTCACATAACATCAGTGGCAGTAGCTAATGTTTAAAGTAATAAGTCATATTGCGTCTTTATAGAACATGTGAGTTTTTGACTGTGCACTAACCCCTCTAATGAGATATACTTTGAGTTTGGTGTGACGGAAGTTTTCAAGGGTCAAGAGAGAAGGATGATATAATAGGATTAAGAAGAGTGAAGAGCTTAAGCTTGGGGAGGCTCCCATGGATCTCCCCAGCATATTTCAAGAAGACTCAAGCGTCTAAGCTTGGGGATGCCTTGGGCATCCCCTTCTTTATCGGCAAAATTATCAGCTCATCTCTAGTGAAACTATATTTTTATTCTTTCACATCATATGTGCTTTTCTTGGAGCGTATGTGTGCTTTTATTTTCAATATTGTACTTTTATTTTGAATAAAGCTTGACTGGACCCTAGCATTCTTGATTGGGAAAGAGACACGCTCCGCTTTTTCATGAGAATATTCCTATTCTTCACTTATACTTGTTGAGTATTCATTATCTAGCGCTGTTTCAGCTTTTAGCTCTTGTTTTCATGTATCTCTTTCAGAGCTATTAGCTTTCTTTTGTAGAAAGTACTCTCTTACTTCACTTATATCTATTTGAAGAGTTGATGAAATAAATTGATTGGTGTTTGGTTGGTACAGAAAATATTGCATGTGGTAATTGGTATGAAGGAAAAAACTTGCATAATCTTGTAGATCACTAATTTGGATAACTTGATACTTGTCAATTGTTTTGAGTTAACAAGTAGATCATGATTAATTTTTTGCATCATATGAGTTAATCCTATTAGTGAAGAACTACGTAAAGCTTGTTGAAAATTTGGTTTGCATCGGTGGTATCTCTAAGGTCTAGATATTTTTATAATAAAAGGGTTTGGTTAACAAGGAAGACGGTATGAAGTCTTATAACGTTT